>CAJHQQ010000128.1:0-346649 GCA_905132885.1 Moricandia moricandioides | reverse complement strand
CAATCTGATTAAATATATATATATTTCGTTCTTTCTATGGAATTATTTTTAGATTGATTTAAAAGTCAGGTTGTCATGGTACTAAGAGCATGTTTATTGCAAGTCTCTTAGCATGGGGTTCTTAACTTTTTTAAGAGACGTTTCTTAACTTTTAACTAAGAAAACTTAAAAACCGTTTCTTAAATAAGAAACCTAAAAGACGTCTCTTAACGGAAAAATTAAAAAAAAAAAAGAAAAAAAAAAGTGAAATTATAAGTTAAGAATCCCAACCTAATAGACCCGGATAAACATGTCGTTAACAATCTTTCTTTGTTACTAAGAGCATGTGCAGTGAGGGTGCTTAGTGGGGTGCTTAAGGTGTGAGTCCCACTAGCACCCCTTAAATCCAACTCTTAAAGTGAACACCCTATTTTCTTTGGTGCTTGCACTATTCGCGGGTCCCACTGACACGTGGCGACCCGCGATTGATTCCTTCCTTTTTTTCTTTTTTAAAAAATAAAAATAAAAATAAGCACCCATTAACCGATCCAAGGTTAATGGTGCTCTAAGGCTCTCTTAACTGTACAGTTTTAATAGTAACAAAAACGGTGTTGCATTGCCATTCAAGCCTAAGTTTCTGAAACTGATGTAATTTCGACTGTTTTCTTAAATCAAATGACAAACAATCAAAACAATAATCGATAAGCTTTGTTTGAAGCTGTCAACAAACAATGATTAATTTTTGAGGATCAAACCTACAAATATTCTAATTTTATCTCGTGAAACACATTATTTGGAATATTCAAAGTATTATTACAATAGACGATCATGATTGCCAGTTTCAAATATGTTAACATTGAGGAATCTTTCAAAATAATAATAGTAGTATTATTTACAATAACGTCAGATATACTCGTTTCAACTGTAACATGGCAACATTAAATGGTGGTGTGACGAATAGGAAATGGTCTTGTTTCTTTAAACCGGACACGCCATGCTTTGTTAATATGCTAGTGATGTATACTATTCAACGAAAGTGGTAGTACTAGTTATAAAGAAGACGCGCAAAGTACGCTCACTTTTTATTTATTTTTATTCCCCAATTTTACTGTTCCACCAAACTCGTGCTTAAGACTAGGACCTTTAACATAAAATAAGTCACGTTAGTCGGCAAGACTTGCCCATATTACTAAAATGAGCTAACACTCACGTGTTTCTTCATCTAATTTCCATTATATAATACATATGAGTATGACAAAACTGAACCAAACAAACATATATGTATTCAAGTACTTTAAGTTAACAGATGGGTGACAGGCACATTTCTTTTCTTTTTAATACGTAAACGGAAGCTTCATGAGAAGCCAAGAGACGTGTTCATTTTCTTTTCCTTTTTTTCTTGTGAGACGTTCATTTTCTTTTCCAAATACTAAAAAAGCTCAACAGAAGTAATGGAAATATATAAGAAATATACTTGGAACATAGCGCATAGCGTCAATGAACATTAAAAATAATAAACATATAAGAAAATAGCAAGCACATGCTATTATATAACATACTAATCTGCAAAAGATAGGGGGATTCCAAAAGATTGAGGAGAAGCCAAACGCAAAACGAACATCGATGTCTTGGGTGGGTTACATGACGATTTGGTTTCGTGTCCCAATCAAAAAAAAAAAGAGATGAGGGCTTTGTTTAGGCCGATGTCGGAAAGTACGGAGATGTTGACACTACTCTGCAAACACACACAAACGAAAATAAAATGTGAAAACGCGTTTTATCGTAAAAGTAAGTTATAGAGAACACGTCAAATATTTCTTTTGGACATATGGTACTAAGTCAAACAAACAAAAACAAATGTTTAATTTTCTTTCGTTTATTTTTCTCATCATTGATAATAAATCGAATCATTTAGTAAGAGATCACCTTGTCGGAAGTAAACAAAAAAAGTAGACTTAAAGTCAACACGTTTTTGTAGCTCCATACATAATCTAAGAGCTTTTTAATATACATACGTATAATAACTCTACAATATCTACGTAGAACCAGAAGCATGTGCTTTGTTGAACGACAAGAAGCATGTCTAAAAGTTGTATGTGATAAAAAAGTGGCACGACACCTAATTATCTTTCACGGGTTTTAATGGAATATTATAAAAATAAAAATAACAACGTCGACGTAGAGAACGAGAACGAAAAAAACTGTTTATTTTGTTTTTGGGTAAATTCTAGGATGGTAGGAGGACAATTACCTCTCCTTGCGTTTTTCAAGAAACCTTTGTAGTGACTTCCTCCTTGCGATGGGAAGATCTGCACATTCACTCAAAAATACACATGTTAACAAGTTCGGTTCAAATATCATATCAGTTCACAAATAGTGAATCGGTGCAGGCCATGATTTATATCGGTTTTCTCTAACGTGGTCTAGATGTTGTTAACAACAAACTAACATTCAAACCTCTACATGCATGCAACTAATATCTAGTATACTCTAGAAGAATCAAAGCACTAGGTGACTCGTTGTTAAATTTAATACTAACCTCCATCTAGATTCTGGCCAAAGAGCTTTGTTCTTAAGGTGGTCTGAGGAATTACCGAGAGATCTTTCTCCACAGATTTGTCTTTCTTTGGTGATGTTTCCATGGCCACCTTCATAATATCCTCAGCTTTGTTAGGAGACACTTGGAAAACGGAGACGGTCCCATTGTAGAAGATGGTCATAGGAACAGTTCCAGAGATAGGTTCCATACCGGGCCTGAGGAGAAATTTTATTTTAAAAATAAATATTATTTTTGTTTACTTTTTGGAAGTGCTAAAAATGGCAAAAATATTATTTTCTAGAAAAAGAAAATAAAACCTAGTGAGCGGAGGCGCGTGGACCGGAAAAATAGAGATATGAGGATGATCTTCCTTTGGAGTAGATGGAACTGAAAGAGATCTGGTCGATGTTTCAGAATGGTTAGCACCAGATGCTAACAACGATTTGATGATCTCTGGGTCCATTTTCGAAATCGCACCTTGTATTTCTGCATGAAAAAAATATTCACAGATAAAAGATCGTTTAGTACCACAAAAAAAATAAAAAAGTTAAAGAAGAGAATAGAAAAAGAAAAAAAAGTACAACGACTGAACCTCGGAAACTACGACGGCGGTCAAGAAGGTTATTGAACTTGGGCTTTGGAGCGTTGTTGGTCTGCTTCTTCTCAAGACCGAAGAAGTCAAGCTCTGTCGTGGTCTTAGACATGGTTGGGTCTGATGTCTCGCTGAAGCAGAGAGATCAAGAAAGAGAGAGAGAGGGGAGAGATATGTATGAGGCTATGTTTTTTTTTTCTTAAGATGACGAGGGGCGAGAGGAAGAAGTAATGAGAAAAAGGATATTTCATGTGAGTTTTTAAAAAGAATTTTGATATAAAGTGTACCAGTCTCTGATATAACGCACGTGGTTCATATGCCTTTTTCTGTATTTTTAGCACAAATGGGCAACTCAACTCATCCACTTTCTTTTTTAGTTTCTTTTTGTTTTGTTTTATTTTCTTTATTCAAATTTTCTTTGGTTAGGCTCCTAGTCTCTTCCTAACTTATATTTTAATGATTAACACACATGTTAATGATAACCTAAATAATACTACTATTCATAAGTACTCTTTTTTTTATATCAATTGCCCGGAAATAACGGATGTCCAATAGCTAATCTTATAAAATATCTACAAGTCCTCATTATTGAATCCAAATGTTTTTTGGAGTATATAAACATTGTTACCTTGGGTCCTTCTCACATTTGTACGTTTTTTAATTTCCAGATCTATTTTTTAAGTAATTTCGAGATCTATATTGTTTTTCAAACATGTCTTTTTGATTTTATTTATAATTTCGTCTTTCTTTTTAAATGAGATTTCTGTTTATCCAACCTGACCACAAGAGTATTTTTAAAAGTTGGTGCAATGTTCTTTCCGTATTTAAAGTGTATTGCATTCGCATGTACTATTTGGAATTTTCATTATAATCAAGACTAGCAAATAGAATAATACAGCTTGATTACCATCCAAAATGTAGTATTTCCATATATTTTTTAACTTTGTGTGTTCGCTGTGACTGTTACTTTATCTGCTGAAACTATTGTTTTTTTTCTTCTTTCATAAGCTTCATATATTCTTTTTTTATGAGCTTAACCAGATTCACAACTATTTTTAGCTCTTCTATGAGGTGACAATGCGGTGAATAGTGTTCATGGGTAAATAGTGTTCCACGACAATTATTAAAAGTCAGTCTTACTGAAATTTCAAAATAAATTTTCGTCTTTACTATTCAAAAATGAAGTACATTTCCAAAAAAAAAAGTTATCCATTTGATTATTAAAAAATAATTTCGTTATTCAAATAATGTAAATGGAAGCTAAACATGCATCCGTTTAGGCTGGAACTCTTATGTTATCATTCTGCTTTAACAACACTAATGCTGTCTCAGTTAGTCAGTTCCCTTTCGATTATGGAGTATAACTTTGTTAATCAGCTAATTTCATTGTTTGTTTTAGTCGTGAGCGTGACAAGTCAAGTTTGTTCTGGAGAGTCGTGCGAATAAGTATAAATGAATAGTAAGAAAAACAAAGTAAGGAAGAGTCATATGCATGTCTTTCACGTGTTAGATAGATGTAGCTAATGTCAAGACATCACTAGGCAAAGGTGCACTCTTCTCCATAAGGTCTTTAGTGCTTTCGTCGCTTTCTCTCTTTTCCTCACATTCTGATTTGACTCAGCCTCTTCTCTCTCTCTCTCTCTGATTTGACTAAGCCTCTCTCTCTCTTGATTCAGTTAATACGCCTTCTTGATTTGGATTAGTTTATTCATTCATCTCACGTTTTCTCTGTGCTGAGCGGTTTGATGACGATATATTTTCAAGCTTACCAACTCGCCCCTCTTATCTACCTTCTATATACCAACTTACCCTTCCTTTTCTCTTTAATCTCATCTATACAAATTATTTATTTACTGTATTTTTTGTCAACATTATTTACTGTAGAAAAAGACTTTTTTTTAGAACACTTCCAATAAAAATATCTAACATGAACTTTTAATTAAAAAAAATACTGAAAATAAAGAGAGAAAGAGAAAATTCTCAAATGAGAGTTTTTAAAAATGAATGATGTAATTTTTTTTTTAATTAAAATTTAACTAACCAACTAATCTTTCTTAAAATATTAATACTTTTTTTTGTTCAAGAGTTCTAACTAATAAGATTGTTCTTACATTTTTTATTTACTCATAAAATATACTAGATTTTTAGCGCGGATATTTGATTTCATTTATATATTTATAGATATTTATTTTACATTATTAGTAGCATATATTTTTAACTTAATCATATATTTAATTTTTATATAAATATTTTAAATATAATAATTTTATAGATTATATGCTATAATTATTCATTTGTTTTAAACCATTACATATATTTATTATTTTTATTATATATTTATTTTACTGGAATTGTATTTGATTATTAAATGAATCAGTATATACATGAAACAACATATTTAAAACAACTATATTTTCTTATCAGCACTTCAAAATTTTAAATTATCTTTTAACCTTTTTATATCTATCTATGTTAGATAAAATATTTTTGTATATATAAAATTTTAAAATATTTAATTCATACATATATAAAAATTTATAGTTTGTTAATCTGTTTTGCTAATATATTATATTTTGTTAACATAAATATTTATTTTTGAAAAAAACAAAATATATTAATATATCAATTTAATATAATTTTATCATATTTGGTTCAATATAGTCATTTTATTATGGTAGATTATGATTATAAAATGAATAAAAATATGATAAAATTTTTATTTTACATTTAATAAATGATAATTGAATATATATTAATGTATAATAATATTTTATTACTATACAAAATTAGTGAAACTATTTACATAAGAAAATGAGATCTTGTCAAAAAAAATTCAGCAAATCTTTTAGAATTATTTGAAATTATATATTAATTTAACATAAAAGATATCGGAAGAATTATTATTAAAGTAGTTATACATATTTTATATTATTAATTTTAAAAATATATATTTACAATTTTAAACAAATGTCTAACTAAAAAATCACAAATTTAAAAATTTATGATTTATATTTTAATAGTATAGATATTTGACCAATTGTATTTTATTGAATGTATTTTATTAGTTGAAGTAAGTTTAGTTAATGCATAATTAATAAAAGTAAATAATTTTTAATAATTCTGTAAAAAATTTAAACAATAATTAATATGAAACGAGAAAATATTATTTTTTTATGAAACGGAGAAAATATTATTTTTTTAAAAAAATAAGTAGATCGATGGAGTAACCAACTATCCATATATTTCTTCTTCTTTTGGGTTTAAGTGCCAAGATTTACGCCTTTAAACGTGTTACAATCAAACTTAACTTTGCTAATAAATATATATATCAATAAAGTTCATATCAAATACAGAGAAGAAGATTTTGCCAACTTTTTCTTTTGTTTATTGTTTTTGTGATAATTACAAAACTGTAAGGAACTAAATGGTTAAAATTCTTCTGAGTTCAGTTTATAATATTAACTAAAAGTTTTTTTTTTAATTCTCAAGACAATTGAGCTTCTTAGACTACGGGCCAAGTGTTTTTAAAAAGCCTAAAGAGAAGTTCTATCAAAGTGTTAAAAAGAAAGTAGAGTGCTCAATTATCAGGCCTTTTAAGCCCAACGATGGGTCAAGAAGACTCGTAAGGTGGGATTCAAATTTCAAACCTGTCTTCGAGAAAATTCAAAAGGTGAGTGAGATACATTCAACTGCAGTTACAAATCTCATTTATATACACGCGTAATTTTCAAAGATAGAATTGGACTTTTCATTAAAAAGAGTCTTTGAATCAGACTCTGATCATATCTTACAATCAAGCATGTCCAAAAGAGATAGTCGAAATAATAAAATGGAGATTTCAGAAAATTATTATTCAGTCAACAACAACAAGCTTGCTATACTCTTCTCCTGCAATAGCAGTCTCCATGATCGTCATGGGATCAATCTCTCCATCATTATCCAAAAACATCTTCATCATATTCTTCGAAAACCCACTCACCAACGCCACTCCCTTCTTGCCCCCATCCACCGGCGTTGACCTCGACTCCCTCAGGTTCCAAAACACTATCTCCGGCACAACGTCACCGTACCCTGCCTCCCTATACTTTCTACCAATCGCCTCGTAATCAGTTTCCCATGTATTCCTTTCTCTTCTAGTATACCCATACGTATTGTAATAAGACACAGCTTGATCAAACTCCATGTCGCTGAACACAAACACCCTCTTGATCATCTCCTCCGCCTTCAACCTCCCTTCAACCGCCACTTTCAGAATCAAATCAAACACTTTCTGAAAATCAGTGTTCATCCCCCACTTCATCCTCCTCACGAAGCTCGTCTTCGATCTCAAGTCGTCTCCTTTCACGACCTGGAGCTCAGGATCGCCGCTGAAAGTAATCATCTTCCCTCTCCACGGCTCCTCCGTTAGCTCCGAGATTAAAAGACCCAACGCAACGGAAACCTCCATGGGAGTGCCACTCATGGATCCCGACACGTCGGAGATCGCGATGCAGCTCCTCAACGAGCCTTTCTTCCTCAAATCGTCCACCGTTCGTTTCCACTGCAGCTCAGCGACTTGTCCGCCGTCTCCTCCGTCTAGCTCACCGATGATCTCGTGAGGTAACACGGCGCCGGCGGCGATCTTGGTTTTGCCTTGTCTCGCGTCTTCGAGATACTTCTGAAACCGTTCTGCGTCGTGGTTCAAGAATATCTCCTTGTACGACTTCATCGCCACTGATGCTACTCTGTTGTAAGGGAGAGAGCCCCAGTCTTAGCTCCCATGTAAACCTCTGGGAGCTGCAGAGTCTTTCGTAGAGGGACGAGGACTTGTTTCCTCAGCCTGTCGCGTACTCTGTATGCGTAGTGAGCTTCCTCTACGCCTTCGTACTCTGGGAAGGATTCTCGAGGGAATATTCTTCTGGCGATGCTCTCGCAGAGAAGTGTTGCTTTGTCGAAGGAAGAGTCAAGAGAAGGACACCACTTAGCTGCTAAAGAGATCTTGTTCGTTTCTCCGGAAGTCAAGAACTCGAGATCTTTCTTTAAGTAATCTGCGAATAGGTCAGAGACGCGTTCGTGGAGGAAACGATAGTCTGGATCTTGAGAGTATCTGGTGAAAGCTTTCTTCCCCATGGAGATCTTCTCAAGCTTGCGATCCAAGCTAGCTCTCGCCTTCTCTTCTTGGTTCCTCTTCTCTGCATTAGCTATCCTCATCTCCCTAGTAGCCGCTGGCTTCTTACGTCCACGACCTACACCACGACCATAAGGAGATGATCTTGACGAACCAAGAGAGAAGGGAGCTCTTCCTCTACCTCCATATCGAGGCCTGGAACGACCTTTCCTCTGTTGCCATTCAGACTTTTGGATCCTACGGATCTCAAACCCTTGTAGAATCCTGTAAAGAATCTCCGGGAAGTCTTTAAAGTATCCAAATTTAGAGAGGGAGTCGAGATTACACGCTAGGGTTTTTGGGGTGGCAACCGTGGAGCCATAACGCCGCCGTGTAAAACCCTTCCTTGTCGGATTTTCCAGTACCGCGGACTCCACGAAGGTTGCAGATAAGCTTGAGAGTTGGTCAAAGCGTCGTGGCTCCAGGCCAGAGAGAGTCTCTGATCGAGTGACTTCTTGGGCGTGCTTGGGAGAACGTGGAAGAAGAAGTCAAGACAAGGGTTACCTGCGGATAGGTACGTGGCGGATCCGTTCTCGGTTAGGCCCATAGGAGGAGAAGAGGAAACGTTGACTTTGGTTGACTTGTTGAAGTTTGAAACCATTAGGTCCATGAATGGATCGCTGGGACCGGAGGCTGTGGTGGGTTTTGGGAGGAGAGAGTTAGAGTCTTGAAGCTCCGGTGGACCAAGCAACGGTGAAGCCATGATTAACTGTGGAAGAGAAGGTGATGATATTGATGAAAGTCGTTTGTCTTATTTATACAATTTAATTGACTTGGGGATCAAGTTATTTCTCGTTGAATGGAGCCGCATAAACCGACATTTCTTAAATGATTTTGAGCCCGTTAAGGCCCATTAAGTGTGAGTCCATATTCTAGAAGGGCTGGCCCATATTTCAAGCATGTTTCCGAGAAAAGTCAGAGGGAGAATCTTTCAAATAAAATCGCAATTTGGACTTTCCTTTCCATCTTCTTCTTCGTAATTTCCCTGGAAAAATCAATTTCCGTCGAATCAGCTTCATCCTTTTTAATACATTAACATCTCGCTGCTGTGTGTGTTGTTGCTTCATCGTAATCGTTGACGATGTCGAAAGAGGGAGAAACGGTGATGGGAGTACCGTATTACGCGGGGCAGAACCCGTATCAGGCGGGGATTGTGCCGCCAAACGCTATATATGGAGATCCGATGGGTGCTCCGATCCAGCAAACGGTTTATCGGGATACTCCTGCTCCTTTCAATTGTCTCTATTGCGGCAATACCGGTCTCACCGATATCAGGTAAACCGATTATAGAGTTTAGGGTTTGTAATAATCGCTCGTGATTATAAATCATCTATGGGAATCTGCAATTCGACTCAGGATCTCTTCTATTTCGATGCCCTAGGGTGAATGAATAGGTTACAAATTAGGCTCATGTAGTTGTGCATTCATGTCTAGGATAAGACTCGTCTTTGAATGTGATGTATACTTTTTTATAATGAACAGATCAAAACCAGGTGTAGCTGCTGTTGTTGCTTGCATGATGCCGTTTATGCTTGGATTTTGCTTTCTCTGCCCTTCTATGGATTGCCTCTGGCACAAACAGCACCATTGCCTTCAGTGTGGGAATAAGGTAGTTTTAATGTGTATTGGTTGCAACTCTTGTGATCCTTCCTCTGTATTAAACAATGTTCTTGCAGGTCGCTGACTTTGAGAAATCAGATCCCTGCCTCGTGATGGATCCTCCACAGTGGAAGCAACCGAGCTTTGCACTCCCTGCATGATTACCATTGCATTCGTTTTGTTTTCTTAAGAATATTACATGTGAAGTTGAGTCCTTGTGTTGCATGTACCTACAAAGATTGAAGATTCAGAATCAACCCTGTAAAATGTGTGTAGATAAGGGTTGTATACAATTTGTATGTTTCGTGAGTTGAACCGTTTGGTGTCTTCTATTCTTTTCCCTTCTTTGGCTATGAGACAAGACTCTTCACTTTGAAATTCTTTTCCTGTTGAGGAACCCACTGGTAAGGATGTTGTGATGGGCTGGGCCGGTCCGGCATGTTTTAATTGAAGCCGTTCACTTTCAACCAGCCTACTCTGGTTTTGGGTATACAAAACCTTGATCCCTTCCTCCGCACCAAGAATTCCAACTCTTTGTGAAACGGATTCTCTATGTCTTTTTAAAATTCTGTTAGAAGTTTGTAGATTTTACATTTTTACATGTATTGTATGAGATTTTTGTCAAAAGATAGACCCAACCCAACTAAATAATCATGACCAATCGAAGTGTAGATGATAGCAACTTCTCTTAATGTCAAATCTGTATTATTGGTTGTGTCTCTTAAACCCCATTAGACAGTAAATATTCTGGTATACTTCCCTGTCAATCGAGTTCATGTAGATAATAGCAACTTCTCTTTAGAATTAAGCATAGCAGTATAGCACACACTATTGAAGCATGAAGACTACTTATCAACTACAAGATATTTTACTGTTTTTTTTTGTTTCTTTTCCTCGTTTAATCTATCTGTTCAGTTTGGGTTTTACGAAAGTATTGCATCTTCTATATGGGTCATTGAAAAGGGCAACACCAAGTCATGCAAATAAATTCCTTTAGCAACTTAAATAAAGTTTGAATATTCTTTTTTTTTTTGTAAATGGAGTTTGATAGACTGATAAATAGGGAGTTGCGTGCAAAGGTGAAAAGGCATATAGAATTTTAGTGCAGTACAGATGTGCAACTGTAGTTGTCACCGAGCATATGCCTTGTCTGCTGGTTTTAGTGTTTAAAGCTTATAACACTCTTCTGTTTTGTTGGAATCTGAGAACAGTAAAGAGTTGCCTCTTCAGAGTGTGAACTGGCTTAACTTGTTAGGTTCTTTGGGACCATTTTTTTAGATGTCTATCTATAGCAGGAATTTTGACGAAGTTTTGGGGTTAGTTCTTCGCTATAAATGTCTAATCATGCCACACCAAAGGGTCTATTTAAGGAAGATACAACTGAATCTTTAATGGGGTCCATGGTTTACAATTTTTTTCAAGATATGTGTAGAATTTGCTTAGAGATTGGAGAAAGAAAAGAGGACCACATGGAAGAAAGCTAAACATGTGATGTAAGTAAAACTGCTCCTATATCAAACCCATTTGTTATTTGTCATTATGTCTCAGAAAGCTGAAGCTGATCCTCAAGTCACTCCCTCACAAGGGGTTTTGCTTCTTCACACGCTACCTCTACACAAATTATCAAACACTATCTTTTTGGATATTTTTACCTATGCTTTAATATATAGCCAAAAGCTTCCAGATCTTTCGGAGTATAGAGCATGCAGTTTAGTTCCCTCTTCGTTAATCAGATTTGAAGCCAGGGCCTGGTCGAGCACTCATGATAGATTCAGTTGGTTGAATGAAGTTTTGATTATTTCTTGAACTATTGTATCAGGCAGGGTGATAAATAGACATCATGATGCGGTTGATGATGATATAATAACCTTAAGTAATTAATTGTGGCGTTGTTTAGGTTTGTGTTGTCATCAAGAAATGAATAGTGGAAGAGTCACATCTCTAGGTTTGCTTAAAGTCTAGGCAACATGTCTTTGGGAGCTGACCTCATTCTCTTCTTTAAGTGCTTTGTAATAGGGCTTATGGGATCAGTCAAGAGCCGTAAAGAGATTCTGGCACTAGAACCAAATAAAGAAAAAAATGATGAAATAATTATAAAATATTCTCTTTGGGGTTATTTGAGTTTGCTTACCCAACTAGGTTCCTTCTTGTTTTATGTAGTTTAATTATATGGTGTGGTGGTTGGGAGTGAACAAAAAAACGAAAGGAAAAGGATTGGGTACAAGAGATCTATATAGCTTTTTTGATGAAAGATGATGCATTTTCACCACCTTGGTAGTGTTTCTTGTGAAATTAATAATAAATCTCATCTTATTAATATATCTCTTCTTTTGTTTTCTCTCAACTTCAATTGCTATAACATTCGGTATTAGCATTACTTTTAGTTTATGTTTGCGTGCAGCTTTGATTTGTTATTAGTTTTACAATTCACTACTAGAGTAGAGATGGTTCCCTTTATATAGTTTAACATTAAGACAAAAGTTAAGTAAATCTAAGGCGAACATACATACATATTGGATATAGTTGGTGAAAGTGACACATAACCATGCAATGTGAGTAAGAAAAAGGCGTGTGGGTAATGTAATGGCTGGTTTGTGAAAATGTGTGGGTCTCCCCACGTCTCGCAACCCACTTGGAATTTTATACAAATTTGAATTTCACATAACACAAGTCAGCCTTATACGACTCTTCCCACCTTCTCTTCTTTATTTTCTGCTATTTTCTTTAATAAAATTCGTGAATATACACATGGATTTGCTAACAAAATTATTAAAAAAAGGTTTTATTCTAACAGAATTTTTCAATTATTTTTTGCCATATTCTACTATGTATACCTTACGATTTAAATATAAAAGTAAGTTGAATATGTTTCAAAACACTTAAGTGTATATATACGCCACAAACATGTTTATTCTTTTGTTATTTTTAGTTTCCTATATAAACTATTCTCTTTTTGCTTACAATACATTGAATCAGTTGTTATGGAAGAGTATTATACTATTATCTATGCAAAAAATCGGTGTATCATGCGGGCCAAGTTCTAATATATTGTCCCTAAACGTATAATCAGAGTCAAAGAAGAACAAATCCACTATCTAATTGCAATAGTGTTGTACGAAGCATCCAAATATAAATTTTCTCTTTGCGCAGGAAAAAAATATATTCTTCACCCTTCCTTGTGGCATACGGAACATGAAAACGATCCTTATACATATAAAAAAAATTGAAACCAAGTTGTTAATCAATTTGACTCAGTTGATAAGCACTACGATGATTGGGATTGCTTGCAAGTACAAGAGATCGCAACTATATGCTTAGCACCACTAATATCGAATATGTGTGGACTAGTAAGAATTAGCATATTATATATAGGTTACGTGTCGGGTTAACTTAGTCTTTGCTATTGAGTGAAAAATAATATTGATTTAAATGAACTATAGAGAAAAAAGAATAATTTTGTAATCATAATATCACTCTTTTGTGGAAAATTGCCTAATATTTATAGGTTAGGCTTTCCAAGGCATACAAAATTATGGGAGATGAAACTACGTACGTACGAGTTTATAAGATTTTTTATTTATTTTTTTGATCAAAATACGAGTTTATAAGATTATATCTTGATTTTTAACAGAGTTGTTTCACTATATCGAATATTTAGTTGCGTAAAATTTCTTGGGTAGGTTTTGTGTCTCGCTAGGTCGAACACTCATCAGACCGTCACCTAACTTTTCAATTAAGTTACGTAAGGCATAGTAATTCGATGGGGACAGAAGTAACAGATGCTGTTGAAACAGAACTGATCAGTAATAACTCACATAGAATGTTTTCTTCCCCAACTGGAGTAGGTTTGAAGATTGGAATGGAATATATAGATAGATAGAGAGAGATATTTGATCCTCCTCGAAAATATTATCCTTACGGAACTTGGTTCTTATTAGGGATTCTTTTGAAGCTTTTAACTAGGCTTCTTCCTTCTACGTTTTTTAATAACTTTCCATCTACTTTTTTTATTTGGATCGATTCTTGCATAAATCTTCTTTGTAGTCCAACCATGTACGAATCCTATGACGATAGAAACTGTTTCTCCATATTCTTAAGAAAACCAAAGATGATATAATCTGTGAGTTTCTAACTTTGTTTTGTTTTCTCCTAGCAATACAAATAATCAGACTACAAGATATAATCGGACTATCGTTTTAGAACGACAAAAAGGTGGTTGCCCAAAAAAAAAGAGCGACAAAAAAGTGAAAATTTCAAACTCCCAATTTTTCCCAATCATAGTAAATTACGTATCGGTAGAAGGTAGGGTAGCTTTTATGTTCAAAGTGAAGCATTATAACATGTGTTTTTTTGGGTCTAAATGTTAATTTTTTTGAGCTGAAAAATTACATACATGTATTTCTTCTTACTTTCAATCGTCTTTGATTTTAGATTGAATTTGCCAAATTGTAACACGATGAACTCATGAACATCACAGCTAAACATTTTGATCCCATAAGACAATGCTATATATTTATTAATTGGATTATTATAAAGGTTAATATACCGTAGCTATTTAGGACTAAGCTACTTGCCTCACTGCCCTTTAAATTCAGTGAGATAATATATATACATTTAATTTAGTTTTATCAAAACACATAGCACATATATACTAAAAATAACTATCCCCAAAAATAAACTTACAACGAGGAGTTATTATTTCCATTAGAAAGAACTTTGATCATTGTATCAAAAAATCTCTAGTTTGAGTGATATTACATATTGTGATTTTAGAAATTAAGGATTTCAGCCCTAAATTTTCTAATATTAAAAAAATAACTTATCACTTAGGGAAAAGATTAAACCTAAACTAAAGCATTTTTATAAGTGGGGACCTTATGTGAAACCAGTTCACATCATTGTAAACAACCAATAGTTTTTTTTCCTTAGGATCTCAGTTTGAAATGAGTAAATCTATAATTGTGTAGTTTCCACCGAATAATTATGACCTTTTTGACATTAAAAGAGATAACTACTCATTACACTCTTATTACGTTTCAGCACTTTTGACAAAAAAGGCTCTCTTTGACAGCCTCTCCGTGCCATTATTACCCTTTTTAGTTGTAATCCTCCATGCATATAAGTAATCATACTTGCATAAATACACTTAAATGCCATTAAACAATTAAAATACACCTAAATAGATATACACACACAGACACAAACATATTACTAATTTCACGGTCACGTGCAGAGAGGAAAATTATTCCAAACGTAATAGTTTCCACTTCCACAATAATATTACAAATTTATGTGATTAATAATAACGAGATTACTCTAATTTTTTTACTAAAATTATGAATACTTTTAATTGTCGGCATGGGACTGTCATGTCATGGACCTGAAAACGTATAGAAGCTATTGCTTCTTCTTCTTTATTTCAAATGAATATTTTCCGTTTGTGGTAGTGGTAGTATCTCCAAGTAAAGAACATACACTAAAAAATAAGATAATGACTTATAAGCGCATATTTATTGCAATAGGTGGACCGTTTGGGACATGAATTGTAATTAAGTTGATACACTTTTCATGAAATTCAACTATTTCACGAAATATATGTTTTAGAAAAATATATATGATATGAAATAAAGGACAAAGACTCGTTTTCAAGTAGAATGAAAGAAAAAAAACAAAGTCGTATTAATATAAAATTATTATAATAATTATTAAAGATAGTCAACATTAAAAGTAAATTAAAGATTTGTTCTGAAACTATTGCAACTACTGGTCTCTTCATCAGGAGAGAAGATCTCCGTGGTGAGTCCACTTGAAGCGTGGTCGGAAGAAGAATAGCTTGGCAAAAGGTTCAAGTCCGTGGTCCTTTCTTTTCTCATGAAATCGAAGAAGATTGGTTTAGTTTTATCTTTGGTTTGGTTTGTTGTAATTATTTCAATTTGGTCATTATTATATCTAATATTCCGGTTATCTCCCTCCTCCTCGTCGCTCTTGTTAGCAGCTCTCTTTTTAAGGAAGATACGACAAAGAACCCAGTTCTGAGTAGGGCCCATTGAACTCTGCAGAGAAAACATTGAAACTAAATTTCAGTGAAACTGAATGGTGGAGGAAACCGAATATTAAACCGGAAATTGAGAAAGTTGTACCGGAGGAGAAGAAGAGAGACGATATTCGTGCATGATCCAATCGGTTCTTGAGCCATGAGGTGGTTTGCCTTTGTAGAAAACGAGTGTTTTCTTCAAACCAACGATTTGATTTCCTCTAGAGGTCACGACCCGTTTATCAATACCGGTAGCTTTCCAATAACCCGAACCGGTTGCTCGATTAGACCGGTTCCCATTAGGGTACTTGGCTTCCCTTGTGCTAAAGAAGTACCTCTCCTTATCTATATTGCCTGGCACATATAGAGAGAGTTTAGTAAGTCTAAAAGGTCGCTGGTTCGAAACCTAAAAACCAAAAAAAAATAAGCAAGAAATGAGAAAACGAACCAGGTAAGTGCCAAGGATCAGCTCTGCAAACATCAAAGTCAGGAATAATGGAAGCTGGTAATGGAGAAGACAAGACTTTTCTCTTGAGATACTGAACCACAAGCTCCTCATCAGTGGGATGAAACCTGAACCCAGGTGGCAATCTCATAACACCATTCTTTACGAGTTTAACCTTATCCATAGTTCGGAGAGATAAAACACAGAGAAAGAAGGAGGAAGAAGACAGAAGTGTGGTGTAGAAAGAGGGAAACATGGATGGTATGTTTATATAAGGTAAGACGATATGAACAACTCCTTTTCTTTATTAATTTTCTTATTTTTTAAAAAAATTGTTTTGCGTAAACCATACTCAATCTACTTCCTTTTGACGCTATTTGTATAAATCTATCTTTTTCATTTTTCTAATATTCATTACTATATTTTTTTGTCTCTCAATTATTATTATTTCTAGTCGGTATCTACCTCCTCCTTTTTTTGTATCTTTCCTCTGTAAACTCTTCAAACATTAACTTTTTTTTTGCTATAAATAATTGTTTTATGTAATTTGAAAAGGACTACTTTATTAAAACAATAACTCCATTTTTAATTGCTTTGAAAATTATAGCGTAATCATACACTCAACAAATTAACGTGGAGGTGATAATATTCTTCTTTTTATATTACTAACCAACCTAGTTAATCAGTCGTCTGTTCTCTAATTTGCTTGTTGGGTTTTAAACGAAGTATTATTTGTATATAGCGATCAAAGAGCACTATCGTCACATACATGCTTTAAGCTTTAAGGAGTCAGAGAAGGGTTCTTAATAGCGAAGGCGGGTCCGTTCAAGAACGGTGAGGATGAGGTCAGCTTATGTCATGCTGACAGCCGGAGATGGCCCTCTGCGTTTGCACGTATGCATAAGTGCATACCCCTTTTGAGCTTCAAAATTTAAAACAATAATTAAAACAAGTCCCACCGTTATTTTATGATGAATTATGTGAATAAATTTGTGTAAAATGGGAGGGAGGGAGCATGGTCGGTTCCAGGGCAAGCCAGATGAAACATTCGTTTTGGGTCCTCAAATTTTTTGAAAGAACTTATATATATGTAGGCTTCCAAACAAAAATTTTAGACCCCCAAAATCGTAAAAAAAAAAATTAGTTGAAATCGTTAAAAAATCGTTTTAAATCCTTTAAATTTCAGGATCGACCCTGGAAAAAAGGGGGGGAGGGTATTTGTTTGGTGGTTATGAGAGGGGGAAAAAATTCGATAAGCCTCTAGTTTTGGAGTACCTTGGGCAAGACTTCCTAAACTCGATAATGTTTTTACAATGTTCAACACGTTAATACATGCAAGTCCATTATCCATCCACATACTTAACTACAATCGTATATAATAAACCCTATAACATGCCATATCCATTGAAAAATATTAATACAAGTAAGGATTTAAGAAGGATATGCTCTTTTATTTGTGTATAGTCTGATATTGACAAAGAAACTTTTAATAACAGACCATATTGATACTGATGAGTACTCGTCTATGGACGAATAGAAGAGTAAAATCATATACTCAAATATATCACCTCTAAGTGATTTTCCCTCGTGTTGTGGGGATTGAAGTTTGTGGTAAGAGTTCGTCACTAACGCAACTATTTCTCCTTTTCGTTATATAATCTAACTATCGAATTATTATATATATTTACCTTTATAAAGATATAAAAAAAATGATCATGTTCCATTTATGTAGTGGGTGCGTTTATTTATCAATACACGGAAATGAATTAACTATAGATTCTAGTCTTTAAAAGAGTTTTACATAATTGAATACGAGTATAGCATATGCCCCTTGGCTAAATGATAGACATATGAATCTTATTAATTAATATTGACAACTCAGACCACTACAAAAGAAGAAATTATGGAACTCCTAGTATTTGATATAAACATCTGAAAAAGTCAATGATTTCTAACAAAGTGAAAGAACAAAATATATACATTTGTATATAAATTCGAACACCAACTTGATAATCAATGGTGAATGGTGTATGGAGACAACAATATCCGCTTGTAACATATATGCACATAGTAAGTTTCAAAAAAAAATATATATTATATGCAGATAGTATATGAGATAGAAATCAAGTGCAAAATATCATAAAATTTCAGTTTAATGATTGAAACTAATTCACGTAGATATAGATAAACTAAAAATGAAATCGATGTCAAGGGGTCCGTGAAGCTGACAGTGTGCTGTAAGTTCCTCCAATCCCGTTGTCAACCTTCCTGTTTGTATTAGATCACATGAAAATTTTATTTATAATTTTAAATAAAATAAATAAATGTATCGATTTCGTCCAAATATATGTTATCTTTAAAATAATAAAGGCGTGACGTTATTGTCGGTATAATAATATTAACTATCGACACTACAAGTTACCTCTCTATTGAGACCAAGGATTAACAAACTATATACAATTTTAAAATATTATATACATCATGGCTATTAAGGATATATTCGCCGCTGTTATATTAAAAGTTAAAACGATAACTTCCACACTTTTAGTTTTACTTGAACAGAATAACATATTGTTTTGTACAACACGTCGTTTTCGATGATCCAGTATGAAATGAGATTCACGAGAATAACGTATTCATATATACACAACTAGTTCTACTTGTATTTATATGTTATTATTAATTACTTTTTCCTTGTTCATCAACATATTTCAGTTGCTCTTGGCTCATTCTACGATGGTTTTTCATCATATTTCAGTTTTACAGCTGATCTCTTAATCTGTTCATTTGAAACGTTAATACGGTTTTTGTTAGCAAATTATATTATTATTACGATCGTTCAAACAATTCTTAAAAATGGTTTATATTTACGAAGTCAGTGCTTGTAAAAGAAATATTGGAACAATGTTCAATAGATATATGTGCTTCCTATCACATTTTTAGGTTATTTTATATACACTACAACATCAAATAACTCGGAGATTAGTTATTATATTTGGTTTTAATGCTAAGAACTTGAATATATTAAATAACTTTCAAAAGTTACCAAGATAAATTTACTTTATACACGCCACAAGGATGTAGATCTAATGTATCCACCATTTACAGTTTTTCATAATTGACGTGAACGAGTTTATTAAAAAAAACATGTATTATATAGATTTAAAGATGAGTGGTAAATGTTGTGGTACAACCCTATTCACTACGGTTTTGTATATATGTGATGTGTGAGTATGATGAGGGCATTATAGTAATTAGGGAATGAAGGAAGGTCCTACATGATTCCAAAACGACAGGCTCACACGACAGGATTGAAGTATCGGAGATGCAAAATGTGAAAATGCAATGCAACCAAACAATCTCTCATCACTCCCTCTCTCCCGATTTTCCAAATCTTCTTTGTCTCAATTTTTCAATCACATTCTATGAATTGTCCCTTTCCAAATTCTCAAAAATGCCCTATAGTATTTTCAACGACATATTTTATTCGCAATTTTCTTTATTTTTTGGAATGATTGATTTAGAAACACTTTATAAATAATGTCTAAAAAGAGTGATTGAATCTAGGACTCAACCTGATTACTATTGCTTTTATATTCGAAGAAGACAATTTATACGGAAATGTCATATTAATTAAATCATAACTAGTATAAACCAGTAGTAATTTAATAAATTCAGATAATTCATAAATTTAGGAATATAACACAAACAAACTTAGAAAATTTACTTTTTAAGAACGGAGAAAGTATATAATAATTTAACCATTTTCGCTTATTCACACAAAAATTATTCTGTAAACATTTCTAGGGTTACAAACTTGCATGGAATCCATGGTTAATTTTGGATGAACAGAAAACAGTGGGTCTCAGAAATATGAAAGAAGTAAAAATATATTGCTTGCCATCTTTTATAATTACTTTTATTTATTTACGGTAAAAAAGTTGGAAATTTAGGAAAATATAGATAAGAGATCCCCACAAGCAAAAAGGAAAAATAAAGCACGCACACGCACCCCACTTGCGACTTGGTCATCAATGGTCTACATTGAGAAATATCAAATTAGGATTTCTTAAGTAATTTTGCGGCTTCTATTTTTTTTATTTCACTTTGTAATATTCAAGTTTTCATCTGTAGTTTAGACGTACCGTGTAAATATGTTATATGAAAAATGTTTGTGAGAGCGTCAACGGAGTTTGCGTGGAGACGTTGGAAAGAAAGTGAGAAACGTCAAAGGGTACAACTATAACTAAATGATTTTGATACCCTATATGCTTAATAGTTGCGTTATTTTGAGGTTCCATATGGTTTCCTCCTAGCTCAATTTTCTAATAGTTTTTTTGTTGAGGGTTTGATCTCTCTTTTTCTAATAGTTGAATTTAAAATATACACTTTAGTAATATAAACTCTTAACAATTGTTATTGAACCATTAGAATTTCCATCGTTATACTTATAACTTACAAAACAATACGTGTCAAGGAAGAAATATTATTTATAAAGCTATGTTAGTACTTTTCATGCGCGCGATGATGTTCGTATAAAATAAATTGCCGGCTCAGTTGGACGGTTTCCTGCTTGGTTCAGAGATCCAACTAAATAAAAATATATATATGCAATGATTTCTTAATCCTGCATTACAATCACGTACAATCAATCATATGCCATCTATGACCGATCCAATATAGTATAACGTCTATCTAAGTATGTAGATAATATCCATGTGAATTGTTAGAATCAGTACACTTTTCTACACGCATTATATAAGGAAATTCAATGTATTTGATTTTGATGATTATTCTATAATTATTGATCTCGACCAAAAAAATAATATAATTATTGATCCTTCTCTCGACAATATTTATACACAAGATTAATAAAAGCACTCGTTCTTCTGGTTCAATTTTTTTATAAATAATTATGTAATGTGTGTATTCTGATAATTATTACTTTATGTCCCTGTTGAAATATGTGTATATATTGACACCCCTTAGTTTTAAAATAAATGAATTGAAGAAAGTACATCATATACACTGTTTAAGAAAACTGCTTGGATTAAAACATTTTTAGCTTCTAGAATCAAATAAGGTACATATATTTGATTTCTCCGTGTTTCAAAAAAAAAATATTTGATTTCTCCAAAATCGGATAACTATATTAAAATTTTAAAGTCATTACTTACAATCGATATCGAAATTGACTACAGCTTATTTTATATAATGATTAATACATCTAACGGAGATAGGTTTTGCTTTTATTCTATCTAAATGATCTCAGTTTCTTCATTTTGAAGCTACACTTTGTCAACCTCAAAGTTGCATACCTCTTTTCATAAAGAAACTTTCATTAATATTTTGTATTTCTTATACATGTAATATATACATAAGTTGTCAAATGCTTTATAACAAAAGAGAAGGAAAAGTCTTTAAGTGATTCCAAATCTCTCTTTAATTACTCTGGATTTGATGCCTTCAAATAAATTTTGATAGACCAAAATTATAGTATAAATGTGTTCATATAAGTATATCATAATTTCAGAACGTGTGACTACTACATATTATAATCTCCTCAGTGTAACACATAAGCTTCTAGACCGAAATATTTTAATTGTCCGAGTTTTATTTGACTTTGTTTGTACTAGTACAAATCCTATGATTATGGACTAAGCATAATACTATTTAGGATAATGTCACTATATGCTTATACAAAATGTTACTGTTACTGTTCTTTTTCCTTAGAGACTTGGGCAAGAAACAAAAAAAAAATCAAATTAGTTTACTTATATTAATCTCTATACGAAACCTAAATATACACAGGAAGGTACTGCAGCTGCGTACGTCATATATGTGAGCTTGGAAGTTGAAGAAAACCCCACTAGAGGAAATACGATCCTTTTAGGTGAAGCAACCTGAAGAATGAAACTACTTTTGAAATATGTTTAAGTTGAGATTACTTTCATAACTTTAGGTGTGGACTTGAACATTGTATGGCTTTTTATGGCATGTGACTGAACAACTTCAAAAACTTATCAAAAGATGTTTTATTTATTCTCTCACGTGTGTTGCTACCAATCCGTGTGCCAACTTTCTCTTCTTCTTTTTTTTTTTTTGGGAAAGAGAAAAATAGTTATGCTTTTGAGAAGAAAAAGAAGTTGTTTCGTTGATGCTTATTCCAAACTTGAAATACACAAATTCCAGCCTATTAAAGGTTATTCTTTCATATTCCCCTCTTTTTACTGTTTTCCACAAATCTCAGAAAAGTAGAAAGAAAAAATTACACTAGAGATGAACTTTGTTCTCATTAGGGATTAACATTTTAGTTTTAAATCGAGTTTGATAAGGTATGTATTTTCTCATTTTGTACTTTAAAAAATATATATAATATTTAGTGATTTTAGATAATTTTATTTATTTTTATATTATTTTTTTCTATTTTATTTATTTTAATTGTTTTCTTGATTAAAATATTTTTTTAAAATGTCAAAAAAAAATTCCACATCTTTTTTTACCAGATAATCAACAATATCAATCACAATTTTATCGTGACAAAAAAAAGTAAGTTAGTTTCATTGTTCAATATGTTATTAAAACTATTTTTATCGTTTAAATTGTTAACCGCTGAACTTCAAAGTTTAAAATGTAAATTTTGACGAACTTAGAATTTAAAATTATGATTTTCCCAATAATACCAGTATTATTTCGTTTGGTTTGGTTTTCTCATTTTGGATTACCTTTTTTAGTTTGTTATATTTATATTTGATTGACGGACTCTGTACTAAATTCAAACTTCATCTCGGTTTGGCCCATATTGGTTTAGGTTTTAAATTAAGTTTTTAAGTTCGTAGGCCGTAACAATGTGTAAGCTTTAAACTTTAAAGAGAAAGTAAAAATGTGTAAGTATCGTTTAGCTTGGGCCTGTGTGAGAACTTCGATGAAGTCTATTCAAGATTTAGGTCTGTTGTGGAGAACACATTAGGTCAAGTGATGCAGGCCCATTATGATTTGTTGGGGTCTCTACTTAATAAAAAGAGGGAGATTGCAAATTCCTAATTTCAGTTCTTTTTTGTATGCGTATTATTATTATTATTTATTTTTTCTTGTATGTATATCATAAAAGATAAATTTTGTATTATGGAGTACTTACACGCGACGAAATTCAATAGCAACTTCCTTATCAACTGGCAAATTCAGTAGTCCACCCCGAAGAAAAATTAGAATATAGGGTTTATATATATATTGATGATATCTCTAAGATACGGTTTAGCTAATATCCTTATTATTAAGAAATATTGTTTATTCGGCTAGGTATTGAAAAAAACACACAGTCGTGTATATATACTTGATTTCAAGAAACGATATTGGAAAGATGAAAATAGACGAAACGGGTGAAGCAAATAGCTCCTCACGTATTTTTGGGCAGGCTTGATATTCTATTTACAAATAGTACATCACGCATTGTTAGGTAGGTTTCATATTTTATTTATGCTCTATAAAGAAAATTTAAAATTTAAATGTCACGTGAATATTGATTCAAAATTTGATCATACCATTTTGCCCAAAATTTAGATCCAATACGTATGAAGATATGTTAGCAATTGTATATAAACATTATAAGTACATAACCTTAGCTATGATTTATTTTGATGTTTGCTTGGCAGTTTGCTATCTTCTTGTTTTTAGCTTTTTAACCTAAGTTACAAACTGGTAGAAGCTTAATTATATTCATGTTCCATTAACTGCTACTTGCCCAAGTTTTCCTTAATTACTACTTCATAGTTTTCATAAAAAGTGTTATTTTGACATTTTTCACACATATTAAAAATTTAGTTGAAATGTAATTAAATTGTTATTAATTACACATATTTGACCAAGTAAAAATAAGCATAATTTGTATTAGAATTCTAAAAAAACACTTTTTATGTAATAATTTTTTTGTTAAAATAACACTTATTATGAAATAAAACATAGAGAGTATACAATTCAGTTTGTGTCATTGTGTGTAACTAGCTACGATTAATTAATCACGATGCTGTGTCCCTTATTCGGTATAGGGTGGTCCTAACCTAAGTTATGCAATAACTATTACATTTTTTTCCAAACAATAACTATAATGTTAACAACAAATGTTTCTTGCTTTTGAAGTGTTTGAATGAAATACGTTTTCTCTATTCGATCGTAAAACACAATCTATTTCTCAAAAATATAACCAGATAACACCTGATTGGGCAAAAAAACAACAGTCACTTATCATTTCTTAACATTTTGAATTAATAAATATAAAGTTTTATGTGGTCCATATCCTCTGGGGTTAGATTTTCTCCCATAATCTTTGCCTTATCGACACATCAATCATTCAATTAAATGTACGCTCAAAATTGAGCAAGTCGAAGATGATACTATGCATTGCATGGCTAACTAAAATTTGTTATGTACAATTAAAGCTAATTAATGACACCATGGAATAAAGAAAAAATGAGAAATTTTGGTGACAACATTTTTCAAATTTACCATTAATAAATGATTATTTTCAAAAATATCTTAAATTTATACTTCCTCCGTTTTTTTATAATTGACGTTTTAGGGGAAATTTTTTGTTCCAAATTATTTGACGTTTTCAATTTTCTATGTAAAATTTATTAGTAATTAATGTTAGATGACCAATGATATTATAGCTTCTATTTTACTATTGGTTGAATGTGGTTAGGTAAACAATTAATGATATTTTTGTTTAGAAAATGATAAAAAATTAAATGTTTTTTAATCTGTGTGCATAATCCTAAAACGTCAAATATAAAAAAACGGAGGGAGTATTTTATTAATTTTTTAAAAAATATTTATAAAAAAATAGAAACTTAATCCCACCCTTTTAACACTAAACCCTAAACAATAATTACTAAAGTATAAACACAAATATTAATATATTTTTGATTGAGAATATTTTTGAAAATAGTAACTAACTTATAGTATTCTTACTAATTTGTCTAAATAAAACCAATCTTTCGCTGCAACATTTTTTTGGTTTAGTATTCAGGCAGACTTCAACACTCAATTAAGATATCAAGTGGAAAAGGATCTTAGAAAGTTTTTATGACTGTAATTAAAATATGACTAATTCAGTACGCATTAGTAACTGATGATTACAAAATATGTGATGATGCAGTTCATTAGTTCGTACTGAATTAAACACAACAATTAATTAGTTTGAAACCGAAGAAAACAAACATGTTTTAGAAAGAAGAGAAAAAAAACGAGAGATGATCCGGGCCTTAAATCGGACTAACCCCCTTATACCGGGTGCAGCAGTTGGTTATACGAAAACATGGTATAAACCTGTCCTTCCAATGGAAAGTAAGGACACAATAAAACTAAGGTAAAGCATTCAACCACTAGCCCAGCTCACTTGTTGGTGAAAACAATCATGTTAGTCGATTAGAAACAAACAAAACAAGAAAAAATATATCACCACGTCACATAGAAGTATAGTATGCACAAACCTGACTTTGCCTTTACTTGAAAAGGAAAATATGAGATGTGTAAACACGTTCAATGCATTGATCTTCAAATTGTATTGTCGGCTGCTTTCTTCCACTTCTCCACCATACCATACGTTACACGTATTCCCAGAGGCGGACCCATTAAGGCAAATGAGGTGTCACCTGATACCCCTTAAATATGATAAATTTTTAAAAATGCAAATAAAACCAGTAATGTTTCGGCAACACTTTAACATTTTGACCCAAAAAAAAAAGTTTTAGCAACACTTATGGTGTAGATTGTTCATTGAAACCTCCTCCCCCACAAATCAGGGTTCCACTGTGACACGTATTTAGTTATGGTTTTGACACCGATTAAGTTGAACTCTGGGTCCGCCACTGCGTATTCCACAAGTCATGTGACCATTCACAACTACAAATACAGATCTTTTAATATCAACTAGCAACATAATATCTTTTTAAACCATACGGTGATCTCTAGGCGAACTTCGGTGAGATTCAGATTTGAATCGACTCGACAATACGTGTGACCACACGTATTTGTGGCTAGAATTCATTTGAATAGAGATAGTCTATATGTGAACTACATCTTTTTTAAAAGATTAGTTTGAATTTTTTTTCATGGAATATCCATACGGTAAAGAATAGAACGTAATTTCTTGTAATAAGTTTTTCATAAGTTCATAATTCTTCATGGCAATTTGTAATACTTAAGAAAATGTACCGTTTTACAGAAATTAAACATGTTTTTCTTCTTCTATAATTTAATTACATTTACAAAACGAAGAAAGAAATTTATTATAACAACAAGATATTATTTTTTTGAATGAACAACAACAAAGATATTGCATAGAGACGGGGTAATTGGAATGAGGTGTTTCTAGTTTTAGGTGTATCCGGAAGACAATAAATCAATAATTATATGGGTACGTGTGGAAGCTTCTGACCACTTGAAAACATCTCGTTGTGTCTGACACATATCAAGTTCTAATGAAATTTCTATAGAACACCACGTTTACTGGGCCCTTCTAACGATGAGTCATTATTATTGTTTTTGTATAGTCATATTTCCATATTTAACTCGAGCATCATACTCCGCCATGATTTCATTTTCTCCATAAATAGGTAAATACATAAAAGAGACGTGCCAAAGGCTGAATGCATACATCAAAAGTACATGGACTATGAATTCACAGTGACAGAAAACTCAGAGTGTTTTGTCATGCAAACCTGCAAAAGAAAACTGTTTAAAGTATAATAATTATTTGTGAAAAGAATAACTCTTGTTGGATATATCTCAAATATGTTAATATATAACGATCGGTATATATTAAGTTTTACATAAGAACATTCATAGTTAGAAATAAATCATTATATAAACCACATGTTGTTTTACAGCCTATATTGGTCTACTACCAATGGATTGACTTCCCTAAAACATGAATTCTTTAAGAAACAAAAGAGTATGAAGTACTAAGGGCATCATTATCCCTAGAATCTCATTAAGGGTTCTTAATTTTTTTTTTTGGTGTTTAAAAAAAAAGAAAAAAAATTAAAAACGCACCAATCACGGGCCGCCACGTGTCAGTGGGACCCGCAAACAGTGTAAGAAACTCTCTAAAACCGGTTCTTATTTAGTAGTTTTTAGAAGCGGTTCTTGCACTGTTCATGGGTCCCACATATCAGTGGGGCCCGCGAACAGTGCAAGAAACCCTCCTAAGAAACCCGGATAATCATGCTCTAACATTGACATTTGACTTAAAGTTCAATCCGGTTAAAACAATGCACGTATATTGGATTTTCGAAAATTAAAATTTTGCAATCACACATTTATTCAAGTATGGTAACTATAATTTATAGTTACTTTTTTATACTCCTTCCGTTTCATTATGCTATATATTTTAGAAAAAAAAATTGTTTCAAAAAGATAGATTTTTTATATTTTCTATGAAAATATTATAAATTTTAAAAATTAATTAATTTAATTGAGTTATTATTAGTCAGAAACCAATATATTTATTATATATTAATTTAATACATTTTCTTAATATGTGTAAAAACACCAAAAAATCTATATTTTTTTTGAAATAGAGGAGGTACTATGTAGTAGTAGTATATAATAAGGATGGTTCCCACCCAATAAAAGGTCGTTATCAATTAGGAACCTGAGAAGGGAGAATTGAATTTTGCAATCACAGATTTATTCAAGTATGTTGATTTTCAATTGATTAAAACGTTGAAAACGACAAAAAGGAGTTTTAGGAAATCGAAGCGATCTTACAATCATTACCAACTTTGCATTAATGGAGTTTCACCAATCACTTAATGGCCATAGAGATACGTGTCCACAAACATCATCGGCAACGTACATACTTCATACATGCAAACTTGCCTTACAATTAATGTGTTCAAAAAAAAAAGTTGTCTTATTTGTATGATTGGAATTTTGAATGTATGAAGTATGGAATGTACATACTTAATACATGCAAAATTGTCTTACAACGTACATACTTTAACATTTCAGAATTCTCTTTGTCGAACGTTTTTGTTTACTTATTTGTATGATTGGAATATCGCTATTATTTAATGAGTGATACACGCAATGTGGATTCGTTTTGTTCTGTCGTAAACAGCTTAATTAGTAGTACTCTGGTCATATGTAAAGTGTCGGTCCTAAGTAATTTGACTCCTAAAAGATATTTATAAAATACTGCCTTTTAGAGATTGAAGCCTTCAATGATCTACATATTTATAAAATACTCTGGGCATATAGAAGCTAAACCCCCCCACTACATCAATGTAGTCTTAAAATTATTATGAAATTTTAATGTAAAATCTTTGTTTTATGGACTTAGTCCAAATCCGGCTTCAGATATGTCTATGTTTGAATGATAGTGATTATAGCCCCGTTTCAAACTTCTAGAAATGCATTATCACTGATTAATTACTTTAACTAACGTATGGTAAGAGTGCAATTTAGACTCCGCGTATGCAACTAAACTGGTGTGTAATAGATGATTATTAAAAAGACAGAAGCGCTCAGTAATTGTGATGGATAGTCTATGTCCCAGAGTACTTTCTTATTAAAAAGAACAGAATGAGAAACTGATTCCACTCAAACTCTATATTCATGATTAATAATTTCATACTAATACATGCAATTTAAGTTCTGTTATTTTGTTTATACATACAGACATCTTTAATTCTGATTAATGAATAATACTGATTTATCACACCAGAGTTCATTAGCTCGATTCGAAAGAATCCCGACCATTTTGTTAACAGATTTAGGGAGATTAGGTTTTCGGTCCCAATTTCCTAATAATTCAAAAAAAAAATTGGTTTATCACCATGAAACCTATATTCATGATTAATACTAATACAAACAAACTTCTGTTATTATGGTTAATTTATGTTCAACAATAGAGCGATCATAATGAAATAGTAATTTATATTTGGTAAAACATCAATATGTTCTCTAAAAAATTAACCATATATAGCATAGCTATATAAATGTATGTGTGTGTAAAGCTAGATTCGTAGGAACCGATTAGAATCTGAAAACGATTGGATTGGGAGGACTAATTCCGCCCACATGCTTGTCATTTTGCCTTTACGTGTGGTGGCAACATATACAGATTAATATGTATACATCATATATCAGTGTGGGTCACCTAGGTTCTTGAATTATTGAGGTTTCAATATTGGCCGATGATTTCTGTTGTACTGCTTCCTTTTTTTTTTGGGTTAATTCTGCCAAATAAGCAAATATCAATTCTAGAAATTTCTATTGGTTCGGTAAAAAAGGAAAATTCTATTTTGGTTTGTTTCCATTTATGACTTTCCATTAATAAATCGATGGATATAGCTTGATTAACAACGAAATGCAAATCTAAAAACTGGAGCTTTTATGTGGATGAAAATATTAATCACCGACACATGCCAACTCTAATCAAACCAATTGAGCCTTCGTCGCAAATAATGCTATTCATATATTATGTCACCTGTTACTCTGCCGTCAAAGACGTATAGTTTTATGGTAAGATACTATACCTACTTTTTCAAAAGGAAAAAAAAAGAGATACTATACCCAAAAGACTTATATAGGTAAGATGGAAAACAAGCATAATCTAATTTGGGAGAAAACTTTTTCTTAACTGGCTTTCATACTTAAAATAAGGAAACAAGAGTTGCAGAAAACTATTTTATTGAAGGGAAAAAAATGTTTATATGTCCTTTAACGTTCAAGTTTGTGTATGGATACATATGATCGTAATATTGGAAGATAATCAGTGCAAAGAAGGTAGGAGAATGAGAGAAAAAATAGAATGGGAACGTACGTGAGCCAAGAACATACTCTCTCTATTTCATATATTTTAGATTTATTTTTTTATTTCAAAAAAAGTATCATTCCACAATTTTAATAAATTTATTTTTTTTCTTCTTCTGAATAACCAATAAATATTTATTTTAAATTATATTTATTTAATTAATTATGTATTAAATAAAATATATTATTTTATTATACAATATTTTTAATCTTTGTAAAAAGTGTCATAGTCACATTTATAATAAAAAGAAGAGATTATTAAGCGTTATTCAATTAAAAAATTGTAAGATAAACAAGTTTTACCCTCGTTTATTACAATTAATGAAAAGTATGTCGGACAGAAAAGATAAATTTAGAAAAAGAAAAAGAAACAGAGATGCAAAAATTAAGATCGAGGAGAACCACAAAAGTGGCACCTCTCATCTTTTTAAGAAATTTGATGCCAAATAAAAAGAAATAATATAGAGAAAGAGAAACAAAATAAACGCATAAGAACAAGAAAGATTTAACAAACCCATGATCATTGTTATCATTCGCCTACCACGTCACAACTCCTTTGTCCATTTCTTCCTACTTTTAATATCTGTTTTAACTTAACCCTCGAAAAATGGACAACTGTTTCGTATTTTTCTCAAACCTTTTCCATATTATTCCGATTCCTTTCATCATCGATATTGAAACAAACGAACTAATAAAATATGTGCTCAACCAGTCTCTCCATACTGATGGATATTATTACTACAGTACACTAGACATTAACCATTTTTTTTAAAATAGATAAACGTTAGAGAATTTATACAAAAATAGAAATTAACAAAAAGAATAATTGTTACATCAAACTGAAATATTAAATATAAAAACGATGGGGTTCCTGAAAATGAGGATTAAAACAGGAGAAGAAGAGCAGAAACAGAAGATGTATTGAAGACACGAAAGCAGAGAGAAGAGAAAGAATGTGTCTACTCGGTACTCGGTAACGTGGTATGTAGCTCTCGTGTGTGTCTCTCTACAAACTCTAAAGAATCAGTAGAAGCGTTTCGAGAGGTCACGTGATTTGCACAAGATTTTTTCATTTCATGCTTGTATATTGTTTTAGTTACGCCTCTCCCGTAACGCATTCATCTCTGAGATTATTACCTTAATCAACTAATTATTCTCACGCGCAACGTTACCTTTTGACGCGTGGAGTTTTGCCTAAAACATGCATAGTTTATCGTTTTTTCTTTTACTGCAAGGCAAATAAACGTGTTCTTTTCTAAACCAAGAGGAATCTTATTAAGAATAATATGAATGACTTTTCTTTTTTTTTTGTTTTTTTCTTTCTACTTTGATTAATCATTGAAAATATTGGAAGTTAAAAGAAAACGGCGTCCAGTTTCTGCGTATAGATGTTTTTTTTAACTTTAATTTACGTTGGTCTAAACCTAGTCCCTCACCTACAAATATCTAGCTGTTATAACTTATAGATCCTCAGTGATCAATTTAACCTAATCTCCTTTACAAATACCAGCTCACATTAAACCTATACGTCATCTATTTATATAAAAGAGAATACAAACAAAAAAATCAATGTCAATGTAAGAAATTAATTATCCAATGATTTATCATGAAGGATATTATTGTGAACTAAGTCTATATTTATTGCGTTCATCAAATAGATAGGTGGGATATTTTGGATCGTCCAACTCTCATATATATGTGAATTAAAACAATAATATGAAAATAATAAATACAAATCGCATTGCAATCTAGTGATGTTAATCTCCACTATGTTGGTTGATGTTGGGTAGATTTTTGGTGACCCTGTAATTCATCTATCGTCTATACTAAAGTGGAAGCTTGCTATGATATTAATCTGATTTTTGAAAGCTAGTTTAAGAAGAAGGCGTGAAGAAAATGAAATTGTGGAAGGAATGTAACGCAAGCCACGCTCGTGTGAGATGCGAGTGGGCAAGAAAAGAACTAGCGTTTAGGGAATGATAAAATGCAACGCTACCTACTAGTTTCTCCACTTGTCATGCAACCACGCTGAGTTAGTTTTCCCTTTTGCAATTGTTAATTTTTTTTTGTTTTTTGTTTTTATTATACTCAACACGTTACACACACTTCAAATAAATAAAATTAAAAAAAAAACATTTTCACTATAATGGTTATTTTGGAGCTATATATAAACCACCTGAGGCTCATCAATTTCCTTCATAAAATAAAAAGAAACATCTTAGAGAAAGAGAAGAGAGGTGAGAGATTGAAAGCTTTAGGGTTTCAAAAAAAAAAACTGAGACCCTCTAGAAGTCTCTGCAAAGCAAAAGCTTCTTCTCGATATCTTCAGAAAATAGGCGTCATGATCAATCACCATTTGCTCGCTATCGTCTTCGGCATCTTAGGTAATGTTAATGCTATATCCACAAAGCCAAATCCTAGCTAGTTTGTTCTTCAGCTAGCTGTTCTCTTTTCCTTCTCTCTGATTCTATTTATGTTGTCGGCTTGTTAATATATGTTTAACTAGTCGAACCAGTTCCTAGAACGGCTATATTTATATAAATAAAGAATTGCAACGACAACTATAAGTCTATAATCTTGCAACTTCGTATCTAAGCTTCTATTTACAGATATATTAGAAACTAGGTGTACGTTTCCATTGTACTAGTAAGACGTGAATTAAACAAATAAATTATTAAGAAACGAAACGATATTGAAATTATGGGAAGTTCATCATGACCCACCTACCAGTATATATGTAATATATTTAGATTTTTTTTTGACATATATAATGGTAGAAGTTTTTATTCATTTATAAAAACTAAACTACCAAAAAAAAAGTACAAAAACTTTACAAATCGAAATCGTCACGCATTGTTACCCATACACTCGGTACGTGTAGTGCGGTTGATGCAGCAATTTATTCCTCGTTGAGTTTGGTTAAAGATGTCGGGTTGATTCATTTACTTATGTCTCCACAAAACTATATGCCCTTTTAATTCTACAATCAACTCATTTATTTTATTGTTTTATTTCTTTTTTCAAAAAAAATCAGGAAACGCAATATCCTTCCTCGTATTCCTCGCACCAGTGTAAGTACATACGATTTTCTCAGTATTATTTGATGAGGATTAAGATGGTTATAATTATTCGATGATGATTAGCTAATAAAAAAAATATGTGTGAAAAATTTGCTTGCAGGCCAACGTTTTATAGAATATACAAGAAAAAATCGACGGAAAGTTTCCAGTCTCTACCGTACCAAGCGTCGCTATTTAGCTGCATGCTATGGCTCTGTTACGCATTGATTAAACAAGACGCATTTCTCTTAATTACCATCAACTCCTTCGGCTGCGTCGTGGAGACTATCTACATCGCCATGTTCTTCACTTACGCTACCAGGGAGAAAAGGGTAATTTTTCTTAATCTTTCCCATCTTCTGCTCCTTGTAAATTAAAAAAAAAACGATATAGCTCTAAGTTTTTTCTCTTAATCGTTGCAGATAACGGCTATGAAGTTATTCTTAACGATAAACGTAGCGTTCTTCTCGTTGATTATAATGGTTACACATTTTGCGGTGAAAAGACCTAGCCTCCAAGTCACTGTCCTCGGCTGGTTTTGCGTTGCCATTTCAGTTTCTGTTTTCGCTGCCCCTCTAATGATCGTGGTAACTAAACGTTTTGCTCAATTTTAATTCACATACTTAATACTAAAATTTTGAGCTAAAGTAATGTTTAAACTTTTATTTTTGTTGTTGTGAAAAAAAGGCGCGTGTGATAAAGACAAAGAGTGTGGAGTTCATGCCCTTCACGCTTTCTTTCTTCCTCACCATAAGCGCTGTTATGTGGTTTGCTTATGGCTTGTTCCTTCACGACATATGCATAGCTGTAAGCATTTATTTATTTTTCTTAAGTTCGGTAAAAAAAAGTAAAAAAGGTTACTAATAAGATTACTTTTTAATGATATGTGTAGATTCCAAACGTGGTGGGATTCATACTAGGGATGGTACAAATGGTTTTGTACGGAGTTTACAGAAACTCAGGGGATATTGAGAAAAAGATGAATAATACATCAGAACAACAACTTAAGAGTGTTATCGTGATGAGTCCGTTAGGTGTGTCGGAAGTGCACCCGGTTGACGTCAATGTGACTGACCCTGTGGTCCCCTTCTCTGACACCGTTGTTCATCATGAAGATGCATCCAAAGTTACCAACGAGGAGCCGGTAACTGATGACGGAAACTGCCACGTGGTGACTCGTGAATCTGTCTGAAGTGTCAAAAAGTATTTCAACATGAAGCAAAATGTCTCTCTCCCTCACCCTTTCTCTTTCTTGGCTCTTGGGCCTTGGCTCGTCGGCCGGACGAAAAGGAAGAAACTGTATCGATCGGTGGTTTGGTTCCATTTTTGTTTCCTATCTTATTTATTATCATTGATGTACTTGCATAAAGTTTTATTTTATAAAATTTATCATCTTTTTAAGTGAATATATTATCTTTGTAAGTTATAACTATAATGCTCTTACATGAACTACATATTTATTAGCTAGTCTCAGTTTAGTATATATTATAGATATTAAACAATCCAACTAAAAATCTTAATATTATTTCAAGTTTAAATATGAGCCTCAGGTGGTTTATGTATAACTCCTTTGAAAAAACCAAGTAAATTTAAAAGCATTTTTCAATGTAAAAAACTCTAAATTTTGCTCTAAAATGGAATAACTCTATAATGAAATTGAATTTACTCTAATCCTACTTTGTTTTTAAAATAAAAATAGAGTAATAAACAAAAAAATAAAAAATAATTAGTTTATAAAGTAAATACATTATGGTGGAAAATGAAGTGAGAATGGAACATTTCTTACTCCAAATTACATTTTGAAGTAAAGTATCGAGTGAAGTTTGAGATGTTAAAACGATCTAATGTTTAATTTCTACTATTATTTTTATTTTATTTTTTTTCTAACGTCAAGACGTTCCATTATGTCATTAAAGGTGGTCTGCAAGCTAATATGTAATTCATGTATCGTTTTGTACAATGCCAAGCTGAATTACATCATCAATAACGCAACAAGTGACTATCAGTCTCTGTTCACTCACTTCCAATAGGATTATAGAGGCGATATGCAATATTCTTTTGTTGTAATGAACAACTAATTTACTATTGTACGATTAAATTATCTTAACTAATTTCATATAATACTTAGCTGACCTGCTTTTTCTTTATTTATGATTTTGCTTAAAAAATCTGTACACAGGAATTTTCGAGTCAAGGATAGATCCTTTGAATATTTAGAGTTCATATATTCCCAGAAAAAAAGAACACATAATTTGGAAAACAAAATATCTATTTCAAGAGAGTAAACTGTAATTTTTTAAGTTGCCGACAAAAACTTGATAAAGACCAACCATACTCCTACAATCACGATAGCCATCCTTAAAATAATTGTAAGATTGCAAGGGCATGTGACCCACGTTGTCCAAAACTACGCTAGGGTGGACATTGGCCAGACCACAGAAGAAGAGAGTCTAGAGAAAACACTAATCTTGATTCTTGGATCTTTGCAATTCAATCATCGATCAAATGTCAACACTGCCACCATGTGACAACACATCACAAAGACAATCTGTCAAGCAATCAAGAATAAGAAAAGACTACAGAAACTTACTTGGACATCATCAACTCTCCAGAATCTTCAATTAGAGTTTGGTTTATTAAAAAAGAGTCCCAAGTTTTGATCATATTGTAACATCACATATATAATGTACATCAACTCTTTGTCACAATGTTCTTTTTTTTCTTCTTTTTCTATGTTTCAGAATAAATGAGTAAATATAAGAACAAAAAGGGGTTAAGACCCAAACCGGTTCTAACCGGTACTGTTGCTCTCTGAAGTTCCTTGCTCACTCTGTCTTCGTTTCTCCCTCAAGCTCTCTCCCCACATTTTAGCCTCTGCAACCGCACGCTCCCTATTGATGTCTCTGTTCAAGATCCGAGTTGTCTCTCTCGGAGAATCTTCCTTCTCTGAACCTTCTAGATCAAATTTACTTCCAGACCCACCTCCTTCATCATTCCTTGTTATTAACTTCCCGCCTCTTTCATCACGGTTTCTCCTACTGTCGTCTTTGTTTGGATCATAAGCTTGGTTTGCAAGATATGAGAGTGCAGTGACCACATCTGCTATAAGTGGACGTGTAGCCGCCTGCTCTTGGATACACATTGAAGCTACAGCTAATGCTTGGTACAGTGCACGAGTTGGAAACCTCCCTTTTAACCTAGGATCAGCCAGTTTTATGAACTTCCTCCTATCGTTGAACAATGGGCGAGCCTGTTATATACACACAAAAAACAAGCTCTCAACTTTTATTGCATAAGAGAATGAGAAAGTGAACGTAAAAGTAAGTGGATGATAAGTTTGTTTTACCCAAGCTACTAGATTCTGCTCTCCATGAGGCATGTCAGTATCTATCGCTTTTCGACCAGTAATGAGCTCGAGAAAAACCACACCAAAACTATAGACATCTGATTTTACTGTTAACTGTCCTGTCATTGCGTACTCAGGAGCACAATATCCATAAGTGCCCATGACTCTAGTGGAGACATGAGATTTGTCTCCTGTTGGTCCGAGTTTAGCAAGTCCAAAATCAGAAAGCTTTGGGTGGAAACCCTCGTCCAGTAAAATGTTTGATGACTTAAAATCTCTATAAATAACAGGAGGATTTGCCTTATCATGTAGGAACTCCAGACCTTTGGCCGCACCAGCAGCTATCTTCATTCTCATGTTCCAGTCTAAGGCTTCCTTATCCGGTGGAAGATCTGGGGGCAGCGGACAAACCCAAAAGGTTAAAATATAATTAGTCTATCTGCTAGAGGCTGCCAGCAACTACTAATTCTCAACATGGATGATTTATAGGTAATGATAAATAAACAAATGAATGAAAAGTCTGCTAAATATAGAGTTGACATTGACTGAGTTCATGAAGAGTCTTTGAGATGATATTTGACTAAGATCACAAATAATTTTCTGGAGATTTACCGTGGAGGTGATCCTCTAAGGATCCTAAGGGCATAAACTCGTAGACCAAGAGGCGTTGATCTCCATCAGCACAGTAGCCAATAAGGTTGACTAAGTTGGGATGATGAAGAAGGCTGAGCATAAGAACCTCTACCAGAAACTCTCTGTTACCTTGTAGACCATTCCTGTCCAGTTGTTTAACAGCAACAACCTGAAAATTAATGAAGAAAAAAGATATCAGAGGTACAATACCATTAATGTCTGCAAACTCATCAAGCTAACCAACTGATTATATACACTAACATAAATATAGAACTGTTGACCAAGTATGCAAGATTCATAACAAGCCAGTCATCTTTTAACACTCGAGTATAGCCTTTTCAAAAATAGAAACAATGTAACAAAATAAAAACAAAAAAGAGTTACCTGACCAGTGCTGCTAAGCCTTCCTTTGTAGACACGTCCGAATCCACCTTCGCCTAAGAAAGTGTCGGGATGAAAGTTCATAGTTGCAGCAGCTACCTCGTGGAAAGTAAATGTATGCGCAGAAATTTGACTAAGGCCATCCCTTGGAAGCAGCAGATCCCTCCTTGACCCTCCATTGCTCTTTGAGCTAAGCTTCTCCCCACCTGCAACATCACCAACACCAATCAAACTTTTACTAATCCCTAGTACCAAACCTAAAACCATCCTAAAAAGCATACAACTTGTATCAATCCCTTCAGGACACAACCACCACAAGTACACAAATGTAAGATCCTGATCTTGATTCAGTAAGATCTTGATTGATCCTATTCACTTCCAAGGCAGAACCTTTACAGCAAAGGAAGAGCTTGGGACTTCCCAATCAGATCAACACTAAGTAAAACTGAAGGAAAGGATCATAAAGTAAAGCCTAAATCATCTCACAAGTTGGTATAACCAGAGTAGACAGGTGAGGAGATCAAGTCACGTTCAGGATCAGTTAACCAGATCCTGAGGAGCATGTAAACAACCATAGAGTAATAACAGATGAGATCAAAAGGACCTGAAGGTAGTCCAGAGATGGTATTGGATATTGTCGGCTGTGATGATTGTTTCTGAGCCTTGGATTCATCCACTGGATTCAGCTTCTCATCATCACTCGAATCGAAACAAGAGAAACAACCCATCTCTTCCACTCAAGATTAGTAATAAAAAAACACCCTTTTGAGAAAAATCAATGAACAGGAAGGGGATGGAGAGAAGAAAAACGAGAAATCGAGAAACTTTAGCTGTACCCGGAAAGAAAGGAGGGGAATTGAGATTCCAAAGTATCCACTTTTGTTTCAGATTCGAACTGCTAAAAAAAAAAAATCGAATTTGGAGTTGAGAGAGAGAGAGAGAGAGAGAGAGAGAGAGAGATGAAGCAGCTTGTTTTGTTTTTGTCTTGTCCACGAATGTTTTCACACACTGTTTTACCATTTGCAAAATTAACAGTTTGACGCGTTGTGGGAAACTCAGTAAATCCTCATCCTCCTTCTCCTTGCTCATCTTTTTTTTTTCCTCTATCGTTGACGGAGATAATCTTCCATTTAAGCAAGTAAACTTCTTTTATTAGTCCAACAAAGTATATTTAATTGTTTGGGTCAATTGCTTTCACTCTCACAAATGTTTTTTCTTAACCTAAGTGACAAAAGCAACCCCCTTTTTAGCTGCAATATAATAAAACTTGGTGTCACACGATACGTCCATGATTGAATTGATGTTTATTGATCTGTGATCCTCTGTCACAATCAGTGACCGTCTCATGTCCGTCAAATGCCAAATGCACAATTAATCTATCTGGCTTTAGATTTTATATGCAAAAGTTTCTAACCATTGCATAACTAGTTATGGACTAGGAGTCTTTTTGCAGTATCTTTCGTCAATACAAAAGTTAGTATGGGCTTTAAGCCTCATATTAGGTGGAGTTGCAAGTTCAAAAATGTTGGCTAAAATTGAAAAACAAAGGCCTCATCTTCTAGTTTTAGGCTTTCCCAGAGTGAGGCCTGGCCTTGAATTACACTATGTTAATCAGTGAAGACAAGACCCAAATGTACACTAATTTGCCAACACTAAATCATGTTTAGTTTTGATTATTTTAAGTACAAAACATAAAAAGAAACGAGAAAGAGAGATCGTGAGCCGCATAACCTTTCAACCTCAAGGTCAACAGACAATGGGTACCCACCAAAGAACCTCAGAAATAAAGTAAAAAATATAGGATAAATCTCTCAAATATACATTTTTAAAATTTTTATCACAAAAATAGATCTTAAAAAAATGATTAGACTTTTTTTATTTTAAAATTTTAATATTTTGTAAATTTTTCTATTTGTAAAACTCACCTCAAAAATCACACCCCATAACTCTAAACCCTAAGTTTAACCCAAGAGATATAAATGTATATTTACACTATTTAATAAAATTTATTTTGTTCATTTTTCTTTTTAATTGTTATTTTAAAGACAAAACTTTTTAGATCTATTTTGGTCATTATCTCAAAAAATATATATACCTAAAAAGAAGAAAAAAAAATTAAAAAGAAAAAAAAATCATAATTAGTTTCATTTTTTAAAATAACTCTAATAATGGATTAATAAACGCTAATCCTCACACTCTTCCTGTTTTCCTCCCTCTTAATTTTCCCCCAAAAAGACAAAAAAAAAACAGAAAAGAAAAGGGAAATGATCAGTTTAGATAGGGTTTAAAACTTTTTTTTCCCGGCGAAATGGAGAAACGTGGAGATCACGCAACCGAATCGGAAACTCTTCCTCACAAATCCAACGATCTCGAAAACTCCGATGAATCAGAACACCAATCTCATAACAGTGTCCCGGCGACTCCGGGATCAGAATCTTCCCAGCTCAGCCTTACCCAGGTAATGGAAGCTGTGGACGCTTTCGTTCAATCGCTTTCCTCCGCCACCGATCCGTTACAAGAGATTCCCCCAGCGGTGGAGCCATTCCCGGAGACGGTTGATTCGTTGGTGTCGAAGATGGAGTCATCTGGGATTGGGCGCGACCAAACAGAGGACTCTGCTTTCATCGACGCCGTTAACCGTATTTCGAAATCGGTTACGACACTGAGGGAGCTTAATTTAGATTCAACCCCGGTTTCTTCTTGGTTAAACCGGGCGAGTTCGGTTCAACACCGTGCCGTATCGCTTCTCGACGAAGAGTTTCGTCATCTTCTAGATCGTCCCCGAGAGAATAAGAAGAAGAAGAACGGTGACGACGGACATAATCACGATCCTTCTTCCAATTCAACTCACGAATCGGATCAAACCGCTTTACAAGACAATGAACCGGAAGAAACTTTCCCAGATTTTCCACCGGAATCAATATCCACGTTGAAGAACATCGCCGGAGCCATGATCTCCGCCGGTTACGAAACAGAGTGTTGCATGTCGTACGAAACGTCGAGACGGCACGCGTTCAAGGAGGAGCTCATCGAGATTGGTTTCGAAGGGATCAACGTGGAAGACGTTCAGAGAATCCCTTGGGAGTCTCTCCAAGGAGAAATCGCTTCATGGATCTCAATCGTTCGCCGTTGCTCCTCCGTGCTTTTCCCCGGAGAGCTTTCTCTCTGCAACAACGTCTTCCCGGATCAAGACCACGCCCCGCTCCGTAAACGCCTCTTCACCGGCTTGGTCTCCGTAGTAACAATCCGGTTCCTAGATTTCTCAGGTGCCGTGGTGCTCACGAAACGTTCTTCAGAGAAACTCTTCAAGTTCCTTGACATGTACGAAACGTTACGAGAGTTGATCCCCGCCGTTGAAGAATCAGACTCAGATCTGATCCACGAGATTAAACTTGCTCAGACGAGGCTAGGAGAAGCAGCAGTGACCATCTTCGGAGAGCTAGAGAACTCTATCAAGACAGATATTGGAAGAACACCTGTTCCAAGCGGAGCTGTCCATCCGTTAACCCGTTACACCATGAACTACCTCAAATACGCATGCGAGTACAAAGACACTTTAGACCAAGTCTTCCAACACTTCGAGAAGGCTGAATCAGACCAAACAGAACCCGAACCAGAAACCAAACCAAACCAACGAGAAGACCACGACGAGGAGTACAAAACGTCAGCTTTCGCTAGACAAATGATAAGAGTGATGGAACTGCTCGACGCAAATCTAGAGGTTAAGTCCGGACTGTACAGAGACCAAGCACTACGATCTATCTTCCTAATGAACAACGGGAGATACATTTTGCAGAAGATCAAAAGCTCTACAGAGATAAGAGACTTGATGGGACAAGCATGGACGAGGAAAAGATCAACGGAGCTTAGACAGTACCATAAGAGCTACCAGAGAGAGACTTGGGGGAAAGTGCTGCAATGCATGAATCAAGAAGGGTTGAAGGTGAACGGGAAAGTGTCTAAGACGGTATTGAAAGAGAGGTTCAAGATTTTTAACAACATGTTCGATGAGATTCACAAGACGCAGAGCACGTGGATTGTGAGTGATGAGCAGATGCAATCGGAGCTAAGGGTTTCAATCGCGGCGTTGGTGATTCCGGCTTATAGGTCTTTCTTTGGGAGGTATAAGCAGCATATTGATTCAGGGAGGCATACGGATAAGTATGTTAAGTATCAGCCTGAAGATATCGAGTCTGTTATTGATGACTTGTTTGATGGGAATCCAGCTCCTATGGCAAGGAAGAGGACTTGAAAACTATCAGAGTATGACAAATTGATATATGGTTACTTCCTATCATTATTTTTCCTTTCGTGTTTATAGAAACTGAGACTACCATTAAAACTTTTTGCTTTTAAAATTTTGGGTTTTTCTATCGTTAATGTCTTATGTTTTAACTTCCTGTCCTAACAGGTTGTGACTGAAACTTGTTTAGAACTCAATAAAAAGAGTATTTAAGAATTCTCGGTTAAAATATTTGAGAGTTATTTTACTTGAGTTACAGGGGTTAAGACACTATCTTCAAAATGCATTTGAATATTTTGTGTGTGTGTTTAAATGATGATTTGATTCGTGATAAGTTGATCTTGTGGTAATACTATTATAAAGATGTGTTATTTATAGCAATTTTTAGTGATGCTATACAAACTTGGCTTTACTAAAGCCACACAATTCACAAGCTTCAGACAATTATAGAAGCAAAATATGTATACAAAAAAACTGGCTTTATCAGTAACCTAATGCATGATTTGCAGACTTGGATCACAAGAAAGCAATACAACTCTTTTATCAATGAAGACAAGGATGTATTATTGATAGATGGCTTTAATTTTAGAAGTACCCAAAACAAACCACATGTGAAGAAATAATTGGGTTTTGGATCTTAATCTTTTTGGTTTAGATCTGTATAAGTAAAAAGAATTGCAAACTCTTTGGAGTTTTTTAGGTAAAGGACACAAAATAAATCTCATCTTCATGAGTGTTTTCACATTGTAACACCAGAATGAGCCAAAAGGGGCTCTTCACATGTCTTTGTTTGGTAGTGGAAAGAAACAAGAATTTTAGTTAAACAGTGGTTGGTGTCAAAAAAATTATAGATCACGGACTGAATATATTGCAATCACACATACACACACACACTTGCATACATTATCATCAACAAGGACAATAGGGAGACAGTGAAAAGAGATTAGCCACAATGTATCTTCCTCTTCTCTGTCTTCTCCTTCTATCTTCTAGCTTGTCACATCAAGCTTTTGGACGTGGTCGTGGTCGTGGTCATGGCCGGTCACCACCGGAAGGAAGCTCAGACCCTTCTTCTCGCATCACAGTCGTCGGAGTTGTCTACTGTGACACTTGTTCAGTCAACACTTTCTCAAGACAGAGCTATTTCTTACAAGGTCAGGGATCTTGATTTAAACATTACATGAACTTATCTGCTAGCTTAGGATTGGTTCAATCTAGTATTGGTACAGTTTTGGTCTGAATCGGTTTAGTTAAACCTGTCTTTCTCAGGAGTGGAAGTTCATGTGAGCTGTAGATTCAAAGCGAGTTCACCAAAAACAACAGAGGAAGTGAACATATCAGTGAACAGAACAACAAACAGAAACGGCGTTTACAAGCTCGAGATCCCTCACGTCGACGGGATAGATTGCGTCGAGGGTATCGCCATAGCTTCTCAATGCAGCGCCAAGCTACTCAAACCCTCCTCAGACAACAACGTCGGCTGCAACATCCCCGTTTTTCAGACAGCAGCCAACGAAGTATCTATCAAATCAAAGCAAGATCGTGTCTGTATCTACAGCTTAAGCGCACTCAGCTACAAACCTCCCCACAAAAACACCACACTCTGTGAAAAGAGACATCACCAGGGAGAGGAGGAGGAGGAGGAGAAGAAGTTAAGAGATTCGAAGCTCTTCTGGCCTTACATGCCACCGTACTGGTTCCCTTGGCCGTACTCAACTCTGCCACCGTTGCCTACTCTGCCTCCACTTCCGTCTTTCCCTTTCCCTTTTCTTCCTTTAGGAAACCCTAATCCAGCATTACCAGCGTTTGACTGGAGAGATCCTTCTACTTGGATACCTTATCTCCCACGTTTTCCTCCTAGTGATACCAATCCTTAGGGCTCAGATTCTCTCTTCATATATCTATCTTCTCTGTTTTTTTTTTGTTTGTGTGTTTTGTGTGATTGGTTTACTTTTTAATGTGTAATTAATTATTATTCAAATACACAAAATAAGGATTTGGTTTGAAGATAAAGCCTAATGTAAGTACATGAGTGCTAAAGGGTGGTACACCAGTTCCAAAAAAAAAAAAACTGTGGTACACTAGTTTTAAAACCTAGAAACGAGTTTGAAGGGCTATGTTTAATACATATGCATGTCTATCTTCTTCTTCTTACAGTTTGGCTTTTTGCTCTTCGAGGCTATTCACTTTAAATGTTAGCGCACGGATGTCATCAGAAGCTCCCTATACAACAGTGAAGTGAGTATGCATGGAGATAATTAAAAGGAGAATATGTTTATTTAGGTAACAAAGGACTAACCCTTAGCTTCTTCCTCAAGTCATGCTCAATCTCATCTCTGCGTGCTCTTTCTTCTTGAAAGATCTCAGTCACTTCAGTCTGCGACTTCTCCAAGTCTTGAATCTTAGCTTTTAACTGTTTGAGCTCCTTCATGTTAAACAATAGCCAAAACCCAATTAAAAAAGACACTTTCTAAGAATAAATAGCTTTCTGCTTTTCCAGCTCAGCCACAAGTTTTGTTAGTTCAACTTTTTACCTTGTGAGATTCTTCCTCAAGCATTGCTTTCTCTCTCTGCAGCTCATCTACCAGTTTCGTTGATCCATCTTTTACCTTCTGCAAGTCCTCTTCAAGCATTGCTTTCTGTCTCTTCAACTCATCCACCAGTTTTTCTGATTCATCCTCTTTCAACTTCTGTGTCTTCTCCAAATCTTGAATCTTAGCATTTGACTGTTTTAGCTGGTTCAACAGCTTAGCCACAAGTTTTTCTGAGTCATCTTTTGCCTTCTCCATCTTCTCCAAATCTTGAATCTTAGCCTTTAACTGTTTAATATGTTTCATATTAAAGCCTATTTAGCCAATACAAACACCTAAGAAGAAAGAGAGTTCTGTAAGGAAAATTAAAAAAGAACTTTACTTGCGACGCAAGCTGTCCTCTCTGTCTCTGTAACTCAGCCACCTGATTTGCTGATTCGTCTCTCACATTCTGCAACTCGGCTGCTTGATCAACTAATCTTGCTTCATTGTAGCTACGGTAGAAGAGAAAATGTCAATATAGATAAAAGAACATTCTACTATATACTATATTAGATTCAAAGGAAGCATCAGAGAGAGGGAGAGAGTAAGTAAACCTTAACCCATGATCATGTTTCTCGTTCTTAATCCTGTTGTCAGGTATCATTCTTTCAGCAACTCTTGATTGTGTAACAAAACCCTATGTTGCAGAGCGATTTGTCAGAAGATCATATACTAGAACAAATGATGAATACTAATTAGTTACAAAAATTTACCTGAGAGTTTAGGTTGTTTCCTCCATTTTGCATGCAACGAGGTGGTGCTACATTACAAGCATGCTTGATGTTGTTGAAAGGTACTTGAGATTTCTTGTCCCCATGTCGAGTAGTCTCTGTGGAGGCACTTACATGATGATTAGCTTGCTTCCGCCTTGCTGCATAACCAATCTCGTGGCACCTTGAAGACCTATCCAACAAAAAAAAATAGGTAACGTAAGAAGAAAGTCTTAAAACTCAAGATAGATATATGTATAAGAGGTCTAATACTACTAGTATGTGAATAATATTATTATTTAATTATACCAATAGGACTTTTGATGTGAGAGCAATCGGCTTTCAAGTTTAGCAAGAACAGCAGTTCGCTCAAACCCTTGTTTATTATGAGCTGGTTGAATGAAGTTAGCTTCCACTAAACCAATAACACCACGTCCATCACTTCCAGCTGCGTTCCAAACCCTCCAAAATGGCTGAAGATAACAAGCAGAAACGTTACACCAATGCAGTGAAGATAGATGATCAAGCAAACACTATATGACTGACTAATAAGTATGGTCACCTTAATAAGCCTGTTCTTGTGGTAAACATTGAACCCTTGTATGTCAATGTGATGATGAGCATCTTTCACAAAGCCAAGCTTTAGATCAGCTACCATCTGAATTTTCTTTTTTTTTTTAGAATAAGGATAAGTTTTAAAGACTGTTTTGAGAGGTAAAGTAATATACTATGAGAAGTAACTAAGACTTTACGTCTTCACTTGATGAACATTCTGCAGAACGCAGAGGTCTGTATGTTTTGTCTTCGGTCATCATCATGTCGTCTACTAAGCTGTGATGTTCAACCTCTTTGCCACGGAGAATGATTTTGAAATTTGGAGGAAGTCTAAGATAAAGAATCGATACATAGCTCTGCATATACCATATACTAGTCAATGAACACTTGAAGAATGATTCACATATTGGAAGTGTGTTAAGAAACATGAAACCACGTACACGTAGAGAGTGGCGATACGTTAGGAAGTGCCTCGAGTTAGGATATGTTTTCGCCATCTCTATGTTCTTCTCATCTCTGTTTACACCTCTTAGTTGAATATCCTGTAGATAAAGTCACACATTAGTTGTTACATATATTTATATTTATGGTAGTCCAAAATGTTTGCTAGTGATTTTACATGAGGATCTGTATCAAAATCAAGTTCCAGCTTCCCTTCATCATCCTCCCATAGATTATAAATCACGATCCGAGTTCCTTGATCTTCTATGAAATCAAACTACATCATTTGAAAAGAATGAGATACAATTAAAAAAGATAGGTTTTATGAAGAAAGAGAATGAATATAACTAAAAGAAACCTGGTCGAATAATTGTTGTTGGGTTGAATAAGGAGACCACTTCACTATAGTGTCTAAATTATCAAACCAATCATCAGTGGAGTTGTATGTTATCTCCTTCCAGGAGTTATCTACCAGCTCAAAATCAACCTAACACCACAGGCTTGAATGTTATGAGATGAAGAGTAATATAAATAAAGGATAGAAATTTGCATGAGTTTGTGTACCGTGGGGACAATGGCTTCACATTTTCTTGTCTCGTAAAGAAACGTATATGATAACATGCCAATGCTCTGTGTTGTTCTGAAACAGTGATAAAGAAACAGTTATTAATATATGTGAGACAAAGAAACAAAAGTTAGGTAATGATGGTGAAGTGACTTACTTGTTTCCATTGGTTCCTCGACATCGTGAGAAGACAATTGCATCAGCACCAAGCCTCATTGTACTAGTCTTGAATCCATTCCCATCTACATTGTTTGTTTTACAAGTTCAAAGATTGTGTAACCAAAACTATATACATGTAAAAAGTTTTTGAGGAGGGCTTACATTGGCCAACTTTATTAGCCATATTGCGTTTTCTTGAATACCCCAAAGAAAGACACTCTCTAAACCTACCCGGATCCATCCCACCTCCATTGTCTGCAATGTTTAAACCCGCCAGATCAATTAGAGGTTTCTTAAAATCAAGTTTTTAAAGATGAAAAGAAGTACACTAGTTAGTAGAAGTTGTCTTGTAATTTAACCTTCAACAATGAGAATGCTGCTCTTCCCATCTTTTTGATTTGTTTCTGAGTTAACATGAACATATGTAGCCCCACTACATACCTATAGCACAACAAATTGATCAAACATAAGTCGTGTAACCAGATGAATTATCGACCTAACTCGATGCATCTAGACATGAGAGTTTACATTAAGTTTCAAAATAATACAAATAACACACCAATCCGTGACTAATGCACCCTAATAACTATGCTAGATACATATTCAATACCTCGTCTAGAGAATTGTCAAGAAGTTCAGCCAAAGCACCAAGTGCCCACTTGTGACTAGTGGCATTAGCATGAAGAAACTGAGGATGAACCCTAACCGCCGCATCATTGCTACCTGAACAAAAAAATAACACACAATAATTAGGGTTTCAAATTGCATGCAAAGATCTCAAACTCTTTCTTTATATTGACAAGAATGAAGTGTCAAAATTACAATAGCGAGGCACAGGCTCATCTTCTTTATCATCTCCTGCTTTCCAAAACTGTCTAGAAAGCTTCGGAGTATCCGCTTCCACGATCGCCAGTGGTTTAACATCCAAAGCAACAATTCTTTTACCATCTTGAGCACTAACCACTGTCTTGGTTTTCTTGATAGCCAAGTTATTAGAATCAAGGTCATCTGAATATCTCTTGAGTCTTGGCTTGGAGGGGAAACCGGGAGGTGGACCGGTGACATTGTAGGGTTTAGGGTTAGTACTGCTAGAGTTGGTTGTGGCTCCGACCACTAGCATCGGTTTCTTAGGGTTGGTGTCAGAAGAAGAAGAATCCATGGTTACAATTAAGCAAAGTGAAGCTAGGGTTTCTGAAGCAAGTTTCCAAGTGGGAGAGGGAGAGACCGAGACGTGAGACACGATTAGTCGAGTAATGTGGGAGCGCGACCGAATATTAAATAGGGAGAACAGAGTGGTGCGACTTTAAATAACCGTCCACCTTCCCCAACTTAGTTGCGCGCCGTCATAGACTCGTAACTCATGGGCCCATTTAAGTTTACAGTTTTAAAGCCTTTTAAGATTAATTTATAAGAAAAAAGAGATTGTTTAAACTTTCTCAAAACAAGGGATCCAAAAGGCAAAAGCTTTTATTTTTGATTTAAAGTTTTCAGTCTTATCATGATATAATTTCATTGAAAATAAAAAAATTTACCAAGGAAAAACTAATATGAAAAACCTATAAATTAATAAAATAAATTTAAGGCTCTGTAAATCCAGAATTACCTATTATTAACCAAAAAAAAAGCAAAAAAATAAATATATATAATACGAGTATGACTACAAAATATATATATATTGATCCCTTTGTAGTAAGATCAGTTTCTTCTTTGTGAATCTTTCTTTAAGCAGGAGTCCAAGTTTGACTTCGGTTTTTATATATTTATGAATGATACAGAACCAAATGCACAAGTCTTCAAACAGACGTATAAAAAGCTTGATTCCTACATAAAAAATCTATATCAAATGTATAACGACAACACAAACCAATCTTTTGATCAGACACTTTTACTACTGGTCAAGGCTGAAGTCACCCCCATTGAACCTTGTGCTTAGCAGCTAGATAATGAGCACCAACTGGGCCACGACTCCCATAAGGATAGTACTCAGGATTCTCTTCTTCTCTTCAATCTCTTTAAGCAATGGATTGAATAGTGACCAAGCTGCATCAAGCTCATCACTTCTTATGAACAACCTTCTTTCTCCTTCTATTGCATCCAGGGACCTTGTTGTTTATCTTCAGATAGATTGCTTCATCAGGCTGGACACGAATCACAAGCTCGTTTGTCGCTTTATCAAGATCACAACCAGTATTCCTGTTGTACAAGTTCCCTGGAACATGCCTGAACTGCACCCTAATCTCTGCCCTGTATAAATTAAAATACATGTAATCTTACTTAGCTATAACAGTCCATTTGCAAAAATTTCATAAGTTTGTAGTTATATGCACCAACCTCCTGGTGTGTAGTGCTTTGCCAGCTTTCATTAGGAAAGGCACACCATCCCATCTTGCATTGTCTATGAAAAGAGCAGCAGCTGCAAATGTTGGAGTCAGACTGTCTTTTGCTACAGTTTTATCATCGGTGTAGCCCGGATACGTGACTCCTCCTTTGGTGTGGTGGCTCTTGTACTGTCCTATTACCACATCTTCAACTTGAATTGGCCTCATTGAACGTAGAACGTAGAGAGAGAGGAAACATAAAGCTTTCAATGCCAAAGAGATAGTACTAATGCAAGCAATATACCCTCCACGTCCTTCAGTGCCAAAATCCTCAGAGAATATGAATTGCACGTTCCTTATGTACTGTCTTGACCATAGCGGTTCAAAGATAAGGTTTGAGAATCTAAGAACAGATAAGTTCTTGACTAGCTCCTTTCCTAGGTAATGGTCTATCCTGTAAGAACACAATTAAAAATATATGATATCTCAGCCAAGTATCCAGTACCATCATCACTACAATAAGCAAGCTGTAAGTGCCATATCATCTCCCACCTAAAGATTTGATCTTCCTCCAAGTACTGCTTGAGGGATTTCATTAAAGCAGCAGAGGTCTCAGAATCTCGACCAAAAGGTTTCTCTACAATGACCCTAGTCCAGCCATTGACAGATGAAGCTGAAGAGCTTGCACATTTCACAGCGTCTACAAATATATTTGGAGGGATCGGCAAGTAAAAGAGGCGGTTTGAGATTCTTCCTGCCTGCAGAAGGCAAAGAAGAATAAGTACAACTATGAACAGAACAAGACTCATTCATCTTCATGTCTTACTGATTTGTAAGAGAAGAGATATAAAGAAACAAATGGCAGTGGGACACATCAACACCTCATGTTCCTTGAGCTTCTTGTCCAGTTCAGTAAAGTGTTCCTGAGAATCATACTGACCAGAATGGTAAAAACATCTCTTGAGAAACTCTTCCATCTTCTCACCACAGTTTGCCCTGAAGTAGAGATGGAACAATGGCATAGTGATCAGACTCAATACTCATCTTCACCAAACCATCTCCAAGTAAGAAGCATAAAGACTGAAACTTCAGGAGCTGCAACGGCTCACCTCTTATCAATCCTGCATGTGAGGGTTTTGCTAACCATGTTTCTAAGTTCAACATCTGTCATCTTACTCCTAGAATAACCAAATATCGTAAAATGCTGCGAAAACAACCAAAAAAAAACACTAGGCTTGGGTATGCAGAACAAGCAAAATCACAAAGAACTAAGCATAAGAAGGTAACACTGTACCTCAGGAAGAGAGTCTTCATAGTAAAGTGCAAAAAGAGCCGGGAAAATCTTGTTTTGGCAAGATCACCAGAGGCTCCAACCACGGTGATACTAACCCTTGACTGACCATCAGGTTCTGCTCCAACCTTGGCTGCTTCTTGAGATAAATCTCCTCTTTCAATCCCTTAAGAGAAGACTTACTCTCTGTTGAATTTGAATTGGTGACTATTGCACCTAGAAACCAATGTAAATGCCAAGAGCAAGTCCCATGAGTACTGGAAAAATCCAATTACGAAAGAGATTAAACAGAGAAAGAGGAAGCGAACCGAAACTAACCAACTACTGTTGTGGAATATGAAACTAAAATATTCAATTCAACCAAAGTGGACTTTTTGCTGTCTCTTTCCTTTTAATACTTTTTGTTTGTTTTCCGATCAAAAGATGTCCGAATCTATCTTAAAAAAGATGCTTTCTTCTCTATTATCGTGGACTCGACTTTGTTCACGTGTCATAATCATCATCATCATCCATATGGTTGGTACAGCAAATACAGTTGGAAGTCAAAACAAAATTTGCTTTCTTTAGGAAAACTTGTGAAGTTTTTACACACTCTTGCAGCTTCTTCCCTCTCAATAACGTAACAAACAATCAAAAATACTCTCTCAATCACTAATACAAAATGGTTGTGTAACTAGCAGCAGGCCAATAACCTGCACAAAAAAAACTCAACTCTCTCTATAACATGATAACTCTTCTACCAACACTCAGCAAACTACCCAAAAGAAGCAGGCTCAAAAATCACAGAACGAAGGCGACTTTCTCATGAGATATCATCTGAGATGGGCTTGCTATCAAGGGCTCATAATGATCTGCTCCACCACCACACCAACCTGTGCCTTTCATGAACAGAAAGACTGGGGATTCAATGACCTCACTTCTTGGCTTGTGTGGAAGGAAGAACACACAGTTCTCTTCTTCTACCATCCCATCTGATCCATGAGCTTGCACCTATAAATAACAATACCAAATTTCACTTTTTTAAATCATCATGTAAAAATTTTAAGAAGACAAAAACTTGATTATACTCACCACATAGATCTCTCGTTTGAACTCAGTGGCAAGACATTCGATTGCAATGTCATCCCCAAAAGCAGCGGCATGCCCTTGCCTGTTCTCATCGACAGATAACAAACCATCTTCTGTATACTGCAAGCTGATGATGTCATGCTCATCTTCTGATGACCCTGAAATGGACATGTACTTGGCCCAGCTAAGCCCATCGTTCACCGGAAGACACCTCTCTCTGTATATTGACTCTGCAGCTGTTTCTCTGCAATGACATAACATTTTAGCTTCCATGTTCTGTAACAAAGACCAGATCTGAAAGAGAGAAAAAGGAATCACCTTTGCATTCCGATTTGCATAAGCTCATCAATGGCGGAATCTAGACTCTCACGCTCCTCCTTCTTAGCGAGCAACTTCTCCTCCTGAACGATATGAATCCCCCACCCAGTCTTCAGATCCGGCGAGTACATGTTCCTTATCACCTCCGTTATAACCTCCTTCTCTTCCTCCCTCCCAGATCTGAAATCCTCAAGAAACCTCCTCACCGTGCGCCGCCTTAGGTCACGAGCGTCGATCCCACGCGCCTCCATGGCCTTTTGAGACGCGGTGAAGAGGCAGTTCCCGTCGGAGGAGACCTCTCCGCCGTGTGAGAGGCGGAAAACGACGGGCGGAGAGGAGGACTCGTCTTTCCCCGGATGCTTCCAAAGAACACCCTTCGCGTGAAGCCGCTGAAGGTGCCGTCTTTGCTGCTCCTCGAGACCGAAGACATCGTCCCACGCGTTTGTAGCGGCCATCGTCTTCTCCGCCGCTTCGACGGCAGCAGCGGCAGAGGATTGGTTGACAAGATCCACGTCATCGAGAGATACGGCGGCGGCTGTAGAAGGTTCCCTCCAAGGAACGGTTGGTGACGGAGATTGAATCGTCGCCGTTGAATCACACATAAGCTTTCCCATTATTCTTAAAGATTAGTTTTATTATTTCGCTTCTCTCTTTCTTTCTTTCTCCTTCAAACGAAACTGCAAGAAGAGAGAGAGAGAGAGGAGAGAGAGAGAGAGAGAAAGACTGTTTTGGCTCAACGGCTATATGGGATGTGAGAGAGAACACGACTGTTGGAATTAACGGTCAGATCTGTTAAGACTAGAACGCGGGAGGGGAAAGTAATACACGTGGCGTTATCCTAATGGTTTTGTTTAGACCTCTTTGACTAAACGAATGCCTGAGGCTTGACGACGCTGGACCACGCGTCACTGAAAATTAAATATTATTTTTCATTTTAGTCCTCATTCGTTACCTTATTTAACAATTTGTCCCACTAGCTGTCGTTATTGCCTGGCGCATCCTAACGTGCACATGGTGATTCTTTTTGGCAGATTACCAATTACAGTCAGCCACATCAGCTTATTTAAGGGATTTCAACCAATGAATGTGCTTTCTCGCACGTATGAAATGTGTCAGCGATCTGTGATCGGGCTATATCAAACGAGCTGCGCCACACGTGTGGACTCGCCTTGAGCGGCGTGAACAACGTCAAATGAATCGCACGTTAATTTGTGTATAAACCTACCTAGTAAACGACCTTGATTATGAAAACCAACAATGACATTGAAGTCTAATAACGTTTTATTTTAAATCAAACGTTATGACATCAATTACATAAAAACTGCATTTTGGCGTTTTTGTGCCGTGTGTAAACTCTTTCATCCAGTATCCCACGACCAAACTGAAAAGTTGTGCCACATTTTGGCACAAACACATCAGTCTTATCGGTCCATCGATTTTAATGGGCCTATTGAACTGAATGTTGGATCATTGTTTAGAAATCACGATATGATGTGCTTGTCTTTGAAAGCCGAAATACAAATGGGCCTTCCATGGTCCTGATTGTCCAGGTTGATTTTGTGAAACTCAAATCCATCCGAATCTTAAAAACTGTAAAGTGCATCTGAAAAACAACATCTTTGAGAAGACAAGCTAATCATTAGGAGTATATTCAGAATCTTGATAAAGTAAAGCAAATAATATTTTTCCAGGCCGAGTTCTTAAGTAAGAAACAAATAACTTCTTATAACCATCGATTTATTCACATTCTAACGCGATGTTCGTACCATAACATAATATCCATAATCTATGCTTGACCAATATAATAAAGGAAAAATTACAATTTTATCATAAATTTGATACTATTTTGCAAATTTAACTTTCATAAATGAAAATTTCAAAAATACATTTGAATTATGATAAAATTAGGTTAAATTATTTTTTCTAAATATTTATAAAACATTTAGAAACTCAACCCACCCCTTCAACACTAATCCCAAAACAATAATCAATAAAGTGTAAACCCAAATTTTAATGTATTTTTGATTGAAGTTATTTTTGCAAATTTGTACTTAACTTATGTTATTTTTAACATTTCTATAATAAAACAAAAGACATTTTACTTAGTTAATTATTGCGTACCCAATTATTTAATTTACCACCCAACTGTTTATTAAGTATTCTTTCGGTTTCTAAAAAGTTCTATATTTTAGAAAAAAAAATTGTTTAAAAAACTATTTTTTACATTTTTAATATACCAAATAATGATAAATTGTAAACTTCAAAAAAATAATTATGCTTATTGAAATTTCAATGGTTAAAATCTATTAGGAAGAGTTCACTGCAAAAAAAAAAATATATATATATATATTGATGAAAAAATATTATATATTTTTTAATATACTTAAATTTTTTAAAACATATACCTTATTGAAATATAAGGGTATCAAATAATTGTCTTTAACATCTTGACTAACTTATGTTAACGATAAACATGATCCTCATGGCAGGCAATTTCAATAAAAATGATAGAAAATGAGGTTAAGCTATTGTGGACAACTTGTTTTGTATACATACATATTTGCATTAACGATGAAATTATTTTTACCAATTCAAATATATTAGAAATTTAAACCTTCAATCGTAAAATGTTTTCTACAAATGAAGAATGCAACTATAAAAGTAGCAAAATTACGTACACTTAAACCATTAGAAAAGTAGCATATTATAGAAAGAAAAAAAAATCATCAATCCAAGTAAGTTTATCCTTTTCTCAATTGTATCCCAAACAAAGAATCATGAAAAAGAAAGTATCGAAAGAATAAAAAAAAAACTTACATGGTTATTGGAAAAAAATAGGTGAGCTGGGCCGTGGGCCTTACAATTTCACTAAAATAAACCAAAAAACTAAAGTTCTTTTTCGCTACAGTACCGTTTTTTCTGTCTCTTCCTTATCTTTAAAAGTAAAATAAATAAAAAACAAAATAAACCTCTCTCTTCTCTCTTCTCTCTTCTCTCTTCTCTCTCCACTGACATTGGTGAAGGCAGAGAGAAAAAAAAAAGACTGTTCATCATTAATCATCGTCTCTCCCAAGAAAGAAGAATGAAAATGAAGAAGAAAGGTAAAGTTCACCCATCTCCACCTCCTACTCAACCATCTCACTACCTCAACGAAGAAGACCACTCTCTCTCCGTCCTCAGGCTTCTTCCAGCGACGATTCTGGTTCTAGTATCCGTTCTCTCACCTCAAGACAGAGAGGTTCTTGCTTACTTGATCACCAGAGGAACCACCACCATTACCGTTGATTCGAAGAAGAAGAACAAATCTAGCAGAAAGCATAAGCCTCCTGTGTTCGATTGCGAGTGTTTCGATTGTTACACTAACTACTGGCTCCGATGGGACTCCTCTCCGAACCGTGAGCTTATCCACGACATCATCGAGGCGTTTGAGAATCATCATCTCAGTAATAACGGTGAGAGCTCGTCTTCGAGGAACAAATCTAAGAGAGGTAAGAAGAAGAAAGAGAAACCGTGTCTTCGGGTCGAGACGCCTGTGGTTGAAACCGTTGTTTCGGAGAGCCACGTGTCGTCTCCTGATAACTCGCCGGGGAGATTGAGTGAAGCTGAGGTGGAGAAGCGAGATGATGAGGAGAAGGTTGTTGAAGAAGAATCGACGGTGGTGTTTCCGGCGAGTGGACACAAGGGATTAGCGAGGAAGGTATTACCGGACGTGTTGGGTCTGTTCAATTCCAATTTTTGGAGGCTTTGGAATCCGAACGCGTAATAAAGTATCGATCCAAAGTTTATGCTTTTTTTTTTTTCTCTGTTGCTGTTTTCAGATAAAAAGGAAATAATCAAATCTCCATGCTTTTGTTCTTTCTCCTCTAAAAAGATATAGTATCAATATCACTATTGGTTATTATGTGTAATTGGTTTGAACAAAATGCAGTTCTTAGCTCTCTTTTTTTTGTTCAATCATGTTCATGAAAAGTTGTCAAGAATATTTCAAACTAATAGCTGATTAGTGTCAAAATTGGAAAATGAGAAATAGTTAAAGTACCAGTTTTTCAAAAATATACTTAACCAAAATATATTAACATTTAAAATTATATTTTAGTGATTATTGTTAAAGAGATGGATTTAGTTTTTACATGTTTTATAAATATTTAAAAAAAATAATTTCATCTATTTGATTATAAATTTATAGTATTTTTGAAAATAAATATTTATTAATGATAAATTCGAAAATTGTATTAAGTTATGGTAAAATTGAAATTTTTCAAAAAAAAAAATACAAGAAAAATTTGAGATAGTCAATTTCAAGCAAGGTCTTTAGTTTCCATCGCCTTTGGTTTGGTGGTGAGACACTAGTCTCTCTAGTCGCAGTAACATAAGTTTTTTTTTTTTTTGCTTAGAAACAAAGTTTGTGGATTAGGTAGACTGTTTGGAAGGGTGGGCCAACAAATATCTGAAGGCATCCTCATAATCTGATACTGTGTCTCATTCCTTTACACTAGTAGTAGTATATTATTAGGAAAAAGATAGATAAAATAAGTTATCTTAGGTTTGCAGTCTTTAATGTCTTACATCATCAAAGCATGAAAGTAACTCTATTAGTACTTCATTTGGTGCTGTGATCTACTCAGAAACAAAATATTTTTACTCAATCTACTTAGGTATCATAGTTTGTTTTACCTTTCTGTTAATATTACTCTTTTTAGAAAATGCAACCAATGTGCAGTAAAGCTATTAGGAAAGCTCTCTAATGCTCTTGCTCATTTGCATCTTTCTCCAACCTATATACATCAACTAAAAGAGAAACCAAAGTTTACAAAGTAATCATCGCAGTAGCTTCCTTTAATTTTTACCAATTTTAATCTGTTATTTGTCAGTTTTCACAAAACCTTAACATCTTTTTTTCTACATCCACATTTACGGGGAAAACATCGTAGTCTAGTGATTAAAGTTTAAAGGTTTTTATATCCAAGTTTGGGATTCGAAACTTAGGCAACACAATTTCTCGTAGATTATAAGATGTAAGCTTATCGGCAGTTTCACAATACTGCAGGCAGAATCGTTTGTTGTGGTCGTCTGCTACGGAATGGCATGTCCATCGAAAATATCATACATACAGAACCGTTCATCGATAAAAATATTTCAGGAAAAACTTCATCATGGAATCATCTGTAGAATTGTTCATCAAAATTGCATATGTTATAGGTAGTTAATCATCGTATATAATAGAGTTAACAATTATATGGTGATGCAATTGATACCCAATATTAAAAAAAAAAGATCTTTCTTTCTAACAGCACTTTCCCCACCAGCTTCCTCTCTTTTTGATTCTCATTAACTTCTTTAGAATACAACCCAGCCTCTGTTCCCCTAGCCCTAAACTTTATGTTTCTACATCTCAAACCCAACGACATCTGTTAGCCCACGTAATAGGCCCATATCATGTTGTTCTTTTCATTTGAAAATTATTCTATTATGCTAGCTTCCAAATATATATACATGGAGACTGCTACGGGGTCGGTTTAAAAGGAACACGTGCGTGCGTCCAAGAATTTTCCTAACACTTTTATAATATTCAAACATCGACCACTCTTAATAATTATCCCTCTTTTTTTTTTTCTTTTTCCGATGCACTTTGAATGGTCAAGCAAGCATGGACTAGCAACAGGAAACGGTGAGCTAAACTTTGGCTTTTTTCTACATGAAATGAATAAATAATTAATTAGCTGGTAAAATGGTCTCAAAGTTCAACCTCACGATAAGGATTATCAACCACGTTTGCGCCTAAGTAAAATTAAATTTGCTCTTCTTCTACAACAAGTTTGATCATAATTCTCAATCTTCATATGAATTAACCATGGATTATTAATTTATTATTGAGTTTTATCTTCTCGAATAAACGTAACAATACACGTCATAACAAGTTATAGCCCACTGATTTACCTTTTTTCCTTCTCAATAGCCCACTGATTTACCAATTACCATCCACGGTATTTATCACCAAACAAAAAAAACGGTAATTTATTGAACAAAATTTTCAAATAAATATTTTAAAATTTTGTTACAAAAATAGAAAAAAACGTTAAATACGACGTTATTAACGACCAAAAGCGACGAATCTCGTTTGTTCGTAATAATCTTCCACAATCCATTAGTGACAAATTCGATGTTCGTACGTGCATGCATCTGAAGGCACTCTCAAGAGACGATCACGATACTATACGTTGTTCTTAATATTCTGACTAATAATTTAAAATATAACGTATATATATATATATGTAAATGCTTAATTATTACGTGTACGACACTGCCCTCTTCTAGTTATGCTTTCACGATTAGCAGCGGGCCGCCTCTTCATCTTTTGACTTCTCAATTTGCCATAGCACGAGGCATAAATGTCTATAAAATATAGACTCAACTATAATTTATCTTTTCACAAAATAATCTTATAGTACCAAACAAACAACAAATTCTTCTTATTTAAAAAGTGATCTTTGTGTTTTTATTAGTTTCCACAATTAATTTAAGAATATATGGAAGGATATAACTATAATGGATCGTTTTTGTCGCTGAAACCACATCAAGAAGAAGCCTCAAAAGCTAGAGAAGGTTCTTCGAGAAGCATGGAGTTGAAAAAAAAGAAGGTGAAGAAACAAAAGTTTGCGTTTCAGACAAGGAGCCAAGTTGATATTCTTGATGATGGCTATCGTTGGAGAAAATATGGCCAAAAAGCCGTCAAGAACAACAAGTTCCCTAGGTCTCTTATTCATTCCTCTCTTCATATATTATTAGCTTAGTTTCTCTCTCTTTTTTCTTTATATATATATATATATATATATATATGTTATAGAGATAGAATGAATGAGAGTTACACTGTACACATATGCTTAAGCTAGTCTCGAACCAAGCTCAAATTTATCTACATATAATCATTTAAATCGAGTCTATAGCTTGTTTCTAACTAGTTTGAACATATGTGTTGCTTAATTCTAGATCTATAGATCAATGATTAACATTTTCCTGTCAGTTAAGATAAAATATTGGGGTGAAAATGAAATAATTAAATGTGCATTTGGAAACAAATTTGATGACTAATCTCTCTTGTAAAATAACTCAGTGATCAGTGTAAGTAGATATCATTCACATAAAGTTTGCATTGATGTTAACTAATCTGCATATAAATTGTAAAAAATAATTATCTTCTTTATATTATAGTACATCTAAATACCAGTGCCTAAAATGAAAGCCTTTTGGTTCTTAAAAGTGGATTTTGGGAACACTAACTTGTTTTAATAATGGGTTTTAAATATAAATGTGCAGGAGTTACTATAGGTGCACATATGGAGGATGCAATGTAAAGAAGCAAGTGCAGAGATTAACAGCTGACCAAGAAGTTGTAGTCACGACCTACGAAGGAGTACACTCGCATCCCATCGAAAAATCTACTGAAAATTTCGAGCACATTCTCACCCAAATGCAAATCTACTCTTCTTTTTAATACCTTTCTTTATAACTTTGGAGCGTTATCATTCTGAGAGGTCCATGTTGTAAATTATACAAATAAAAATGGTATTAACATTACATTTGTGAGATTATATCTTGATAATTTCATCCTAGACAATTCATAGTCTCTTACTACCTTTTGTAACCTACATAAAATGAGTTTGTTGGATGAATGTGAAAACCCTATAGTTCAGTAACTCCATTCTCTTACTCCAGCTTTACCCTATAGTTCGGTCTGGATTTAGATTCAAAATTGGACAGAAAGCTTCTCAGCTAAACATCGATTTGCTAATACAAACAAGAGATGCAGCTAAAAACAGCAGATTGATCTAACTGTCTCATGGATTTATTATTATTACCATGACTCCAACATGTAAGCTTGAAATTACTACAAAACATTAAAAAAAAACAAGAATACTGGAATCTGTTGGAGTGTTCCTTCTTGTTTGGATCTTTAGACTGGAGCTGATTCTGCTTCCATATACCTACAAATCCTCTCCATAACCTCTCGCCCTTTCACGCTATTCTGCATGAACTTCTCGGCACACTTCTGCTCAACTTTCTCAGCCATTGAGGCCAGAGCCGACAAGGGTTTGATCCGAATGCTTGTCTCCTGGCTACAAACTGTCCAGGCCGAAGGGTTTTCTGGATGAGGATCATACCTTATCCTCTCCTCCACTTCAATGAACTTTTGGAGACTAATGTTCTTTGTTGTGAGCTGAATTAAAACGAGAGGATAAAAATGGAAATAGTTAGACGTTTACCACCTCAAATGCTTTAAAGCTAACCTAAATACTCCTCCATGGTTGTAATATTGAATTCTTGGACCACATATTTCATCAGCACTAGTGCAATATAAGCTAATGATCTAAACACTCATCTATGGTTGTCTCTGCCTTGTAGCTAGTAATAAATGCATAGAAGAAGCCGATAATACCTGCATAGAACGTGATTTGGCATCGACAACAGTTGATTCAACACAGTGACAAATGTCCTGGCCAACGATCCGGTGAAGGAACCAAGGTCCAGGAGCATGGATGGTGAGGGCACGAGTGGTGTGGAGTTTCCCAGAGTCAGTGTCAAGTTTGCGGTTCAAGGTGTCGACTTCAAGGATGTGAGAAAGGATGCGTTTGTTTTCAGGGTCTGCAAACTTCCTCCATGAGGCAGCACTGACCCGCTCCCACGGGTGCTTGTAGACATGCTCTTGTCTATATGCTTTTACCATCAAGAATCTAAAAAACTAAACAAACAGTTAAAATTATATAATATATACCACGATTTTTCTAAAATCCGATTATATCGATTTATATGATTCAAACCGATTTAAACTATTCGAAATCGGTTAAAATCGATCTAAATTAATCGAAATATGTTAATTTAAGCAATAATATTAGTATAGTTCACAAATTTGTCTACTTTTTTTTATTTTACATATTTAATTTTGATTCTTTATTACAATATTTTTATAACTTTATTTAAAATAAAACTAAAATATTTCATATAATTTTCATATATATAAATTAAATTAATAATTCGTTCTCTGAATAATCCACCTATTCGCTAGTATGTGCGTAGTTACAGCCTACCAATTTCATGAACATTGATAAATACGCAGAGAGGAACGTGACAAGATTAACCAAAACCAAATCAAACCGAAAAACATGAATTAACATAAACAAGATGATCTAGCTGATATAACAGAACGAAGATCCGAATCTGAATACAACCATCAAAGAATTTCACTTTATTATAGTGGGCCTAGATCCAACCAAAACAATTAGATTCACTAAAAAGATTGATTTTTAGCTTAAATAACTTTTCAACGAACGAATTGGAGCAATGATTTGGCAGATACAAGGATCGAATCACAGAAACTCCAGTTCCAAAATTCACCTATGTCCTTCAAATCCACCACAAGTCTAAGTAGCTTTGACCGTAACAAGCGATAGTGGTAATTTCCAGGAAACAGATGAAGGAAAAAAACGTACTTACAGAGTTTGAGTCGATGCTAATCGATTGGTGATAATGAGATTGTGAATTTGGAAAGAGAAGAAATACCTAGAGAGAGGTAGCCAATTGAAGATCTTTTGTGAGCGTAGAATTAATAATTCGCAAAAATGGAAAACGTGACGAGAGGAAGCAATGCAATGGCGGTGTCGAGAGACTTGCGGCTTCTCTGTGTGTGTGTTTTACGAACCACGATGCTTCTCTCTCGTCAACGGTAATGGGCCTTGAAAAAGGCCTGGAAAATCTGATATTGAGCTTTGACTTTTGATAGTGTTGACTTTTTGAGATTATGCAAAGCATGGATGCCTAAAACTAAAAGTAATGTGTTTCTCCGAACAAAATTATTTGACAGGACTAGAACCAACACTTAGCACCTTTTTTTATTTTTTCCTTAGCACCTTTCTTTAGTTTAAAAAAAAATCTCAAGAACCATGCTTAGACATTTTTATCCAAAGTTCTTAAGGAAATTCTTGCACTGTTCGCGAGCCTCACTGATACGTAGGGTCCGTAAACAGTAGTGCAAGAATCATCTTTTAAAATTTATAATTAAGAATATGTTTTTGATAATTTCTTACAATGTTCACGGACTCCATTCATACCCACAATTACTTTTTTTTTTTAATCAAAAAATAAAAAATAAAAACTCTATTTGGGTTCTTGGGTTAAAGATGGACTTACAAGATTAGATTTCCTCTTGTTAGAATTATATCAGTTGACACTACACTTGTCTAATTTTCTGAGCCATTTGTGAAAGTAACTTATACTTAACATTTAACAATACAGAAAATCTAACTTTGAGGGCCTCTTGATAATTACTGAGTTGAGCAAATAGCCGTTACAAGAATACAATCTGGTTATCTATCCAAAAATAAAAGATGTTTTATACAACGGCTGCGCTAAGCTTGGACTGGCCGTGTGAGAATATCTGTAATGTATCTCCTGATTTCAGGTATAATTTTCTTGATAAACATTGGAAACCTGCGTTACATAAAGAATACAATAAAACATGATTTGAGTTATAAGTAAAATGAAAAAGTTAAAAATTTCAAAAAAATTATAATGACGTAATAATTCGTTAGCATACCATATTTCAGAGCTGAGCTTAGTGTAATGCTCAAGAACGAAGAGAGTGCATGCTCGTCTTAAGGCTGAAGCGTTAAATGTATCTGCTAAGTCATACATTATCGGTATGTTATCCACACATATGTCCTGCACCAACATTTGTAAACTCCATTTATTTATATTATAAACAGAGATAACAAGTCGCTCGCTCTGACTTGCAAAAGGAATTACAAGACCTCGGTTTTTGCTTCTCTTTTTTTTTTACCTGTGCGATTGTGTACTCACAAAGGCGTTTGAGGCCTTCGATAAGATACTGATCAGCTGCTACAAGCAGATCTTGAGCCAAATGTTTTGTGATGTTAATTCTTCCTGTGTAAATGAATCTGCACATTTTGTGTGTGTTTCATGCTTAAGATTCTTTTATCTTATTTTTATGGTAATATTCAAACGTGTTTGATTTTATAGAGAATCTTACCTCATCATAAGCTCAAACACTTCCCATGTTATATTTGGGATCTCCACGTTTTGGGCGTTGCGTTCCTAAAACCGATTCTCAAGTTAGTTAGTTGATCGATATTATTTATGGACACCGCAAATCATTATTTCAGAAACTTACCTTGTAAAGGCCATCAAACATTGCACGAAATGTATCAGAGGAAGCTACCAAGCAGATTTTGTGTGCATAGAATTGTTTTCCTAATATATGGACATGGAAACACTCCATAAGAAAGTGTTATCCGCAGGTAGAATTTAGAGAAACAAAGATGGGATTTATTGCTATACCATCGATTAAGAATGTGACATCGGACAAAGTAGGGTTGTTCACAAACTCCTCACCCAGAAACACCTTCAGTATTACAATCAATCACACAATCAAGACCACAAATCCCAAGTAATTTTTATACTTAAAAAAAAAATGAAGTTTTCTTACCCGTTGGGTGGTGAGGAAGGAGCTGAGTCCTCTGGTGCAAAGGATGTAGCTTTTCTAGCTAATTCGAATAAAGCTCTTGAACTATAATTCTGCTGCTTAATGCTTGATAAGTATAGAAGCTCCAACATAAACTCTACTCCTGCATTAGTAACACGTCTATTGATCAGGAACAGTTAAAACCAAACAAAAATAAGTGTTTTGTATAAAATTCTGTAAAATGAGATTGTTACCATTGTTATCAATGAAAATTAATTTTCCATCTTTGGGATCACAAAGATGTGCAAGAGCCAAAGCAATTCGCATTTGTATAGTCTTCTCAGTTGTTCTCATCAGATATAATAATTGGTTCAGTACCTGAAAAAAGGGTTTGACATCAGGGGTCTAAAACCAAAGCCATACTTCACTAAGAACAGTAGGTCTAACAGATATAGGTACTCACAGGTCCATGAATTTTGTTCTCTAGTCTCTTCAATGTCCTCACCACACAATCCCTAGTCGGCTGCAAATAGAAGAAAAGCAATCAGAATTTGGAGATATTATAAATTGGTTTTGCAAACATAGGCAGTCAAATGCATACTTGAACGGTGAAGTTGTCATCTTGAAGCCTTTGAATACCTCCAGCCTTAATGAAATCTGCTATGTTTTCCTATTGATGGAATAATTATTTAGGTACTCACGGTATGTATAGTTAACAAAAAGTGTAGCTGTATTGAAACTTATTCATTGTGAGCTTAGGTTACCTCGTTATCTGCAAGGCCATAGAGAGCAAAGGCAGCGTTGTGTTGCACAGATCCAGTATTCACATCAAGAAGATTTAGTAGTGAGGTGATGCCTCCTCTTTGTCCGATGCCAGCTTGATTGTGTGTGTCCTGCAACAATTAAAACTTTGAATTGAGATATGAGAATATACCGGCATACTAAGATATGTACCAAGCAAAGATAGAATTGCATCCTTATCAATAAAAGGTCTGATTTAACAATCATCCATAAAGAACCAGATTCCAGAAGCAACAAAAACATTCACATGCTAATTCAAAAACATAAGTACCTGAGCCAAACGACCAAGAGCAAAAGCTGACATTTCCATGACCTGCTCATCTGATGATTGAAGCATCTTAATTAATGGTGTAATGGCACCTCTCTGGGCAATGTGTACCTGCATGATCATGTTGCCAACTATGTTTAATATGTTTTCCCTAGTTTGCATCCATCTTATATTGTCAAAATAAACTGAGTTTGACTGAGCATATGTTGAGATTATACTACAGCATATGATGAACAAGACTAGCTCATACCTTGCAATCTGAATCAGGTGAAGCAAATTGACCTATTAGTAATGCTGCTTCTCTCTGTGTCTCCAAACAAGTGGAGCTGTAGCAGATAGCAAAAAGTTACCAAACATATTTCAGAAGCAATATCTATTTCAGCAGAAGTAGGAAAAACAGAATAAGAAAAATAAGCCTACCTAAGTAAACCGATCACTGGTTGCAAGGCACCTGCTCGGATAACCTCTTTCTTGATGTCAGGAGATGAATGGACAAGATTTCCAATAGCCCCAATCTTGAAACATTCCATAATATATTAGAAGGAACTAGACAAAGTGAAACAATTGCAACCATCTACAGCAAGGTAAGAACCTACCGCTTCGCCATGCATAGAAGGATCTTCTGATTGAAGCATCAATACAAGCGTGGGCAAAGCATTCAACTCCACAATCTACACAGTTGCTTTTAATGTAAGAATCATACCTCTCATAAGCTCAAACAAAACAAAGCATCATCATATCAAAACATACTTGGTTCTTGTTCTCATCATTTCTAAATGAAACTGTTCGCAAGGCCCCTGCAGCAGCCCTCTGGACTTTGACATCCGGAAAATCTAAAAGCTCAACAAGTGGTGGAATGCCACCTTCAACCCTGAAGAAAAAGTTTTGCAGAAGGTTGTCAAGCGAAAACAGCATAGCAATGACCAAGTTTAGAAGGCTTATCAAACAACAAACCATACCTTATATTTGTTTTAATCCTTGGATTGTCATGAGCAATATTAGTGATGATATCAGCAGCTCTCCTAATAACAGCGTTAGCTTCCATGCACCCAAGACAAATCCCTCGTCTCTTCAACAACTTCACAGTGGGGACTATGGCACCAGCATCTACAATGAGCTGTTGATAACCAGGCTATGTAACAGATAAAGCTAAAATTAGTAAACAACAGTGCAAGCTTTTCACATTACAAAAACTGAGATTCACAAGTTCTCATTCACAGTTGAAAGATTGAGTTACCTGAATAGCAGCGATAAGTCCAAGGGAAACAGCACAGTCTTTCTCTAGCTTATGATCGCACGATTTGGGAACGTTTCCACTGATCGCCAGAGACCACGGTGATTCCAAGTATCTAACCAAAGCAGGTATAGCTCCACTTTCCACCATCATCTCCACGTTCTCGTCTATACAAAAACAGATACAGAATATAAAACTAATCCCAAAGAGCTAAAACAAATCAATTAACAAGTAGAATTCAAAATGTGCATCGATTCAATCAGATCTAACACAAGACTGAACAATACAGGATTCAATCTAATCGAGAAGATTAAGGACTAGTGTACCGATTTTAGCGAGAGAGGAGATAGCAGCAGCAGCTTCCTTGACAGCTTCGAGATCCGAGAAGCTGGAGTTTAGAACCTCGACGTGGCGGCGGATCGCGACGACGAGATCTGCTTCTTCATCTTCGACCTCCGTAATCTGCATGACTATTGACGACGCCGCATCTGTCTCCCGGGACAGCTTTCGCTTCAAGTTCCTTCCGGCGAGGCGTGTTGTTCGCTGGCGCTTCTGCTGGCTCTCCATCGCTGAGTAGAAGATTCGACGGTGGATTTGAGCTGTAGACTTTGAAGGATTATCATTTGGAGATCCGTTTGGTTTATAACACCAAGAGCTTGGAGGAGGCGGTCTTTTGTGAAAAATGTTTGGAGCCAAAAATACTCCCGCTAGAGGGAAATCAAAACTTATTTTTTTGGACTTTGGCCATTTTTCTTGAGTTATTTAAATTAAAAAATACTATTAGATAATCTCTTAAATACAATTAAAGATATTATGTAGTAGATTTTTCTATGGATTTATAGTTTATTTTTGTACTTTATTCAATTTTTGCTTTATAAAATGATTCTTTTATTTGTATGAAAATATGAGTTCTAGTTATATATTAATTTTTGAGGTAACTTTCATCATTTTTAATTATTATTTTTTATTTTAATGACTGAAAAAGAATCATTAAATTTATTTCTTGTAGGCATTGATTTGAAGATCATGAAAAAGCAAAATCGTAAATAGATTTTTATACTTATTACAAATTTCATTTTTCCAATTATAAATGAAATTATTTAAATATCTTATTACAAATTTCATTTTTCCAATTATAAATGAATCTGATAGGTCATGTTTCCCAAGAAGTTGATAAAACATGTCATGGTACTCCAGCCCATCATAATACAATTACGTAAAAGGATCAAAAATAAATTTACTTTTCTTGAGATCAAAAAATATAATTTGCTAATTTTCCGTTGGAAATAAAAAAATATAATTTGCTTAATCTAAAACAACATTGTGAATTTGACCATTGAGAAAACCAATTTCACAATCATGTTATGCATAGCAAAATGAGTTGAATGTCCATTAGTTTCAAACTAAATGCTATTGTCAAGCGGAAATCTTTTATTTACCAAATTCACTGACAGCGAATTAGACCTTCAATTTTGAACAAAACATTGACATAACTACCCAAGACAAATATCAAGCAAGTGTTGTCTTGATTAAATGATATACATCAAGTGCATAATTTGTACCATAATCACCCACCGTAACATCATCCACCGTAATTTGTACATATCTATATTTCCTATCTCTGTTTAAGCGGATTTGTTAAAAATAAAAAGTTTTAAAAAATTTTGTAAACACTTTTAAAACACAAAATAATTGTATTCTTGTTATAGTGTAGTTTTTTATTGTTTGTAATTTCAACCTTTTAAAAATGTTTTCTAAAAAAGTATATTTAGAATTACTAAATTGCCTCAATTCCCTCAATACATTATGCATAAATACCACACTAGAGAGAGGTTTAACAAAGAATTTACAGTGATTACTCTTGTTATTTCTATAAGTATCAATGGCTTTGTACTGGTAAAAATGTATCTTAGGATATTTCTAAACAAAATGCTTTTGTTGAGAATGAACATGCATGCATGTTTAAGAGTGAATTGTGAATTAGCAATACATATTCATACTCTTGTTTAATGAGAGTGCAAGCAGATGATTTTTGAATTTTACTAAACAAGTTGTAAATTATGTATGAGTGAATTGTGAATTAGCAATACATATTCATACTCTTGTTTAATGAGAGTGCAAGCAGATGATTTTTGAATTTTACTAAACAAGTTGTAAATTATATATGTTGTAAAAAAAGTATGTATGTTATCTGACATCAATAACCTTTAGAAAATGGACATAGCAAGAATATGCATACAGTAGATTTTATGAGTGTCATTTCTTTTGAATTAAAAAAAAAAACGTTTTCTAATGATTGGAGCTAGCGTCTTTTGTATCACGATATCAAGCTTCTTCGTCCCTAGGATTTTGACCCGACCCGTGCCCAGATTATCATCGGCGACTACTAGATCCGTCGTAGCCATGAGCACCACCAGCAAAAGTCAAGAGGAGCTCGATTCCATTTTCAAGCAGAAACGGATTGTGCGTTCCACCGTCCGCAAATCCCTAAAAGCCATGGACCCTTCTCTCCGAATCCAACAAGGTTCAATCTTTTTTATATATTAGCTTAACATTTTACCAAAAAAAACATATATATTAATCTCCGGTTATCTTGATTGGTTTTAGATGATGCCATTCAAAACACTGTTCTTGAAGCTCCTTGGTTCAAATCATGTCGGAGATTGTGTGCTTACATTAGTTGCAAGTCTCTCAATGAAGTCGACACTTCTAAACTCCTGTCTAAGATTCTGGAACATCCTGGTACTAATACTACTACTGCTCTTTCATCCCAATCTTTGTTTTTTGAGGACTATTTAGAACTTTCACTGTCGAGACAGTAGTAAGAATCATTTGTTCAAAACAAAGAGACGGTAATAAGAACCTTGAGTTCCCATATGTACCAGTCAGAATTGAAACAAGGATACCCTGTACACTTCAATGAGTATTTGCGATTAGTGATTGGTTCCATGGCATGTGCCTTACTATTAGGACAATGAGATTGCATCGCTCTGTATGTCATTGGTTACCACTTTCAATCAAGTATCTTAGTTTCCTCGATTCAATTTGCTCGTATCTCTATCACATGAATATGTTAAATAAGCTTCAGACACCAAGAACGAACCTAAAGAACGTTAAATATGTGAAGAACACATCGATCTCTGTCATTTCCTCTCGGTATTGCTAGGCACTTTCTTGATCAGAGTTTGTTTTTTTATGGATTTTTTTTCTAAGACTTCTGCTGTGTTAACATGCTCAGTTTTTTTTTTTTTTTGCTTATTCAGATCCAAATACAATGGCACAGAAAAAACTATATGTCCCTTGGGTAGAGGATAAGAACAGTAACATGCGTATGCTGCACATATCTCATATGGATGACCTCATTGCAAACTCTATGAACATTTTGGAACCAGCTCCAGTTGATGCTCAAGGGAATGAGCGTGAAGATGGTAGTACTCTTTTTCTATGCGTCCCACCAGTATAAGCTTCACATTATAAGTATTATATTGCAGTCTAGAAATGACACTTTTTTTTCTATGGATAGTGTTGCAAGCAGCTGAGCCGATCGATCTATTCATCTTGCCAGGTATGGAATAACCGTTTAATTTACATTTGCTTTTCTCTTAATCTCTTTATCTAATCAACTTTTCTTCCGAATCCTTGTGGGCAGGACTTGCGTTTGACAGATGTGGGCGACGTTTAGGCCGTGGGGGTGGGTAAGTTTGCATTGACCCCAAGTTTTTTTCATCATAGTGCTATAGATTCTTATATCACTTTTTCCGTTGTATTACTTTGTGAAGAGATATGTCTGCGTTTTCACTTCTTCTCTTACCTTTTGTCAAAACACAAAATCTTTTCATCCCAAAAGAATATAGTATACACTTGCAATCAGAAATGCTTTTGTTATGCTCTAACATAACTTGTTTATATGGATAATGAATCTGGGAAAAAGCTACTACGACACTTTCTTGAAGAGATACCAGGACCGTGCAAAGGAGAAGGGCTGGAGCAATCCACTTAAGGGTATAGAAATCAAATCGATATTACAGAATGTTTTTCAATAAAGAGATAAGCTAATCACCAGTGGTTGTTGTTCTTTCCTGTTGCAGTTGCATTGTCATACTCACCTCAGATTCTTGAGGACGGAAGTATTCCTGTAACACCTAATGATGTTCTCATCGATGCCCTTGTGACACCTTCTGGTGTGGTTCCCATTAGTCCTCGTGCTATCGAGAGGTATGCCACTAAATGTTTTAAGCTTTCCCTGAGATCTTGCTTTGACTATATTGTGTGATTCTCTCTGTTCCTAGAATGTGAGCTCAGGAGCTTGTGTTTGGAGATGAAGCTCAGATCACTCTGTTTGTTGGCGCTTGAAGGTTGCATTTTGGATTTGGCCAGTTCAGCATCTGTATCTGACATCGCCAGTTAATGTTTTTACTAAACTCGAGTCGAATGTCCTTCAATGTTGAGATAGGAAAGACGTTAAAACCAAGATTGTTTAATGGTCTTTCACCCGTTCATTCCATGTCAACATATCGTATAAGAACAAGCTTTTCTAATTCACGGAACGATTTCATATCTTCATCGAACAACATGAACAAACAAGCCTTTATAAAAACACACCAAAAGCTATAGCCAGTGCTATATGGATTCAACAAATCAGAGTCAAAACTAACCAAGATCAAGTCCTCTTTCTGAGCTTTGTCCATGGATATTGATATGTAGTCAAATCTTTATTCAACGTAAACACAAAATACTGAAAATACCAAAGTTTTCTCGTCAATGTAATGCATTACAACCATACACATATAAGAGTGTTTTAGTTTCCTTTCTATGATGGAAAAACAAAAGTAGGAAGGAGAACTAGGACGAGCAAGAAAGCATGCAGACGCCTGGCCTATAAGCCCAGGCTGGAGGTAACCGAGCATATTTCTCCATCCCTGGCTGTTCCTCGTAAGGATTTTTCATTAGACGGATCAAGTTGTTAACCTCTGAGAAGTCGCCTTGTTCAGCTGCATCTATTGCGCTTTGGCAGAGATAGTTCCTTAGAATGTACTTAGGGTTCACTGAATCCATTCTTGTTTTTCTTTCTTCATCTGATGTGTTACTACCACTCACCTGCAATTCCAAATCCAAACACACATAAGCAAGGAGTTGCATCAGCCAGAAAGATAAAAATGTAACTGTAACATTGTGGAAAGTATAACTAGAGGTTAAGAGGAACCAAAGAGTAAAAAAACAAGAAACGAATTTGATACCTCCTGTATATACGCTTGGACCCATTTGATCCAAGCTTCTTTTCTTTCCTTTCCAATGTCCAAGAGCGCAGCTTTCAAGGGTTTCAATAACTCAGCTTCAGGTGTGTTGGGGTTTGCTTTAACATTTGAAAGAAGCCGGAAGAAGTTTGTGTAATCGACTTTATCAACAGCCATATTGTTCAAAAGTTTACTAATGATATCCTTGTTATACTTGGAAAGACCAAGCTTCTTTGACATTATGGCTTGATACTCATCCATGAATTTATCACCGTACCTGGAATCACGAGTTCAATAACCACTTAATACTTCCTAGCATAGATTCAAGAATAGCGCTTTAGTGAAAACAAACAAAGTTACCTCTCCATGGCGTAATTCGCCTCCTTTTGATTTATCAGCTCAGCAACTGCCAGGGACTTAGCAAACTGAGCAATATTCCACAAGCCGATGTCAGGCTGGTTTGCAAAACAGTATCTTCTGCCCGGGAGGTCTGTCGTGTTTGGGGTGAAACTCGGATCAAAAGCATCCAAGAACCCAAACGGACCATAGTCAATGGTTTGACCTAAGATGCTCATATTGTCAGTGTTGAGCACACCATGGGTGAAACCTACACCTTGCCATCTTGCCACTAAGGTAGCTGTACGCTCCGCAATCTCAACAACCCATGCTAATATAGTTTAAAAAGCATAAGAATATCATCAGTGGTTTGAAATGGCGTCTTATGCAGCATTTTGATTAATATTTGGTTAGGAAATTTACCTGCATACTTGTTCGACGTTAGATCCACGACGGAATCATCTTCTTTGCCGGTTATGAAAGATAAACTGTCGCTTCTGTCCATGCTCTCTATATGTGGGAAATGATGTCTAATGGCATAGTCTGCCAACTTCCGAACAATTTCAAGATCCTCTTTCTCTCTAGAAGCATGTATTTGGTATGAGCCGAAGCGGAGAAAAGACTGAGAAACCCTGCAAACGATTGCGCCAGGTTCTTCCTTTGGATTGCCACTACAAACGCACAGCACAAAGCAGTAGGAGTAAGTCAACCACCTAGAAGTCTTATTTTATCGATAAAGACTTGGCGGAGACATGAGTAGGAACATAAGAAAGGAACATGTTAAATAGGGTTTGAAAGATTGTGGACATACTCATAGAACATGTCGCGAGTGACATCTTGACCTGTTGTGAGAAGACAAAGGGCACGTGTGGTAGGGATACCAAGAAAATGCATAGCCTCACTGCAAAGGAACTCCCTGATGCTACTACGCAGCACTGCAAGCCCATCAGCAAAACGGCTATAAGGAGTCTTACCCGCACCTTTAAGCTGAAGCTCCCATCTTTCACCTTTGGAGTTCAATACTTCTCCAAGAGTTATGGCACGACCATCACCTAGTTGTCCAGCCCACATGCCAAACTGGTGTCCTCCATAGCACTGTGCATAAGGCATACTGTAAGACAAAAGAACACCAATAAACTCCGATTAGAAACTTTAGATTTAAGAAAGGTTGAACCTAAAATCAGATGTAGGTTAGGATTACGTACGCTCCTGGCAAAGGTTTAGCACCAGACAGTAGGAGAGGGAAATCTGGCCTTTCAAATCTGAAAGTACAACAGGATAATTCAAGAGTTAAAACCGTGAAATGATCTATTGCGACCAAAGAGTAAGACTTTAGTCTAAACATAATCAAACTCACTCTTTAGGATCTATATCCAATAGCTCAGCAACAGAGTCGGACCATGCTACAAGCTGAGGATCATCTACTGGTACTGAAGGTGAAACTTTTGAATAGCAAGCATGCAACACCTGCCAGTTTACAATAAACAATCAAAATCCTGATGGGCAACTTAATCACTTTAATAAAAAGTAACAATGAACAGGCTGAGACATGGCGAATTCACATAAACATCACAAAAGTTCTGATTCAGTTTTCGTGTAAACAATAGAAAATTCTATAAAAATAAAATCTTTAGCATTCAACAAACAAATAAAAAAATATCAACTTGATGATTACAGAGTAAACCACATAACAAAAGGTTCATCCTTTTAATCTCCGCCTAAGATTTAATTACCTCACGCGAGATAACATCGCTTCTGGGATCACCAGGCAACTCCTTAACAAAGGAGTGGTCCCAGTTAAAATCTTCGAGCTTCCGTTTGATCTTAGCACCTTCATCAACAGCTCCCAGATTTTGATTCTGCAGATCCTTCGCTAAGGAATCGGTTTCCGAAGCGGTTACCGGCGTCGGAGACGAAGACGAAGCGGGGGAAGACTCCATCCGATGGAAGGAAGAAGAAGATCGGGAAGGGATTAATCGGAGAGAGGGACGAAAGGGGAGTTTCGCAGAGGAACTGAAGAGATGAAGCGGTCGGAGGTTGAAGAAAGACGACGGACAACACACACGCAACAACATTTTCTTCTTCCTCTTTTCACATTTTTTTAATTCCGATTTTGTTGAATTTAATTTTTGGACCGAACCGTCTTTCTTGGTTAAGACCGGCTTCACAATGTCGGTTTACTTGTTTTTTTTTGTCGCTAAACTGATTCCAGTTGTCTGTTGGTATGAAATCGTACCAAATATATAAAAGAAAACCGGGTTCAAGATAGGACCTAAAGAGATACCAAGTGAAATTGAAACGACGTCGTTGCGTAACTCAAACCAACCTATCAACTGGGAAAAAATTAGGGCAGGTATTGTCGTTTCACGTCCGCGCTCATAGATTTGTCGGAAAATCCTTGACGGTGTGTGTGTGTACATTCTGAATTCCGCGGACTACTTTCAGCTTCCGGGAGATCTAACGTTTTCCGAAATTGAATTCTGCGTGAGGAAAAATTCTTTTTCCGATCTGATTTTACAGATTTATCGTTTGCTTTTGCTCAAGTCTATGTTGTTTCGGGAGAAGATCGAAAGAACAATCACGAAGAAGGTGTTTGCTTTTTGATCTTGCATTATTTCTGCACAAGTCCACTTTTTTTTGTTCATCTTGGGAGCTAGCTTTGTGTGTGGTCGGCAATTAGGGTTTAGGAAAGTGTTATTTTTAAATGAAAAATTGCTAAAAATACTATTTACTTTTAGTGTTAAAGGGTGAAGTTTTAAATGTTCTATAAATTTTTGAAAATTTTAATTTAGCCTTTTTCGTTATAAATTTAGAGTATTTTTGAAAATAATCATTAATCTAAATTTAAAAAGTGGTAGAACTAAAATTTCCAATTCTTGAATTGGTAATACTTTTCAGAAATTTTAGCTTTAAAGTATTTCTTTAGGATTGCTTGAAAGAATTACTCATGATTGTTGGGATATCTGTACTTCAAGGACTGCGAGCTTGTTTGTTGTATGAGTTACTGCGTTTTTGTGAGGTTACATGATTAACTTCGTCAACAAAAAGTTACTGCTGATTCTCAGCTTTGACCTGAAAAGTAAAGGTTTTTGTTTGCCATGTTGAAGAGAGTGTTTTAGCTTTTCTCAAGTTTGTTTTTTTCTTGTTTTGCAGCTCGTGCTTTGGGGGAACTAGACAGTTCCGTTACCACGTTTTGATTTTCTTAGCTTCTGTGTGAAGCATCGTCGGGAAAGGATGGATTACCGACCTTCTGATAGTAGTGGTGAGTGCTGTGTTCCTTCAAATATGTTAAGTCTTACTTGGTGTTAGTTTGTGTCGTCCTCTATCTCTCTTTTTGTTGTTAACCATGGGATATTCTTAATTCTACTTGTGTTCCATGCTTTTCCAGTTAGATTTTCAAACCTGGTTTACTATGTTCTGATTGTATATTTGTTGCTGTCTGTTTCGTGATATGTTGTCTTCCTGTGGGAACTCAGGTACGGATGATGACCTACCTCCATCACATCAAAGTAGGTATCAAAGAAGCGGGAGACCTGCCGGTAATGGCAGGCCTTCGGTTCTAAACTCTGCGCCTTTATCAAGGATGCACAATGACATGGAAACTCAAATTCATCTCATTGAGCAAGAAGCATATAGCTCTATACTCCGTGCATTTAAAGCCCAGTCTGATGCTATTACCTGGGTACTTATTTTATTTGTCTTCTTCGTGAATAAATCCATGCTTATGTAACTTAACTATCAAAGATAGACTTACCCTTCCTGGAGCAAATATTCAGGAGAAAGAAAGTTTGATCACTGAACTCAGAAAAGAACTTCGGGTGTCTGATGAGGAACATAGAGAGCTGTTATCTAGGGTTAATGCTGATGAAATGATCAGACGAATAAGGTCTGATTTTTAATATGTGCTATTTGCTAAAATATCTCTCCTGTGAAAGAAAAGCAACACTCTAGGTAATGAAGTTAATTTGAATCGTGCCAGGGAATGGAGAAAGGGGAACAGCCTTCAGTCCGGTGTTCCTCAGATGGTTCATGATACTGCTCCGAGTCCAGCTGTTTCTGGATCACGTAAGAAGCAAAAGACATCCCAATCATTCGCCTCGTTAGCAATGGGCCCGCCATCTCCTGCTCTGCACCCATCGATGCAACCATCTTCGTCTGCACTAAGAAGGGGAGGTCCTCCACCAGGTTCAAAAACCAAAAAGCCAAAGACAGTAAGTCATTTTTTGTTACTATGGTGACTCTTGTTGTCAAATTCTTCATTGACTAAGGCATGCATTTTCCCCCCCATTATTTGTACTTGATGAAGACAATGCAGTTCCAAGCTACAAGCATTGCTGGAAGGCCCCAGTCTGGCGCATTAGCACATGAACCAGGATATGACCCGTTGATTGGAAAGAAGGTATGGACTAAGTGGCCTGAGGACAACAATTTCTATGAAGCTGTTATAACTGACTACAACCCCGCTGAGGTATCTTTTCTTTCGTTGATATATATATATATATAGTGTTTTAGTGCCAAATCTCCATTTTCTGATATTTTTTTTTTCCCTTTGTTCAACATTGATAAGGGGCGGCATGCTTTAGTGTATGACATGAACACTGGGAATGAAACTTGGGAATGGGTAAATCTTAAAGAGGTAATAACGATTTTAGTTTCTCTACTTGTCAGTTTTTAAACTATCAGGAATAAGAGATAGATTAGTTTTACTTTCTCACGGACTGACCCGTCCAGTATCTAACTTATCTGCTGGTTCAGTTTCTTGATTAGCATCAGGAGGACATAACTGTCTCATTACTGCTCGGTTCTATGGGGATGATTGGCAAGTGCTCTAGATGCTGTAGAAAGCCATTTTTCTTTCTAAAGCCATTTTTATAAAGCAATCATGCTTTAGATCTTAAAAATAAAGCTACAGCAAAAAAACTTAAAAAAGAAAATATGTTAGCTTTGAAAATCAATTTTTCTACAGCTTTTATTTAGTGCTTTCGATTGCCTTTGAAAAAAAAATCTACAAATCTACAGCAAAAAAATAAAGCCACAGCCAAAAAACTTACAGCCTAATTTCTAGAGCAAAAAACATAAAGCCACTGTACTTTTTAATTATTTCTTTTAAGCTCATCTCATTCTTGGATACTGATTGTTCTTTCTTTATAGATATCTCCGGGAGATATCAGATGGGAAGGTGAGGATGCTGGGGTTTCTCGTAAAGGAGGACATCCTGGGCAAGGCCGAGGAAGTGCAAAGGCCATGCCACGTGGTGGTCCTACAAGCAACCCTGGTGGTAGAGGTAGGGGAAGCATGAAAACACAGCAACACAAAGCACAGAATGGCATCGGGAAGAAAGCTTTAGGAGATATCGAATTACTCCACACTGATACACTAATAAAAGAGGTATAATTCAAGTTTTAAATTATGGGAATGAATGTTGACAATTGTGTTATCGATCTGAGTATTAACTTATGAATATAATGTCACAGGTAGAAAAAGTTTTTGGATCAGTTAACCCCAATCCAGCCGAGGTAGAGAAGGCAAAGAGAGTGCTAAGAGTAAGAACCATATTCATTCATGTGTTGTTACCTCCACAGCATCATGAAACTATATAGTTTTAACTTGAAAAAATGGTAGGAGCATGAGCAAGCTCTTGTGGATGCAATTGCAAGGCTTGAAGAACTATCAGACGGGGAAAGCGGTAATATTTGATAGGGGCCCTTCTAACTCTCCTCAGGTTTACATTTCTCTTACTGCTCTTTTTTTCATGCGGTCTGTTGAATTGAAGTAATAACGTGGCTACCATTTTTTTTGTCTCAAACGCAGAAGATGGAGTCAGAGCACGGGACTGGCTCAAAGGTGTAGATGGTGGTGGCAATGTGACTCGATGAGGGAGATTTAGACACTTGTATGGATAAGGAAACTGTATTTTGTTTAGGGAGAGAGGATTTATATTGACCTTTGTGTTCCACGTAACTGGATTTAGAAATTAGGGTCTTAAGCATTGTAAAATTCATCAGACTTTGATGTAAATGTAGAATGTTGCAGAGGTTATGTGAAAACAACTCTTCCATCAAGTAAAGGAGGTTTAACTTTAAGCTATTCTAGTATTCTATATATGGGCCCATTATTTTTTATATGGGCCTTTCACCATAATCGGATCTATGTGTTCTTGTACACCAACGCCGTAAGTTTTGTCAAAAAAACCAAAGTTTTGAAACCAATTTAAGCTATTTTTTACTAGACGGTAAAAGTTATCGTTGACGAAAACAAAGAAGAAGACATTGTTAACGTTAAGAAAATGGTGAAACGGTAAAAAAAAATTGAAAAGCAATTGACGAGGTCAAAGAAGCCATTTAAGTTTTTTGAAAACGGTTATTATAATCCTGCTGCTTTTTTGAAATTCCACAGCGACCGTGGTTCAAACTTGTGGTTTTACTGTAATTAAATGAAAGACAGAGCCTCTTTAAGACACGAACTTTAAAGTTTCCTTTTTATTTTCCTTTTATTTTTATTTTCGGTGCTAAAAAAGAAAAGGAAAAAACAAAACAAAACAAAACACATACATTCAGGCCGCACATTAAAGAATAATCTCTTTCTCTCTCTCACTCACTCACTTTGCGTACTTAGCAGCTAAGTAGCTTAAAAAGTTGCGCCTCTCTCTTTCTTCCTCTCCTCCTTCATTGTTAGGGTTTCCGGATCTCTATCTCTGTACGTTTCTCATTCTTGATCTAACATTAGTCTATCACTGTCGTCTCTAAGGTGGTGTTTTGTTTCAAATAGGAACCTTTGCTTTATCCTGGAGGTGTAAGGTTTGGAGTAATGTCGGCTTCGAGAGGTGGTCCTGACCAGGGACCGTCCCAGCCTCAGCAGCGACGGATCTTGCGAACTCAGACTGTTGGTAATCTAGGAGAATCATTCGATAGTGAAGTTGTTCCGTCCTCGCTTGTTGAGATTGCTCCTATTCTCCGTGTTGCTAATGAGGTTGAATCTAGCAACCCTAGAGTTGCTTATCTCTGTAAGTACTTCCCCATCTTGTTATTTTTGGCTTGTGATTTGTTGTTAATCTGCTTCCTGGGTCTTTTTCCCTTAGGTCGGTTTTATGCGTTCGAGAAAGCTCACAGGCTGGATCCTACCTCTAGTGGAAGAGGTGTTCGGCAGTTTAAGACTGCACTCTTACAGCGTCTTGAAAGAGTGAGCCTTTATTTATGCTTAGCTCGTGCTTGTGGTAGATTTAGATAGCTACTGATATATTTGTAGGAAGATCTCTTGTTTTAAAGTATTTCTTTTTAACAAATGTTCTGTAATTTTTCTTTATTTTTTTGGGCAGGAACATGATCCTACCCTGATGGGCAGGGTTAAGAAAAGTGATGCTCGTGAGATGCAAAGCTTTTATCAACATTACTATAAGAAGTATATTCAAGCTTTGCAAAATGCTGCTGATAAGGCCGACCGGTTTGTCTAAAACTTACTTAAAATGTCTTTGTTTATGGGTTTAGAGATGTCAATTAGTGTTCTCTCACTGTTTGAGAGCACCAGATTCATTAACTGATGCTTTACATGCTGTTAATTCTCAGTGCTCAGCTGACAAAGGCATACCAAACTGCTAATGTTTTGTTTGAGGTGTTGAAGGCTGTTAATCTGACACAGTCTATTGAGGTTGACCGGGAGGTAAGGCGTTGTGACATTACTATCTCTGTTTAGAATTTTCCTCCTTGACACATTTATCCTTTTTTCCATCTTCTGTGCAAAACTACAATGAAGTTTGTTGTTTTTTTCCAGATTTTGGAAGCTCAAGATAAGGTTGCAGAAAAGACACAGTTGTATGTCCACTATAATATCCTACCTCTAGATCCTGACAGTGCAAATCAAGCGATTATGAGATATCCTGAGGTTAGTCGTCTTGTCATTCCACTGTCGGCGCTGTTTTATATTTGTAACATGTTATCAGTGGGTATTAATGTAATCCTATTGCAGATTCAAGCTGCTGTTGTTGCTCTTCGCAACACTAGAGGTCTTCCTTGGCCAGAAGGTCATAAGAAAAAGAAAGATGAAGACATGCTTGATTGGCTTCAAGAAATGTTTGGATTTCAGGTAATTTTGCCAGTTCTCAACCAACTTTAGTCGAGAGTAATCTATAAATTCGTGAATGTTTTGTCAGCTAGACAATGCAGCTAAACTTCTGTGTACTTTGTCACTTGCTAGCATGCGTATTTCATATGTATTTATGGTTATGCAGAAAGATAATGTGGCTAATCAAAGGGAGCACCTTATCTTGTTACTTGCTAATGTGCATATAAGACAATTTCCTAAGCCAGATCAGCAGCCAAAGGTTTGTGTCTAAATTTTACAATTGTTTTATATTTTGTAAATGTACTTGCAAATTATTATTCGTTTGTTTTTCTCATAATGACAACCCATTGTTCGTCCCACAGTTAGATGATCAAGCACTGACAGATGTGATGAAGAAGCTCTTCAAGAACTATAAGAAATGGTGCAAATACCTTGGTCGAAAGAGTAGTCTTTGGTAAGGGAATCTTAGACATCTATACTTGATCTCTGTGGTTAGGTAGGAGAAGCTATAAATTTGAAAATGAAAAGAAAAGTGCAAATAGTATGGTACTGGCAGAAGAAAAGATTATATTCAGAAGCAACAAAAGGTTTCTGTATATTCTTCATTAGCTGGGAATCAAGTTTCGTGTTTGTGGCTAAATGTTATATGCAAAATCTGGTGTGGGGAATCTTTGAAAAAACCTGTTTCATTGTATTATCTGCTTGTAGGTTGCCAACTATTCAGCAGGAAATGCAACAGCGCAAGCTATTGTATATGGCCCTATATCTTCTAATCTGGGGTGAAGCAGCCAACTTGAGATTCATGCCAGAGTGTCTGTGCTACATTTATCATCATGTATGTTTTACGCTGCAAAGTCTTCTGTAGTTTGTGGGTGCTTCCTATATTTTCTGCCGTCACTGATGTATTTCTGATGATAACGTGGCAACTCAGTACACTGGTGGGTATGCTTGGAAAACTTTGATACATAATTCTTACTTCCTGCTATACCATGGTTTTGCAGATGGCTTTTGAACTCTACGGTATGCTGGCTGGGAATGTTAGTCCCATGACCGGGGAAAATGTGAAGCCAGCTTATGGAGGCGAGGAAGATGCCTTCTTAAGGAAAGTTGTGACTCCTATTTATGAAGTGATTGCCATGGTATGGCTTAAGTTTTCATTTTTTTCGTTTTCTCTTAGATTGTTCTTGCTTAATATTTTTTACTTAAGTAATCAAACCATTCACAGGAGGCTCAAAGGAGCAAAAAAGGGAAGTCCAAGCACTCTCAGTGGAGGAACTATGATGATTTGAATGAATACTTTTGGTGATTTTTCTATCTACTTGATTTCACGCAGTTGTGGCATTCCTCATTAGTGGTTTAGTGATAAGTTACATATGGTTTTGTACATTCCAGGTCAGTTGATTGTTTCCGATTAGGATGGCCAATGCGAGCTGATGCTGATTTCTTTTGTCCCCCTGTTGAGCAGCCTAATAGTGAAAAAGATGGGGTAAAAAATAACTACATCTTCTCTGTTCTTGTATATCTTTTCCCACTGGAATTTGCTACACAGTTTTAGTTTCCAATTATTGTAATTTTTGTTTCTAGGAACTCTAATTTCTTGTTTTTGTTATCGTATATCACAGGATAACAGCAAGCCTACTGTTGCCAGGGATAGATGGGTGGGGAAAGTTAATTTTGTTGAGATTCGTTCCTTCTGGCATGTCTTCAGAAGTTTCGATCGAATGTGGAGCTTCTATATTCTGTGCCTTCAGGTATTATTACTCTCCCCTAATTGTCGCTGCCCCCTTTTATGGCGTATTCTCACAAGATATGACGCTGATGATAAAAATTGGAAGGCGATGATAATTATGGCATGGGATGGCGGAGATGTCTTAGGAGCTGCTGTGTTCAAGAAAGTTCTGAGTGTGTTTATCACAGCTGCAATAATGAAGCTTGGACAAGGTTGGTCAATGTCAGTGTTCAATACTTTCGTAAGTTTACTTGAGTGAATAAACCTCATCTCTACTAAAACTATTTGTGCAGCTACTCTTGATGTTATCCTTAATTTCAAAGCTCATCGAAGCATGTCGCTACATGTTAAACTAAGATACATCCTGAAGGTTTTATCTGCTGCAGCATGGGTTATTATTCTGCCTGTTACTTACGCTTACAGCTGGAAAGACCCTCCAGCATTTGCCAGAACTATCAAGAGTTGGTTTGGGAGTGCCATGCACTCACCTTCACTGTTTATAATAGCTGTCGTTTTCTATTTGGCGCCTAATATGCTTGCAGCCGTACTCTTCCTTTTCCCTATGCTACGTCGGTTTCTTGAGAGGTCCAACTACAGAATTGTTATGCTAATGATGTGGTGGTCTCAGGTATTCCTCTATTCACTCAGATTATGTGCTTTTGTGTAAGTAATGAAATTTAAGCATCAGCTAGTAATTTTTATTATACCTGATGTGACCCTAAGTAACTGTCTTTTGTTTCACCTTGCAGCCAAGACTCTATGTTGGCAGAGGAATGCATGAGGGCGCTTTTTCCCTCTTAAAGTAAGGACTATGTTTGTGACCCATATATCATTGGCTTTTAGTTACTGGTGCAAGCCTGAGTCCTCAGTTTACTTATGTCTTTCTACCTTTTTGCTTTCTCAGATATACCATGTTTTGGGTGTTGCTTATTGCAACGAAGCTGGCGTTTAGTTACTACATTGAGGTACATGATTTTCATATCTAGTTCTGGTAACCATTAACTACATAATCTGAGAAGAGTACTTATTGGAGTCTGATAAACTGGAATTGTTCACAGATCAAGCCTTTAGTTGCTCCAACAGAAGCTGTTATGAGGGCCCGTGTGACTAATTTTCAGTGGCATGAGTTCTTTCCTCGTGGTAATGCACTTTTCACATACACTACATGACTACCGGAATAAAACTATGTTACTCGTTCTCAAACATCTTTATCTTACTTGTGCAGCCAAAAACAACATTGGTGTCGTCATTGCCCTCTGGGCTCCTATTATTCTGGTAAACATGGGAATGTCGAGCATGTTTCCACGTCTTCCCCTACTTTGTGCTGTTGCTAATTTGATTTTGGGTTCATCACGCTGTAGGTATACTTTATGGATAGTCAGATTTGGTATGCTATATTTTCCACAATATTTGGAGGTATATACGGAGCTTTCCGTCGCCTTGGAGAGGTATTCTGTTTAAATGATCGGACTGAAGCCGAGTTATTTGAACTTAAAGTTTCCCTTTCTATTGTCACTAATGATCCCTTAATGCTTACTTTTTCAATTGTTACAGATTCGTACACTGGGAATGCTTAGATCACGGTTTGAATCATTGCCTGGAGCTTTCAATGACCGCTTGATTCCTGATGGAAGGAACCAGCAAAGGAAGAAGGGACTAAGGGCAACTTTATCTCATAACTTCACAGAGGATAAGGTTAGTTGAATCGAGTGAACTGCTATGATGATCGTTTCTTTTCATTAATTGCATGTACTGAATGTTCACTTCAGGTACCTGTTAACAAAGAGAAAGAGGCTGCAAGATTTGCACAGTTGTGGAACACAATAATCAGCAGTTTTAGAGAGGAAGATCTTATAAGTGATAGGTAAATTTGTATGCCACATATACCTAGCTGAAAGAAACTATGTGGAACTCAACATTTTGAACTTTTCTTAGGGAGATGGATCTGCTGCTTGTTCCATATTGGGCTGACCGTGATTTGGATCTCATACAGTGGCCTCCGTTCTTATTGGCTAGCAAGGTTTGGTCTCACATACGCACATTGGACTTATTCTTTAGGATTCTCTGATTTATTTATTTTGGCTGTAGATTCCAATAGCATTGGATATGGCAAAAGACAGTAATGGGAAGGACAGAGAGCTCATGAAGAGGATTGAGAGTGACTCTTATATGAAATGTGCTGTCCGTGAATGCTATGCTTCATTCAAGAATATCATAAATTTTTTGGTTCAGGGAAAAAGTGAAAAAGAGTAAGTTGTGAAGTCGTTGGAACGTTAGCGTTGGAGTACTTGCTTTTGTTTCTTACATATCTACATTTGATTTTGATAAGTGCAACAACCGTACTGGCTTATGACCAGCATATATCTCTGTGTTTCAGGGTGATAGAGATTATCTTTTCCGAGGTTGACAAACATATAGAAACAGGGGCTTTGATTCAAGAGTACAGGATGAGTGCTCTTCCTAGCCTCTATGACCACTTTGTCAAGCTGATCAAGTATTTGGTAATGTTTTCCTGTGGTACTGTTTCTTTTTAATTCAGTTTCCTGACATTTGAGCCAATATCCTCGTTTTCTTATCCCATGCAGCTAGACAATAATGTGGATGATAGAGATCATGTTGTAATCCTCTTCCAAGACATGCTGGAAGTTGTAACAAGAGATATTATGTTGGAGGATTACAATATATCGAGGTTGGCAAGTTTCTTGTGCAATATAATTGCCACATGGACATCAAAATCTTATATCCAATTGCCTCTGTAGCTTGGTAGATTCGAGTCAGGGTGGCGCTTGGCATGGAGGAATGGTCCCTCTCGAACAACAATATCAGCTGTTTGCATCTTCAGGTGCCATTAGATTTCCAATTGAACCTGTAACAGAAGCTTGGAAAGAAAAGGTTATGCCAGATTGGGTTATATATATGTTATTTTCCTTCAGTTTTCTTATTATTTGTGCTCAAAATTATAATGCATGTATGTACAGATCAAACGGCTGCATCTCTTGCTGACTACTAAAGAGTCTGCTATGGATGTCCCCTCTAACTTGGAAGCAAGAAGGCGTATCTCTTTCTTCTCAAATTCATTGTTCATGGACATGCCTGCAGCACCGAAAGTTCGCAACATGCTATCATTTTCGTAAGCCTTTTCTTGTCATTTTATATCATTTTTATATATGAATCCACCATCTTGGAGGATTGTGTAAAGTGGACAGTTTCCTCAAGATTGTCACGAAAAAACTGTTGAATCATGTTGGACATATAGTTGCGTTAGTTTGTTTCTTTGCTTTTATTGAGGTTTTTGGTTACCAAACTGGCTGAGTTTTTTTGTCCTTGTTATTCTTATTGCAGTGTTCTGACTCCATATTACACTGAAGAGGTCCTCTTTTCTATGCATGACCTGGACACACCAAATGAAGATGGTGTCTCGATCCTTTTTTACCTACAAAAGATATTTCCAGGTCAATTTTTGTTTATATTCAGTTAAAGTTCTAGCTTTAGATGAATGGTACAATTTTTCTGATCACGTCTTGGACCTGACGTTTTTATCTCTAGATGAATGGAACAATTTTCTTGAGCGGGTGAAGTGCTACAGTGAAGAGGAGATTAAAGAGTCTGTTGATTTAGAGGAGGAACTTCGTTTATGGGCTTCATATAGGGGGCAGACTTTGACTAGAACTGGTGGCAATTTGCTTTCCAGTTAAAGATTAGATGGGTACAGTAGACTTTTATTAAATCTTTTGATATTTTTGCAGTTAGAGGAATGATGTACTATCGAAAAGCATTGGAGCTCCAGGCATTCCTTGACATGGCTATGCACGAAGGTGTTCTTTCGTTAATCTTATATTATACGACAAAGTGGGCATAAATGAATTCTGACAACTGCTTGTTGATGTTGACTCGTTCTGAAATTTGCTTCTCCAGATTTGATGGATGGCTACAAGGCTGTAGAACTGAATTCAGAGAACAATTCAAGAGGCGAAAGATCATTGTGGGCACAGTGCCAAGCTGTTGCTGACATGAAGTTTACATATGTTGTATCATGTCAACAGTATGGTATCCATAAACGATCCGGTGATCATCGTGCACAGGATATATTGAGACTTATGACAAGGTGTGCAGAATTATTCTATTTTGTTGTCTTCTTTAAAAAAAAAAAACTTGTTTGATACCCTTACAATTGGCAGATACCCTTCACTCCGTGTTGCATATATTGATGAGGTCGAAGAAACAGTGAAAGACACGTCAAATAAAGGGAACCAGAAAGTGTATTATTCAGTGTTGGTAAAGGTGCCTAAGTCAACTGATCATTCCAGCCTAGCACAAAATCTGGACCAGGTAATGCAAAGCAGTCCAACATTTGTCTCAGTTGTAGATTGTGCGATTTAGTTATCATATTAGTGAATGTATTCGTGCACTAGGTTATCTATAGGATTAAGCTTCCTGGACCTGCTATTCTTGGAGAGGGAAAGCCAGAAAACCAAAATCATGCTATTATTTTTTCTCGTGGAGAAGGTTTACAGACAATCGATATGAATCAGGTATGCACCTTTTTTGGTCCACTGATCCTTACAGTTAATCTCAACGCTTCAAGTTGATATTAAGTTACCTATGATGCCGCTTTGTTCAGGATAATTACATGGAGGAAGCGTTAAAGATGAGGAATTTGCTTCAAGAATTTCTTACAAAGCATGATGGTGTGAGGCATCCATCCATTCTTGGACTCAGAGAACATATTTTTACTGGATCGTGAGTACTTCTGCAATTCAATTTTTTTTTTTTTAATTCTCTTTAGCTCCGAAATTTGGTGATCTTTAACAACATTTGGTGTGAACACATTCCAGCGTTTCCTCCCTTGCTTGGTTCATGTCAAATCAAGAGACTAGTTTTGTTACCATTGGTCAGAGATTATTGGCAAATCCTTTGAGGTAAATTACTTACTGAGAGCAACTGTATTATTGCACGTGAGTTTCCTTGTCACCATTCCTAAATCAAAACGTTGGTATTTTGCTCTTATATAGGGTCCGTTTTCATTACGGTCATCCAGATGTGTTTGATAGACTGTTTCATCTAACAAGAGGTGGTGTTAGCAAAGCATCCAAGGTAATCAACCTCAGTGAAGATATATTTGCAGGTATATTCTATTCTTACAGAGGACTATCTCATTCTTTCATTGGCTTTCGTGTTCTCCTTGCTGATGGATTGGTATCGAGCAGGGTTCAATTCTACGCTTCGTGAAGGAAACGTTACTCATCATGAATACATACAAGTTGGTAAAGGAAGAGATGTCGGTCTAAATCAGATCTCGATGTTTGAGGCCAAGATTGCTAACGGAAACGGAGAGCAAACGTTAAGTCGGGACATTTACAGGCTTGGGCACCGTTTTGACTTTTTCCGAATGATGTCGTGTTACTTCACCACTGTTGGCTTTTACTTCAGCACCCTGGTACTGTTAACTTCTGTTTTGGTTAAACCAAATTTAACACAACTAGTTTGGATCTGATTCATTTCTTATTGTTTTCACAGATAACCGTTCTCACCGTATACATCTTCCTTTATGGACGTCTCTATCTTGTTTTGAGTGGGCTCGAACAAGGATTAAGTACACAGAAAGGCATCCGAGACAATACACCTTTGCAGATAGCTCTTGCTTCACAGTCCTTTGTTCAGATTGGTTTCCTTATGGCTTTACCTATGCTTATGGAAATTGGATTAGAAAGGGGTTTTAGGACTGCCTTGAGTGAATTTGTGCTGATGCAGCTTCAGTTGGCGCCAGTGTTCTTTACGTTCTCTCTTGGGACAAAGACTCATTACTATGGAAGGACTTTACTTCATGGCGGTGCAAAGTACAGGTCCACAGGCAGAGGGTTTGTCGTCTTTCATGCCAAATTTGCTGATAACTACAGACTCTATTCCCGGAGCCATTTTGTAAAGGGGCTTGAGATGATGCTGCTACTTGTTGTCTACCAAATTTTTGGAAGTGCTTACAGAGGCGTGCTTGCATATCTTCTGATCACCATATCTATGTGGTTCATGGTTGGGACTTGGCTTTTTGCGCCCTTCCTTTTCAATCCATCTGGGTTTGAATGGCAGAAAATTGTTGATGATTGGACTGACTGGAACAAATGGATAAACAACATTGGTGGTATTGGTGTCCCCGCAGAGAAAAGTTGGGAGTCCTGGTGGGAAGAAGAGCAAGAACATCTCCGACATTCAGGAAAGCGTGGCATAGTTGTTGAGATTTTGTTGTCACTGCGGTTCTTTATCTATCAATATGGGCTTGTTTATCACCTCACGATCACTGAGAGGACTAAAAACTTTCTGGTATGTAACATCTATAAACTCTCAATGTTGGTTTGTTTGGTTCAGTTACTTATTCTCTTCTTAACTCCAGGTTTATGGAGTGTCGTGGCTGGTGATTTTCTTGATATTGTTTGTGATGAAGGTAAACTTTATACGGTGATATATCATTCTCGTTTAATTCACAGGGAAGCACCATTAATAGTAATAGTCTTGTTTGTTGGTTTGTCTCTCAGACTATTTCAGTTGGAAGGAGGAAGTTCAGTGCTAGTTTCCAGTTGATGTTCCGGTTGATAAAGGGGCTAATATTCATGACATTTATCGCAATCATTGTGATATTGATCACACTTGCTCACATGACGATACAAGACATAATTGTGTGCATCCTTGCATTTATGCCTACAGGCTGGGGAATGCTATTGGTAAGTAAACAAAAAAAAAGACATTCTTGTTTGGAGTCTTAAGATGAGTGAAATGAAATGTTGTGTTTTTGTGCAGATTGCGCAAGCGTGTAAGCCAGTGGTGCATAGAGCAGGGTTCTGGGGATCAGTGAGGACACTAGCTCGTGGGTATGAGATAGTAATGGGACTGTTGCTGTTCACGCCAGTGGCGTTCCTGGCTTGGTTTCCATTTGTGTCGGAGTTTCAGACACGTATGCTCTTCAATCAAGCGTTTAGTAGAGGTCTTCAGATCTCTCGTATCCTTGGAGGACATAGGAAGGATCGTTCTTCTCGAAACAAGGAATGAAACATCATCATCATCACTTCTCGTACTAAACTGTAATGCAGAGAGCTGTCTATTTTATCTTTAGTTGTTGTTGGTACAAGGAGCGATTTCGTAGTTTAGTTATCGGGTAGGGTAAAAAACTAGTACTTATGTTTGTGACTTTTAACCATGCAAAAGTCTACTAGTTAACGACTGTTTAGTTGGTTTCCTAAGAGGCCCCGTTATTTATTCATCTTTTATTGTTTGAAGCCTGACTGTCTTAGAAATGGGCCAACACCAAAGCCCACTAGCCTCATTACTTTTATGCGTTTTTTTATTCCTTTCAATAAAATTATAACTCCACGTGAGCAGCAACGTGGGCACCTAACAGTAGCTCCACGACAGTTGTACGAGGAAGATATTTGTCTGATTGGGTCCACCCTGTAAACGGTAATCTGTGTCCGTACAGATTATAAAGCTCGTCCTATACGAAATTAAAAATGATGGAATGACGGATTTGCCCATCTACTCCACATCCAAGCTGCAAAACGAAAACGAGGGATAAAACCGTAACTTACGTTATTAGACGACACCTCTCGTCACTCGTCACTCCTTTCTTCCACAAGTGAGGTTTTTCATTTTTTTTTGAAAATGGCGGCGATGAGATACATACGAAGGAAGCGTTTTGCAGGCCTTCTGCCTACTTGCTCATTCTTCTTCTACAAAATGTAAGTCGGTCCAGAGACTAGCCAAGGAAGCATTAGCTTCCGGACTTTTTTATTTTAGTAATTTAGCGGCCACAAATTTACAAAAACATTAACTAGTCTAGTGGTTAATTAAAGTCAATATAGTAATGTAAGTAATGGGATTGATTCTCTGCAATAGCAATAGGGCTTGCTTTTTTAAATTTCTTCCAGCCTAAAAATATTCAGGGCCGGCACTGGTTAGTCTCAAGAATCTTTCTTGATCCTTGCTTCTCAAATATGACTCCTCTCTCTCTTTTTAGTGTTCAAAAATCTAAAATTTTACCCGAAACCCTAAACTATACCTGAAAACTTAAACCTGATTTTTAAAAAAATATGTGTAATATCAAAAATATACTAAAACACTCATATATTTCTAATATATACTAAAAGTTTCGAGTATTTCGGGCACCCATTTAGATAGATCGAATTGGATCTAAAATCCACGGATATTCCATAACAAAATCTAATAGAGTAAATGGCATTATCCATACCTGAATTTTGGTTGGTTTCGGTTCGGATTTCCGGATCCGGGTAAAATGTTCATGCCTAATAAAACATAGTGATAAACGACCTTTTGTGTAGGGATTGAGTATTAGCTTTCTTATTTTTCACCCAAAAAAGAATGAGCTTTTTTTTTTTTGGCTAGCTTTGCATTTCATATATACATTTGTATTCAACTTAGGGATATATTATTCGTTTTGTATTTTCTTTTCTATTTTGATGAATAAATATATCATTAAATTAAATTTTGTGACAATAGGAGCATGAGATTGATGTTGGATCAGCTAATGAATCTGAAGAAAGAAAAGTTCCGACTGGATCCGACCCTCTTCACCATCACCACATTTCCTTTACTTTTCCATAATATTAGTTGCTTTTGCATCTTCTGTTTCCCATAATTCATGTTAGTTTGTAGCAACTTCTTACATTCCAGTTTTTGGTTTTGTTTTTCCGAATGTTAATTTAATTTCATGTTATAAAATGATTATTTGTTAGTGTATAACATCCACGTTGAAGAACGTATCAAAGTGTCATCGTCGTAGATTATTATCGCCAAAATATTTGTGGATGTTTAGATAATATTTGTGGATCCTGAGAAACATTGTCATTTTAAAAAATGATAACTCCTTATAAGATTAATAATATTAGAACTCATTTTTATTTAAACAAACATATTTTATAATTTACAAGCATTAACTGTCACTTATCCTCTTATTTATGAAGTAAATACAAGAAGATAAGGAATTTGTGGTAGGAATACCTAAGAAAATCTTAATACTTTATCAAAAATCCTGGTCATTTTTTTTTAAATTGCTTACCTAATATGTTGGTCAAAAATAATCCTGATAATAAATCTAAATCTCTAAAACATTATTAGATTATCTTGTATTTAAATATGATAGATATAGTAAGATGATTAAATTATATTGTAGATTTTAGTTGGATGTACAGTTGAAAAAAATCAATATTATTCCTTTTTGTTTTGAAAACCTGTTAGAATAGTTTATTAGAAATCGTTTAAGTAATTTATTTTAGAGCACTAAAAATAACCGTTAAATTAATTTATTTTGGAACGAAAACATAAAATAAACTAAAACATCAAAACATTATCTTTTATTTGAACGTACCGTAAAATAAAATCACTATTACATACTTTTTGAAAACCGTTAAAGTAGTTTATTTTGTCGCGATAAAAAGTAACCGTTGAATTAGTTTATTTTAGAGCGAGAACATAAAATAAATTAAAACGTTAAAACACTACCTTCTATTTAGATATGATATATAGTAAGATGATTGGATTAAAGAAACCAATATTATACTTTTTTGAAAAACCGTTGAAGTAATTTATGAGAAACCTAAAGTAGTTCATTTTATCGCACTAAAAATAACCGTTGAGTTAGTTCATTTGGCGCGAGAACATAAAATAAACCTTATTCTTTTGCTTATATCAAATGCATAAGTTTTTTTTCCTCACCGGTAGCTAGTTATCATCTGAATTATATAAAACCAAAGAGCTAATTACCCCATTTTTTCTCCACATAATATGCATCCTCAACCAAGTTGGTGAAGCCTTTTTAGATTTAAACAAGCAAAGCCGTAACGCCAAATAGAAAAAACAACACAACACAAACCGTAACGGGACAAGAGAGGCACGTGACGAACACGCCCCCCAGGACTATATAAACAAGGGTCCCCCCCTCATTCACTCTCATTTTCAGTAGTGATTCTCTTGCGGCGCGTGGGAGACGGTGAAAGCTATGGCTAATCTTCCTCCTCCTTCTTTCTCTTTCTCCAAGGCTTCTTCCAGCAACGATCCCAACCTCTCTGCCGTTGAGCAGTTAGTGCTCGACATCTGTGACCCTGACCTTAGAGAGAATGCTCTTCACGAGTTGTCCAAGGTCGTTTATTATTTCGAACTTGCTTTTGCTTCCTGTGGTGGATTATGAGTTCTGATCGTTTTAGGTTTTTGTTTTCACAATTTAAGTTTTTTTTTTTTTTTTAATTACAAGGTCTTGGTGAATCTAGGACATGCTTTCAGACTTTATTACAATTAAACAAAGTTGCATGTTTTGATGTTTGATGAACTGATTACTTTTGTAATAATGTACTAACATATGTGTCATGTGTTTTTGCATGTTTTTGATGTTCTGATTTTCAGTTTGATGTTTGATGAACTCATTACTTTTGTAATAATATTAGCACATGCGTCATGTGTTTTTGCTTTGCTTTCATATTTTTTTTCAGAAGAGAGATCTCTTTCATGATTTGGCTCCGCTTGTGTGGCACTCTGCTGCTACCGTTTATGCTCTTCTCCAGGTAACTTGTTCATCTTATCTTCAGTTGAAATGATTCATTTCTTGATGATGGCTTTCTCTTTTTTATTTTATTTTATTTGATGTAATATGTATTGTTTGAGATTTGATCTTTTTTTAACCTTTTCCTCTTTTCAGGAGATCCTCTCAGTTTACAGTCTCCTGTCTCCTCCAACCATGACTGCTGCTCAGTCAAACAGGGTCTGCAACGCCCTTGCGCTTTTTCAGGTGTGTTAAGTCTTGTCTTTGTTTTTTGGTTGAATGACAAAATGATTATCTATGTATGTTCAATTTGGAAGACTCTAATTTCTATTGATTCTCACCTTTTTTTTTTTTTGATATTCAGTGTGTTGCTTCTCATCCTGACACGAAGATGCCGTTTCTTAAAGGTATTACAATCTTATGTCCGCAGACAATCACAAGATTTTCATGGCTGTATGTACATGATTTTGCTGGAATCTTATGTTTTCTAGTCGTCTATCAAAATGGGGTTTAATAGCCACTTTGTTTGTCTCTTTTTAATTGAACATTTTGTTCTTATAACATGCTTAAAGCTCAAGGCAATTGTTTTAAAAATACAGCTGATCTACCAATATACCTGTATGCTTTCTTGAATACGTCAAGCAAGTCAAGACCCTTTGAGTACCTGCGGTTGACTAGCTTGGGGGTTATTGGTGCACTTGTCAAGGTATTTTTAGTTATAAAAAATCCTTTTACTTTCTAACCACTGTTTAGCTATAAAAACCACATTGTCCTGGTAAGTCTCTCGTGTTAATTTGAGAAAGAACCATTTTAGCATGCTAAAACCTTTGAGTGGAAACTGTAAAGACATTGGTGTTGCAACATTTTTCATTTGTTCTGGTAGGCTGATGATACAGAAGTGATCAAATACCTTCTCAAAACTGGAATTGTCCCATTGTGCCTCCAGACGATGGAAAATGGCAGCGAGTTATCAAAGACTGTAAGTTGTATCTACTTTCAGATGCTTCTTATGATTGACTTCTGGAATGCACAGCTCATTCCATTGATTTGGTTTTATGTCAGGTTGCTACCTTCATTGTTCAGAAAATTTTGCTGGACGATGATGGGCTTGATTATATATGCGTCTGTGCGGATAGATTCTTTGCTTTGTCTCAAGTTTTGGGGAATATGGTTACCTCACTTGCAGAAGGACCTTCTCCTAGGCTGCTTAAGCACATCGTACGCTGTTATCTTCGCTTGACAGATAACGCCAGGTGCTATAGTTATCCCTTCTACCTTCATTCAGAACAAATTTATACACACTCAGTGCTTACACTATACGGTTGTTTATCAAACTCAGGGCCTGCCGTGCACTCAAAAGCTGCCTCCCAGATCTTCTAACCAATGCCACCTTCTACAGCTGTCTCTATGTAAGTATTATGTCTTCTTTGATAGCATATTAACCACTGCCAATCTGTTATAATGTTGTCTTGTCTCAATAATCTGCTTACTTATTTTGACAGGATGATCCAGCTGCAACGCAGTGGCTGCAGCAACTGTTCCAAAACGTTAGGATTGGCTTTAGACCACCTCCAGGACTGGAGCATATGTTTTTGTAATTTAAATCAGGCCCCTGAGTTTATACTCTTGACAAGAACTTCTATTCATTGGACCAAAAGTTAGGGGGGGGTGGGGTCAGAATTTACAGATGAGGAATATAAACTCATAACCAAAGACTTTTGAGTTTGGATATATGTATTTGGATTCTCAAGCCGCTTTATGATGTTGCAGTTAATAATCATTTAAAGACTGAATCAAGCATTAAACCCAAGTTTTTTTTCTGAATGTTTTAACAAAGTGTTATTAAAATGCAGATGTAGATAATAGGATGTTTATAATAGACTGTCAGATCTTGCAGGTAGCCTTCTGAAGAGATTGAGCGGAACAGAGGGGAGCCTGTACCTGAACCTTGGATGCCTCAGCACATAGATCCCAGCAAGTAGTGCCACAACCTGAAACGGTGTAACATACAACACAATAGCAGCTATGAGACAGAAGAACACAAACAATGTGGTGGCCCTTGGGTCTCTCCAGCTCAGCAGTGATGAAAACCGCTCTCCCTGTGTAGCTAGATCGCCTACCACTGTCTGAACTCGTCCTCCTATGCTCCTAAGCCGGTCATACCGAATCCGAATGATCTCAGGGGACCGGGAAGTAGGGAAAGTGTCAAACTCTTCATCAAGCTCGTCAGGGTGGACAGCGTCCGCGTGGGACAACCGTGTGTCCATGTGTGGTGGGTGCCTCGGTCTCCACCTGAAGTTCCATATGCCGATCAAAAACAGGTACAAGAACACCGTTGGTAGGATGAGTTCCGGGTAGAGAACTAAGATGATGAAAAGAACATGAATGAGAATTGTGGTTATTGGGTTTCTCCAGTTGCAGATCTGCTCAAACCATTTCCCCACAGCTATGAGACCACTCAGAACATTCATGATTCTGAAGAAGTTTGCTTTACTCCTCCTCATGCTCCACATATGTGAGTCCACATCGAGCATGTACTCTACAACCTCTCTGCGAAGAGGCGGCTCTGCTCGGTTCAGCCTTGCCGAGACAATGTTCATCGCCTGGTGTCTCAGGCTGTCCAGTTGAAGAACTGATAACGGGTGAATGTAATGCATTTTCGGTAGTAGTGGTTGAGAATACATGTGAAGCATGTTGATGACAGATAAGCAAGTGAACCTCACGGCTAACTGTATTTCACCCGTTTTCTTGATCCCTGAAGGATGAAAGACGAGGAGAGGATATGAATGTGTATAGATACGGTCAGCTTCAAGGGTCGAGAGACGGATTCTCACTTTCCCTATTCTCATATCTTTTCCACTTCCTCCTGGTATGTGTCCATTGTCAAATGCTCCAAAAGTTATGACAGTGCAGGTATCAAACACTTCCCATGTGTACTGCTCGTTCCACTTAGGTGTGAAACTATCAACAATGGTTCTTGTTCTGATCCATTTCTGACCGTACTTAGCTACACAGTACGCATCTGTTGTTCCCTTCCCGTCTTTTGACTTCATTGGCATCAGTCCATGAGCGCTAATGATCCCTACTTCAAGCAATCCGATGCTCGGTTTCCACAGCTGTTTCGCTGTTGGTCTTAAGTCGCTGCTGTAATGAGTTGATTCATCAAGAACATGGTATCCTCCTTCAAGAAAGATTCTTAGATGAATCCTGCTAGCGAATTTGATCTCTTTTTTCTCTCCATCCACCATAATATGTTTCTCCAGGTTGAACCACCTCGAGTTAAGCGGCCTGTGGTCTAGCCTCCTCTGAACATGCTGCAACGGGATCGCACACCGGCCTAATGTTTCATCTTTGTTCGGTGCAACCCTATCTTCAACAGCAAGAATCAACGGCTCCTCAAAAGGCTCAGCAACAACAAACATCAGATCTTCATTCCACATAGGATTCAATGTTTTGGTCTGAGAGATCCGAGTTCTTAGTGTCTGGTTCCCGAGCATAGCCTTCACGTAAACCTCAGGGAACTTGGTTTTATCATAAGGTATCAAATCTTGAGCCTCGATCACATTGACTCTCACATACCATAGCTTTGGTGAAAGATAAACCTTTGACCTGATATTAGCCACACCTTCAGGTCCAACCGTGGCTGCATCCGAGTGCCAAGCATCAGCAAATGCTTCATCAGCTTGTGTTCCCATCCAAACAGCTAACATAAGCTCTCCTTTAACCTTACGTCCATGTCGATCCTCCAACCGATACCACTGAGGAGCCAATGGACTATCAGGTGGAACTCGCTTAGGAATCTCATTAAGATCAAACATGATTCGACCAATCAAATCATCCAACATAACATCTTTGTCTTTCACTACAACCTCCAAGATTGATGCTTGAATCCTCTCCTTTGAAAACGCAAACACTTGCTTCCACTCAGGATTAGACTTCTTCTCAAAATGCTTAGTCATGCCTTTGTAGTTCCCCAGCCTCACTTCCACATAAGGATCACAACTACCGGTCACGTCTTTCCCCGGGAGTTCTTTAGCCTTCACGACCTGAACGTAGAGGTAATGCATCTGCTCAACCAGATCATAAGTGCATGAGAGTTTATCACCTATCACAGCTCCTGCACCAATCTTTGGTGAAGTCTCCTTCAGTGCAAAATCTATATTTTGCCCTGGTTTCTGCATCTTGTCTGAATCTTAAACCTTCTGCAGTTACAAAGAATCGAGTCTTATGAGATCTTCCTAGTACTTTGTTATAAGAAGCAGTTTCAGGGGAAGCTGCTTCGTTCTGTTATCTTTAAGACAACCTTCTGGTAAAAATAAAACATAGGACATGAAGAATGGATCAGAGAGGTTTTAACAGTTTACCAACAATGGCTAAGTTGAGATCTATACTCTTCCGGAATAATATAAGCAGTGTTGAAAATATTTTTGGAGAAAAATTAGAAAGGGAGAAATGGTAACTTTTTTATATATTTAAAATGTTATTTAGGGACTCTTGTTGAAGTTTTCTCACCAAACATGCAGTTACCAACACCAAAAGTGTTGACAGATATTCCCCCCCTATAAATAAATATTTTAAAAAATGTATTTAACTTTGTCTTAGCTTTCTCCAAATCTGATCTAAACAAAGCTTAGAAGTTAAAAAAAAAAATAGAAAGTGAAAATACCGAATACTTTGAAAAAAAAAGAAGAGTAAACATGAAGATCCAAGAAAAGAAACTAAACTTTGAGAGACAGCTAAACCCCACAAGAAATGCTTGGTTTCAATGTCTTTTACTCTTCACTATCGCTGTTACTTGAGCAACTTATCAAAACAAACACTACAACTACACATAATATAAAATAGACAAATAAAAACTATTTACAAAAAAAAAAGGTCAGGTAATGTACCTCAAGGATCTAATGAAGAGTAGAGAAATTAACTTGGAAATACAACTTTTTTAGAAGTAAAAGATGTTGAAAATGAGATGGCAAAGCAGAGTGAGAGTGAGCTTTCCTAGAGAGGTGGTGGTGAATGAAGAAGAGAGTATACAGTGGGGAAATAGAATATATGGGGACATGTGGGTTGCTAAGATCTGCTGCTTTTTGTTGGACCTACTCTACTCTTTTGACCTCTTCTTTTAGTTTATTCACCTTTTCAATTTTCTTATTTTTTCTATGTTTTGTTTTTCATTTCATTAGTTTTTTTTCTTATTAATGCATTTAAATATTGAGTGTTATTGGTTATATGAAATCAATGTTTGTCTAACTTGTTTGTTTTCTTGTCTATAGTTTGCTTCGTTGCACGGAATATGCTTTCTGTCTACGAACATTATTTGTTGAATTTAACGTTTTACTTTTACAGAGTTTCAAACATTTAATTTCTGTAATTTATTTAGTACTAAAGCCAGTTTGCAAATATAGTACTATTAAAATTTGTACCAATTTGACTATTATTGGATTTTTTTTTTAATTTTCACAAAGTTTACATCACAGATTCTTTTTTAGTTTTGAATGGTGGAAGGCCCACAGAACGGATCCACCCACTGCAGCCTGGTCTGGCTCTATTGTTAGACTGTTTCACATACAATAAAGTAAAAGATGTGCAATAATTGTCACTAAAGTTTATAAAAACCTTGTCTATATCTATTGTAACGTGCAACATACATGTGTAGATTATAGTTGCATGACACAAACCACCTAAGAGGCTAAGCATCTAAAACACAACCCTTCTAAGTTATTCCCATAAGAGTTTTTTTTCTTATTTTCTTTATCTCAATGTACTTGAAGAGTTGTTCTGAGTGTTTCTATCTTCAATTTTGTACAATGAAGTACACATTGTATGTTTCATCTCTTAAACTGAACAATGGTGATAACACAACACATCTAGAATCCTTCTACTTACAGTTTGACACTATCAACATGATCCGCTTAACCTATTTTACTTAACCAATTTTACACAAGTGATACAACACATCTAGAATCCTTCTACTTACAGTACAGCAAAGTAAGGAAAGTGAAATCACTAAACTCAGAAACGAACCTATACATTTTATAGCTTCATTTCTGATACTCATTGGTAGCTCCATGGTTACTTGATCACCCAATTTCCAGTTCTTTTTGATTGATAGATAATTACCTGGAAAGAAACAATCATGTGCATTTTCACAACCTAGACACTACAATAGAACAAACAGGACGCTGCAGTCCAGAAGGTTCTGCCTTTAGTATCTAATTAGTAACATTTTTTCTTGATTCTATGATATATAAAGACGTTAACAAATACAGAAACCTCAAAGCACCTGAAGCTGGTAGTTTCAAGGACTGACCATTCAAAGAAACTTTAGCATCTTTAGAGTTAGTCCACACTGGAATCCTTAGATTCAAAGTTGGGATCCAACAACAAGGGGAATATGTGTGCTAGAGTGAAATCCACTTATATCATCTGCCTGAAAAAAGTATGCAAGACTCTTTTACATTACTATTCACATATACATAGTCAAGCTAATCATCATGTAAACTACCTGCATTGCAAGCACTCCAAGAAAGAAAGGCTTGTCAAAGAGATGTGCGAGCAACAAATACTTGGAGTTCAATAAACTATGATGTGGCACAAAGCTAGATAGAAAGTTAAGGAGTCTTTTATTGGAGAGTATGATAAAGATGGTTAACCCACAGTGATGATGTAAATCTGATAGAGAACATCATTCATGCAACCAGTCTCCTCGTGTAGTGATCTCCAATGTCGTTCAACGCTATACTTCTTTATCACATTACGAACACCTCCTTAGAAGTAATCAGCCATCCACGTCGCCATTTTCAGAGCTTGAAGGTTCCCAGCCAACTTGTATTGATCAGCTAAAATCTGACAGAAGTGAAAAGACAAAAGGGTGTAAAACACAAACATATGTGTTTAACATCATATATGAGTTTCATTGGAGTTTCCACCTTGTGAATGGTGTAGTAAGGAGCCTAGACAAGCTGATAAAGCTGTGACAAGAGCATACATTTTCTCCTTGAGAGTATTGTTATGAGTACTTGCCCACATATAAGCTGTTGCACTCAAATAATGACCTTCAAAACAAAAGAGTCAAGGTTCTGTGAGCCATATAGTAAAAGGCAAGAAGCCTTTAAGGGTCTATCGATGAAGTCTATACCGACGAAATGGCCACGGAGATCATTATCTGGTTTCTCCCATCCTCCATAGTGAACTCCAAGAGCATCAAGACCAGCTTCTTCTTCTTTTTTGGCAACAAACTAGACAAAAGAAACAAATACAGTAATTAGTTTGGGTAATTGGGATACAGTTGGATATATAAGAGCATGTTTAATGGGAAAACCCATCTGGGTTTCCTAATTTTTATTTTTTCTGTTTTAAAAAAAAAAAAAACATAAATTAATCAATTGCGGGCCGCCACGTATTAGTGGGGCCCGCAAATAGTTGAAGAAACATAAAAAAGCCGGTTCTTATTTAGAAGACAGAAGAAACGTGTTTTGTCTTATGTGTAGGCCCCCCCTCTGTTAAGAGACGTTGAAGAGCCTGCGTTGCAGATGCTCTAAGTAACTCGAATAAGATGACATGTGAATCATTTTTTTTTGTACTACTCAGTTTTAAAAATGTAGTATGAGTTATTGAATTATTTTATTCATGGTTGTTTGTGTCATCTCTGTTTTCAAGGGAGATTCTGTTTGTACATTTACATTTCCTAAATAAGTAAAAGAGTTAATTCGCTCTGCAGCGTCAATTAGGACCATTCTCCCAAGTTACGACCCAATGACCCATGCACCACCAACATTGGGCTCAAGGCCCACTAAACTACTTTTTGTGTTTTCATTTATAAGTAAGACCACCTAATTGGACCGCGCCTATCGATACAAAATTCGTTATTTGAAGCCCATTAACGACAATAAAGACCAGCCCATTAGCAGGACTGGAGATCAACATTGTGTTTAGTCACATACATTTGATATGGAATACATATAAGCCTTGCCTCTTTCAAATTACAACATGATAATAAGAGTTTTCTGATAATAATGTATTAATGTAATCGAAGTATATAGTTAAAAAAACAAAAATCAAAGCTTTTGATTTTCCCCAAATCACTTCTTAATGATTCATTAAATTATTTGGGACACTTCCCAAGAGGCTTTCCACAGAGGCATCTATTGTAAGCAAACGACGTCGCATCGAGATGCCCAAAATGAGATCCCGTCGGAATCTTCCCACACAGATAGTTATGACTCACGTCGATGTGCCCTATAAACGACGCCGTAGTGATACTCGCCGGAATCGCTCCCTGTAGACGGTTGTTCGAAAGATCCAGCACCGTGAAGTACGACCTCGGTCCAAACGTATTCGGTATCCTTCCGGCAAGACGGTTCCCGCGCAAATTCAAATTCGAGATCGACGAAGTCATCAAACTCCCCGGAATCGCGCCGGAGAGATTATTCCCGTGGAGATCGAGCGTCGCGAGCACCGACATTTTCCCCAGCGAAGCTGGGATCGTGCCGGTGAGTCGGTTCATCCCGAGCTCAAGATCCGCGAGCCGGTAGATCCGGGTCAAAGATAAGGGTATCTGACCCGAGATTCTGTTACCGGTTAAGAGCACACGGCTCAGTAACTTTAACCGGCCGATATTTCCCGGTATGACTCCGGTTATATAATTGTTCCTCAGATCAAGATGAGATAACATCGTCAGTCTCGTGATCGACGGAGGAATCCCACCGGATATTTTATTATCGGCGAGATTCAGCACTCTTAGCTTCACCAGCCTCCCGATATTCGCCGGAATCACGCCGGAGATTTTATTCCCGACGAGATCTAAATGTCTCATTGCCTTAAGATTCGTGATGCAGCTCGGAATCACGCCGGAGATTCCTTCCCAGTCGGCGATGATGATGCCGGAGAGGTGAGTGAGTTTACATAACGCCGGCGAGATGGTGCCGGTCATGAACCCCTTCCGTTTCGCGCGCTGGAAGATCGGCTCCTCGGATACTCCACGGAGCGTGATGCCGGAGACACGGCGGCTTTTGGGGTCGCAGCTCACACCGTACCAGCCTTTGCAGCAGTCTTGGCCTTTCCACGTCTTGAATACGCCAATGTATGGCTCGTTGAGCTTTGATCGGAACTCAAGAAGCGCCGCTCGTTCGGAAGGTAGACAAGCTTGGACCACCGTGAGGGCACCGGCGAGAAGCAATACGGCGACGCTGGTTAATACAATCACTAACGCATTCTTAGCATCCACCATGGCTCTCGTTTTACAAGAGTGACTATAAAAGTATATGTATAAACTCCAAGAATCTTGGTGTGATGTGTTTATGAGCTTACATAGGTTTTGACATGGAAACGACTTAACTACTATGGTCTTGTATTTATAGTCACATACATAGATAGGTGCTAGTGCAACACCACGAAACATTACTTTTTTGTTACTGCATATTTGCTTCGTTGAACCTTCTCTAATATATTATGATCAGGTTTTTTAGATTATCAATCTAATCAAATTATATACACATGTTCTTGTTTCTGTTGCCTGACTGTACTAAATCATAAAAATAATTTCCTAGATATAGATTGATATATATTACTAATAATTAAGTAGTAATAACATGGTCTTGTAGTAAATCACGGTATAGTATGAGCCCGGTTTCTCAAGATTCATGGTCGGCCCTGAAAAAAGGAGAGTAAACGTGATACAGAGAATCGGCAGTTTTGTTTAATGGTGATTTATTAGAAGGAAGTGAGATAAGTCAGAAGAGTGACATTAATGGAATTGACGTTATTCGAAATATAACTCATGTGGACGCATGTGCTCGAGTTCTTCATCATCACCCTCCTCTTCATTTCTATTTACTTATATAGCTCATAGTAACATTCTATCCTTTTAAGATCAAAGCTCAACACGCGAATGTAAACACTTTTTCGACTAGTCATGCTTCTACCAGTTGATTGTATATTCAAAATTTAGCCTACCTCACTCGAAGAAGATTTATATGGTGTTATAAGGTTTTATGGATTTTCAACTTAAAACTAATTAACTGTAAATGAACTAGTCTAATCACTTATATATTATTTAAGTTCATTTTATCTTTTTGATGTAAGATATTTTTTTCCAACAAGGTCATAACGTTATGCGATACCAAGGCAAATAATCTCTAGCGTTGTCGGCAGGTAGTATTAAGACATACATACCAGGACGAGTTAGTCTAGTGGTAAAGGGGTTGCAGCTGCAACTAACGCCACCCGGATTCGACTCGCACTAAAAGAAATGCTTTACACCAAAAATAGTATTAGCGCCGGCTGATCACATGCCTGGGAGATTATTTGAACCGAAGGCCCAAACACCTCTTAGTTAACAAAAAAAAGTATTAAGACATACACCTAGTTATCACGTTAACAACATATTACATTTACGTAAACTATATAATGTTATTGTGGTGAGTTGATTATTGTTAGGACTTAGGATACTCACATTGTCGACATAATCAGCAATCGATTTTATAAGTAAAGTCAAAACGTATTTGCATGATTGATTAGTAAAAATTAAGCATATCTGAAAGTCAAATATTTTTTTTGAGCTTGGTGCAAAATTTAATCAACAAACAAAAATTTAGTTAAAACACATAATATATTTTAATAATAGATAAATTTTGAGAAAAAATATATCAATAAGAAAAACAGAAAATCTATTTTCTATATTATTTTTAGTTTGGTTAAAATAAAGTTTAAAAGAGTAAATATAACGATTTCTTTTGTCACCAAACTTAACCTTAGAAAAATAAAAAAATTCATGGAAACCCACAATCAAAACTAAAATATAACTAAAACTAAGATTTGCAAATTTTATAAAAAAATATAATTAACAAAGGATATAATTCTGATTTAATGAAATGCATAATAAAATAAAAAATACAGAAATTTAAAAATATATAGGTAAAACTGAAAAAAATAAAAATTAGGAAAACCCATCAGAAATATTGTTTATTTCAGGTTTCCTCAAATCAAAATTATAAAAAACCAAAAAAATAAATTTAACGAATATTTTTGTCATTAAACTCAAGAAGAGGATAACTATTAAAATATTGAATAATCCACACTAAATAATTAATATATATAATCAAAATTTATATTTAAAAAACATTTGGAAAAATATAACAAACTATAACATATAAAACAATAAAAATGGAAAATATTTTTTCATAATAAAAAATATATTAAGATTAATTTATTCAAATAGATGTGTTTTTAACAAAAAAAAATTACATTATGAACTTCCAAAATAACAATAAGCATAAATTAAATTTTATATGACAACAAAAATTATATTTGCACAGTCTAAACTGGATATGCAATACAAAACGACATAACAAATAATATACAAGTGCATAAAAAATGATATATCTAAAACAAATTAAAATATCTACATATAACATATAAAATAATTTCAACAATTTCAACAATTGAATTATGAAATTTAGTTAAAATAATATATAAAATAAAATATAAAATAATTTCAATATATAACATAAAAAACAAATCAAAATATAACATAGCTTCACTAAAATAATTTCAACAATTGAATTATGAAATTTAGTTAGTCGCCACGACATGGAATTCGATATCCACATATAATCAAAAAGAATGACTAAAATAATGATCCACATAAAATACATAATCAAACATTCTAGATAATAATATATGAAACTATCTGCACCAATCCCAGGTTGACCCTCATTGTATACACAAATTAGTATCAGATATAATATGGATACATTTTTTTATATTTAAAATATGTAATTTAATAAAACTAAATATCTCTTTTGTATAAATCAAATAGAATTTATGAAAATACAATATCATTAATTTATATATATCAATTTTTATTTAAACATATAATTCAATAAAAACAATTTATTTTATAGAAATGAAAAGGAATACAATAGAAAAGATAATATCTTTAATATAAGAGTATGGCATTTTTATATAATAAATGAATTTTCTTTTAAATCTAATATTTGTTAAAATAATAGTTTTTCCTAATTCACATTGGCTAAATCAGTTTTATTGTGACATAAAAATATTTAATATCTGATTACTAAAATACATATATTAAGTTAGTCATAACTGAAAAACTCCTTAAATTAGTCAATTGATTTTACATGTTATTGAAGTTACTGTTATAACATATAATGGAGTCGGTTAAAAGTTTTAGTAGCAAGATTTCTATTTAGAATGCGCGTATTTAATTTCCACGTAATTTTACTTTCACAAAAGAATACCAAATATGTTGTTTACAAGAAAGTTTTCAAAAACTTTAATTAGTTTGAATTAAATTTATGTTTATGTGCTTAAAAGAGTATTTGAGTGTTTTAGGTTAATAACTTTGCTTAAATGATAAATCTTCACTTCAATTGATGAGAAATCAGTTTTATATATGTCGTTCGCACGTCAATTTTTGAAATATTTAATTATAATGATAACTTTAATAAATTAAAGTAATTATTAAAATATATTTTATTTAATTTTCTTTTTTTGTTTGTTAATATTTGTTTCTAGATCACTTTATAGGTTAATATTTATAGGTTAATAACTTTGTTTAAATGATAAATTTCCACTTCAATTGATGAGAAATCAGTCTTATATATGTCGTTCGCACGTCGATTTTTGAAATATTTAATTATAATGATAACTTTAATAAATTAAAGTAATTATTAAAATATATTTTATTTAATTTTGTTTCTTTGTTTGTTATTATTTGTTTCTAAATCACTTTATAATCAAAAAAAGAAATATATCTAATATATATGTATATAAATTTTATATCTAAAACATGTTATTTAAAAAATAACTTTCCTTTTATATAAATCAAAATGAATTTAATATAAAAGACAGCATCTTTAATAGAAAGACTCAATTTATTAACTTATTATAGGATGAGACAGTTGGAGTTGGAGCATTAAAAAAATTTGAAATATTTCATTCTTATTAATTATGAAGTAATTGATCCGATGAATACTTACTTTACAAAAATCATAAGACTATCGTTGATACTACAAGTTCATGATGTATTTCGTGATGATACTTGAGAAGGACATATAATTTTAGATTCTTTTAGTTTATGTATTATTATACCAAAACCTCTTTCTTAATTGTAAGCTTATAAATCTTTGAAAATAATTTTCTGTATAGAAAAAAACAAATAAGGAAGAAGAAAGCAAGAAAGTGTCTCATATGTTAAGAAGAATATGCGAAGGAATAAAATCTCTTAAATTTAACATGAAATCATATTTTTGATCACATATCTTCCATGGTTTCCAATAAATCATGAATATTTGAGTTGTCGTTATAAGTTGCATTATTAATTAGTAGATGGTTAGATTCGAATGTGTTATTGTCTAATTAGTTTTAAATATTCACTTGTTTTCGAGATTTTTAATTAACTTAGCTAAACGGATAATAAGACATATCTTATTTGGTAATTGGTATTAAAATATTGGTAATTTTATTGCAACCAACCTATAAAAAATATTGATTTTAATATTATCAATAAAGGAATATAATATATGCAAAATAATTTCGTAACACATGTATTTTTTTACAAAATAGGTTTTCGTGTTATATCGTACGGGTTTCTTTAACCTAGTAACATATAGTAACACTCTATACTTATAAGATCAAAGCTTAACGCATAAAACACTTTTTTCGACTAGTCATGCTTTTATCGTCTGATTGTAAATTCAAATTTAACATACCTCACTCAAAGAGGAGTTATATGTTAAAATGCGTCACAGTCGGGGGTCATAACGTTATGCGATAGCCAGGCAAATAATCTCTGGCGCCTGGTAGTATTAAGAGATGCACCTACTTTTCAAGTTTACAACATTTACATTTATGTAAACTATATAATGTTTCTTACCCCTCTAGACGCCCACATGTAGGAGTAGACGTTCGTTCACCGTCTAATGTATTTTTATTACATAAAAATGATCCGTAGTTCGATTGATTGAAATACTAACATGGCTTATGATAACAATCATTATTCAAGTTTATCAAATGATCTAAAAATCGTTACTTTTTGCCGGTTATAATGTACTTTCATGTTTTGTTGACGTGAAGATGAGAAATTTGTAGGAAATATATACACAAGTTAGTACTCAAAATGAAGATCGTATCCAGGGGGAGGAAAAACACAATTTCCCAAGGACATAGCACGTTTCTAACCACTCTGTTTATGAGACTTACATTTATATGTATATGATAATTATAATTATTAATTTTTAGTTGTTAGATATTCAACAAACAAATCTAACAAATAAAAAAAATGGCAAGCAACGCAAAGTTTATTTTATTTCAAATAAGCAGAAAAGTACATTCTTTTTTTTTTTTGAACAGAATCAGAAAAGTACATTCAAACGGAAATATTAATCTCCAAAATTGTAAATAATACATGCCATGATTTTAAAGTTTACCACCTCGGATCCTTTTAGCAAGCTGGATGTCTTTAGGCATGATAGTCACTCGCTTGGCATGTATGGCACACAAGTTGGTATCCTGAAAGAATCCAACGAGATAAGCTTCAGCTGCTTCTTTGAGAGCATCAACAGCACTGCTCTGGAACCGTAACTCTGCCTTGAGATTTTGGGCTATTTCTTTCACCAGTCTTTGGAATGGAAGTTTCTTGATCAATGGTTCTGTGCTCTTCTGATACCGTCTGATCTCTCTTAGTGCCACGGTTCCTGGCTTATACCTATACGGCTTCTTCATGGCAATCTTACAGGGTCCTACTCTCATCATTGGGCAAGTCCACGGGGCTATACCTCCTGTGGACTTCTTAGCTGTCTGTTTGGAACGAGCCATTGTGAACAAATAAATTTTGTATGAAAATTTAGATTTGATTGTGAAAGATGTTTCTTGAGAATTTCTGTGTGGCTGAAGACATATATTTATTTGCAGAGGAATTGTATAAATTAGGAAAATATCTTCCTTCAAGGAAACTTTGGTGAATCTTATCTCCATAGAAAAGTATTTGACCAAAAACAACCAGTAATTTGGTTTTACTTTTTAAGAATAGAAAACAAATCGTTGATTTTCTGTAAAATCAACGTTCAATATATTTTGTCTTTTCAGATTGTGATAGCTGGAGGTGGTGATTTGCGATGACCAATAAGAATGCAAAATACATAAACTGAAATTTAAGAAGAGCTTATCCTCATTTCATAACACAGGAAAATGATCAAATATTTCTTCTAAAGCTTTGTAAAAGTATATATTAGTATAATTAACTGTCAGAGGAAAACTATGAAATTAGTGTTCATAACGTTAAAATGATTTAACAAATAAAGACCATGGTTTTGCTTCAAAATACAAAAACAAAAACAAAAATATAGACAAAGAACCAACAAATTAATGATAATCTTTCTAGACTGAATTTCATATTTGTGTTAGTGAGAATTATGAGTTTAGTCCACGCTACAAAGAATCATTTTAACTAAATTGTGACCATGTTTTGGATTGTTTTAAGTAAACGATGACCATGGTCTTGCTTCAAAATGGCAAAAACATAAACAAAAATTAGACGGAAAACCAACAAAATGATATTTCCTCGTCTTTTAATAGATGACGTTTTGAATATTTTTTTCTCCAGCTTACATGACATTTTCAATTTTTAATGTGGAAATAATTAAACTTTATGCTAAATAACTTTTTTATATTCAGTAAATTATTTTTCTATTAGTTGAATTATGGTTAATTAGATAATTAATGATGTTTTATTGAGAAAATGTATTAATTAAATGTTTTCTAATTCGTGTACACAACTTTAAAACGTAATATGAAAAACCGGAGGGAGGGAGTAACATTTTCCTAAACTGAATTCTTTCTCCGCGTTAATGAGAATTATAGGTTAGGTTTTTTTGTGTCAACAATTATAGGTTACGTTAGCCCACACTATAAATGGATTATTTCAATAAATTTGACCTATTTGTAACTTAAAAATTATTTTTACGAGAAATTTAATTTAGTTTTGAGCAATTCACCAATGTTTGTATGGCAACTTATGGTTTATTTTTCATATGTTTTGACCATATTTTCATAGCACAAAAAAGTTTATGGGTAACGTTTATATGTCAAAATGATCTTGACTTGAACATCTTCTCAACAAAATACAATACTCACATTAAATTTTGAAACTATTTATGTTATATAAATCTCAAATAATAAATCATCAATGTGGTATTAAAATATATTTATAAAATTATTTCTAATGAACTTAGCCATGTGACCCTATTTAGTTTGTAAACTTTTATCAGCATTCATTTTTGTTTGTTATTGAAATGAATTCTTAATATAGTCACAGCCAAAACAATATTTTTCACTCCACTATCACTAACAAAAACATCTGTGTTTTACTCAAGTGCGATATGGTTATAACATCAAATAGTACAAAACAAAGCACTCAAATAGAATACAATTTGTTGTTTACTTCCAGTTGAAGAGGAGCTCTGTTTAGACCTCTTCATAAGCTCTATGAACACTCTAAATGATGCACACATAAAACTTACACATGTTCTACTCTTTTGACTTTTGGATACATTTGCAACTAAAATATCTTTCATTGAGTTTCTGCTAACTGTACGTTAAAAGTAAGGGAAGTTATTGTTACAGAGGTGTGACGTCAGGGTGGTACCGGAGAGACATCATCGCAAGGAAAGATAGTCCCACAACTCCCATCATTGAGATTGACATGTGTCACTTCTACGCCTCCAGGAAGTGAAGCCGGGTCAACCACATAGTGGTGGTTCGACCAAGAGTTACATAAAAAGAGGCAATGTTAACTCCGTCCTAAACTAATTGTCACTACACCCCTTAAAACACCAGCGACGATATATCTAACAGAGTTTAAAATCATTGTTCATTTTCTAATGCCAATTTTAAAGAGTGTGTGTGTTTGCTAACAATGAAGTATCAACAGGGGCGGACGTCGAGTATGACTTACGGGGGCACGTATCCCATCTATTTTTGAATTTTTCTTAACTTTAACTATGGTATTTGTACAAGTGTCCCCAATCCAAAAAAAATATGTTAGTGAAAAATTGTGTGTGCGCCAGTTAGTTAATTGTGATTCTAGATCCGCCCCTGAGTATACAATATTAGTACCTTCATCAGTGTAATTTGAGAGTCTTGCCATCTCATGTATGGGTAAGAACATCTCAATTGCCACTCCATATTTTACTTCAAATGAAATGAAAAATAGAGTAATAAACAAAAAGTAAAATATTATTCCACTTGATACTATTTGTGGAAGTCCGACATGGGATCTGATGCATTGTCCTCCCTGTTTGGACATTAGCTTTTTTTTTAATGGTGAGATGTGTGGCATTAATATCGCATTGAGGAAACTATTTATTATCCAAGCCTAGTGATAAGAATGATCATTAATGGTGATTCGAGCTTACGATGATTAATGAACTATGTTAATTTTAATGGTTAATTGAGTTTCATGAACAAAAATGATTACAACAGATTTATTGCAGATAATAATCCTACCTGATACTAATTAGATAATAATCCTCCATTGCTTTAAGCTTCAAGTTATCTTCTACATGTGCTGGTTATGAGACCATAGCTTGTTTAAGCCAATTCTCTTGTTTCTCCAAAACAACCATCCATTGCATTTCCTATTATAGCCACAATAATATTATAGGTCACTAGAAGCATCAACGACGACAATTCATGGGCAAAAAAGTCCATTGTAAGAATTGTTAAAGAGTACCGGTAGCTTAGTCAAAATGGTTGTTCGTATCTAAGGTCTATATAAGAAAATAAAATATCGGAGATGGACTTCAAGTATATTAATTTCAACATTTTTGCAATATTAATGTTATATACTCATACGATTTTCTTGATAAATTGTTTTTAGTTATTGGATCGCCTTTAGTCAATATTTATTTGTTCATATGCATTTTGTGTTGTAGTTGATGAGCCAGTACAATTGGAATAAAAATGCGAGACTATGGACTATTCCATGCATAAACTTGAGGTTTTAATATTTGGATTTAACAATACATTTGAAAAGCCATTTTGTTTCCAAAAGATGGTCCTCCATAGAAACATGGACCAGTATATTATTACGCATGATTCAGGATTGGTCATTTCCTATTTTTTTTTAGCGGTATAATAAATTGCTTTCAATAATTCATTTGCTTAAAAACTATTTCTGGTTTAAACACACTGTACACTAAAGAAATCAATTTATTTTTGGTGATATATATATATATATATATATAAAAAAAAACTATTAACCTGCAACAAATCTTGATAAGAAATCAGTATTATATAATATATTCTGTAATTGTTGAAAGAAATACGTTTACAAACAAATCTTAAATAAATTGTAGCAAAAAAGGTGTGAAGAAAATTTAATAGTAAAGCATGGCCAGTTCATTGGCAAGAAAACTGCAAAAAAGGCTACAAGGGATACTTTTACGCATGTGGAAGGTTTGACAAAACGCTTTATTAGGTTAGGCTCTTTGTACTTTATATATGGGTTTGGTGGGTTTGGTTTTGAAAGTTAAAACACAATTACTTAACAATGATTTTATCATCATCATTAAATTATTAACAGTTTAATTCTACATTTTTTTTCTCAAAGTTCTGACTTCTTCTCTTTCTGATCCAAGCAACTCAACTTTACAACATTATTGCAAAACAACTCTTGAGAAATGAATCCCACACGATAATCTTTGTCAGAAAGTCTTTCTTTAGCTTTTAACTAAGGTATATGACTTAATATGTTTTCTAATATACCTATTCTTCTGAGACTGTGGGATCAAAACGAGTAAATGTCTTTGCTTATTTTTCTTCTCCACGGAGAAGACTTGAAAAATCATCCACCTTTCCTTACCACCTTCTATTTCTTTTTGGTTTCTACTATGTTCTAATAATACATGTTTTTTTGCATAGCCTTCGAGGCTACAACCTTAAGAGACCAATAACTTTTGGTTTGTTGACAAAAAAAAAAGAGACTTTTTGTTGGTTTTGTTGTTATTGTTGCTAAGCATCAAAGTACGTACCAAACTACCAATCTATTATCTTAGATGTTTCTTTGAACATCTTAATTGCTCATACGCATTCGTTAGATAGACACTTATAATTAGTCACTAACATACATAGTTAACATACGCTCAACTCCCAACTTAGGTTAGGACACTGTTATAAACCAATTGGATACTCGATCAAGTATGGTATATATGTCAAAAACATGAACATAATAGAAACCAAATTTAAGTTATATTGCTTGAGGTCGTTAACTCATTATAATTTTTCTCCAATGACTAGGGTGTTACTTTTGAAAGACATTTTGATAATTTAAATTGAGTTTCCTTCCCTAAAATTTGTTTAAAACTATGATTAGTGTTACAAGAATTCAAAATTCCTAATCATACTGAAAATTTCAATATTTCGTTTAGATTTCTTTTTTTCTATATAATAAGTTAAATGTTCTCTTCTAATAGTTACATATATTTATTGAAAATATTTATTTATGAGTTTTAATATTTATTTTGTTATTTTTAAGTATTATATGAATTGTTACCTACTCTCTAGAGTTTTTAAAAAAATCTTTTTTATTAAAAGAAAAACGAGGGGCATTTTGGTAAACTTGGAATTGGTCTCTGCCCTTCACATGCGCTCTTATTTATCCAAGTCCTTTTTAGAGAAGAGAGACAGAACATTCTTTGGATTTTCTCTCACTCCCTCTCTCACACGCAGACATCATCCTCATCACACCTTTCCCTCTGGCACTATCGCATTCACAGCCTCTCTTCTTTCTTTCTCTCTTTTCTTTTTCTTCTTCCTTCTGAAACAAGAATGAACAAGGGAAGAGAAAAAGAAGAAGCCATAGCAAACGTTGTGAAGGTCAGGGCACTTCAAGCTGGTCTTATGCAGAGGACAAGCCCATCTTCTACTTACAGTATCAGAAACCCTTCTTCATCTTCTCCAGCTTCTCGTCCTCTCCCCAACCTCTCTGCTCATGACTATCCTGTTTTCACTCCTGTAACCCCTCTCTCTCTCTCTCTCCTTATCTTTTTCTCATCATCTCTCTTGTCGGGTTCCATGTGTGCTTTTCTTCACTTTTTAGTATCTCTTTACTTGATTGCTTTCGACATTATGTATGGGAATTTGAGTTTATTAGCATTTTAAAGACATTTTTTGAAAAATTATCATCGACCCCGAGATTTATTGGTTTAATCCGGTTTAGGCTCGCTAATTTTGGTTATTTTTAGAATTAGATGATATCTTAACGTATTAATCCATTTTTTAATTAACCATTATAAAATTTGGTTAATACCTTTAATAATTTAAACCACTGTGAAGTATAAAAAGACAAACAGTAAAGACTTGGATTTGGTAGAAGTACCATTGTTTACTTGTTTTGTCCTTAGCTGTCACACTGTATTGAGTTTGGACACAAGTTAATGTGTTTTTCCACTGCTAACTTATCTCTTTGGTATCTAAACCAGAGCTATGAAGATGAGCCTGTGTCTGCATTTCATCACAAGAATCTCACACTATCTGAAAATTGGGATGAATCTGGTGTTGGTTTAGTGGAAGGAGATGAAGAACAAGACTTGAGACATACTTATCTCTCTGATTCTTACAAAACCTCAACCTCAAGAAAGACTTTAACGCCTCAACAAGAGTCCCATGTTTACACCGTGTCGGACGCTCTTAGATCCCCACCGTTACATTTCTACACAACCGGTAGAAGTAACTGTGGTGGCTCGGTTGACTTTAGATCGGTCTCTTCTTGCAATGAGTACAAACAAAGAGGTTTTGATACCAAGAGCTTGAAGAGCTCTAATCTTGTTGTGCCCTTGACGGATTCTCACTCCGTTGTTGTTGCTTCTCAGACAAGGAACCGTGGAGGTAGAGTGATGTCTTGGTTGTTCCCCAAGTTAAAGAGGAAGCAAAAGAATAACTCAGTCTTTAACTCTCCTAGTAGAACGGAGAGATCAGAAGAAGTCTCTGAGGTGTTGAAAGACTCTGGTTCTGGTGTTGAGAAGCTGAAGAGAGAGTTGATGGAAGCAAACAGAAGCAGAGACGCTGCGTTAGCACAAGTCTCGGAGATGAAATCTTCATTGGGAGAGTTCAGCGAGAAGCTTCAGTACTTGGAAAGTTACTGTGACAGTTTAAAGAAAGCTTTGAGACAGGCAACGGAAGTAGTAACACAAGAGAATAATAACGTTGCGAGAAGCTCAAAGAAGAAGAACTCAGAGATGCCAGTGAGTGAAGAGGTGATGGTTGAAGGGTTCTTGCAGATTGTATCGGAATCAAGACTATCTATAAAGCAGTTCTTGAAAACATTAGTTACAGAGATAGACGAAGAAGACTCGACTCTAATGAGTAACATCAACACTCTCCTTCAACCGCACAACTTATCATTCACCTCCAAGTACTCCAAGATCATTCAGTACCACTTAGAAGCGATCATAAGCCAATCAATATACCAAGACTTCGAGAACTGTGTATTCCAGAAGAACGGTAAACCGAAACTTCTTGATCCAGAACAAGAACGTCAAGCCAAGTTCTCATCATTTGCTTCATTGAGAAACTTGAGCTGGAACGAGGTCTTGAAAAAGGGTACAAAATACTACAGCGAAGAGTTCAGTAGATTCTGCGATGAGAAGATGAGTTTGATCATTACAACACTGAGTTGGACAAGACCTTGGTCTGAACAAATGCTTCAAGCATTCTTTGTAGCTGCAAAATGTGTATGGTTGCTTCATTTGCTTGCCTTCTCGTTCAATCCAGCGTTAGGGATCTTGAGGGTGGAAGAAAACAGAGTGTTTGAATCGAGTTATATGGAAGATATGGGTGGAGATCGAGACAGGATGCAGAGATCATCAACGTCACGTGGACCGTCACAGGTTAAGGTTATGGTCATGCCAGGGTTTTATATTCAAGATAGGGTTTTAAGATGTAAGGTTCTTTGCAGGTACAAGTAACTAGGCTGAAGAGAGTCACACTCTATTTTTGTAACTTTACTTCTTGCGCTTCTTCTAATCTTTACGAGTTAAAACTTTTCAAAAGTTAAAGTTATGGAAACAAACAGGTAAAGAGGGAAACTTGCAGGAGAAACTGCAACTGAGAGATATGTATACACGAGCTGAAAAGACATACTTGTCGGCCTACAAAGCCCATCACCTTTTTTGTTGCCACCATCTCTTTTGTGTGTGGCTCCATTAGATTAATGGTTTGAGGAAGAAAGTCTTGTAATCTATAGTACAAGTTCATAGACATGTTGAGCTGGCATCTTGTTGAGATAAGAGAACCTCCATGCATGCACAGTTTTTACTAAGTATCTGAAAAGAAAATTAAAAAAAAATTGGAAAAAGACTAAAAGACATGTTGTCAAACAAGATCCTGCAAGATACTCTTTAAAACTCCACTAGACATTTGTCAGTTTCTAAATTAGCAACTCTTTAAACAAAAATAGTATTTGTTTAATAATAAAAAAACATTTCAAATTAATATTAGTTTTAGGTAAAAAAAATTTTGGATAAATATGTCAACATTTGGATGAGTGAGTATAGAATTTTCAGTTTTGAGTATCTTACACTACTTAATAAAAATAATTGTATTAATTAAATGAGTAAGATATGGTTGAATGTCTCAATATATGTGATACTTGTTTAGTTAAATATTTTATCCGTTTCAAAAATGTATGTTTTACAGTTTTCACACATTAAAATATATTTTAAATTTTGATTATAAATCTATTATTTTTTGTTTAATTATTTTCATAATTTTTAATCAATCAAAATTGAATAAACAAGGATAATCAGAATAAAGGTGTTTTAAGTCAACAATGCTCTTCAATTCTTTTTTTTTTTTGAAACAAACAATGCTCTTTCAATTCTATTCCAGTGAATCTATCAATAGACCACTAAGATGCACTTGTCAGAGAAAATAAACTGTCAGTTTCTTTTTTGAGAAAACTGTCAGTGTTAATGAACCAACATCTGAAATTGCATGACTGAATTTAAATTTAATTACATTTCCAATAAAATAAAATAAAAATCTTGACCTTGAAATGTGGAGAAAATAACTGAAAAAGTTTGTGGAAAAACTAAAAAGTTTTTTGTATCAATAGAGTTCAGACCGTAACGCACATCATATCTTCTTCTGTCTGAATCTCAAAAGTTTTTTCTCAACACGGCACAAAAAAAAAAATCCTCGGAGATGGCGGACGGTAAACCTAAAAATCTGAATATTGTCATGTTTCCTTTCATGGCACAAGGACATATCATCCCTTTTGTTTCTTTAGCCCTTCGTTTAGAGAAGATGATCAAGAACAAGAACAGAGACGACAACCTTATCATCTCTCTTGTCAACACTCCTTTGAACATCCCCAAACTACGCTCCAAACTTCCACCTGATTCCTCCATAACACTCATCGAGTTACCTTTCAACGGCTCTGATCACGGCCTCCCTCAAGACTCCGAGAATTTCGACTCTCTCCCTTACTCTCTCGTCATCAGCCTCCTAGAAGCTTCAAGATCGCTACGTGAGCCCTTTCGAGACCTGATCACTAAGATCTTGAAAGAAGGAGATGATGTTATGGTCGTTGGAGATTTCTTCTTGGGTTGGATCGGTAAGGTTTGTAAAGAGGTTGGTGTTTCTTCGTTTATCTTTAGCGCTTCTGGTGCTTTTGGACTAGGTTGTTACAGATCCATATGGCTTCACTTACCACACAGAGAAAAAAAACAACAACAGTTTCTATTACATGATTTTCAAGAAGCAGGGGAGATTGAGAGGACTCAGTTGAACTACTTCATGTTAGAAGCTGACGGAACCGATGAGTGGTCGGTTTTCATGAAGAAAAATCTGCCAGGATGGTCTGATTTCGACGGATTCTTGTTCAATACGGTTGAGGAAATCGATCACATCGGTTTGTCATACTTCCGTAAAATAACCGGTGGTAAACCGGTTTGGCCGGTCGGACCGGTTTTACCCTCCTCACCCGAGGCGGGGTGGAGGTCGTCGACAGAGGAAGGTTTGAAGGCATGGCTCGACTCAAAACCGGATCATTCGGTGGTCTACGTATGTTTTGGTTCTATGAACTCTATTTCTAAAACTCACATGTTGGAGTTGGCTATGGCATTAGAGAGTAGCGAGAAGAACTTCATATGGGTCGTGCGGCCACCAATGGGCGTGGAGGCCAAGAGAGACTTTGATGTGCAAGAGTACTTACCACAAGGATTTGAAGAAAGAATCAAGAAATCAAGAAGAGGAGTGATTGTGAAGAAATGGGCACCACAGGTTGATATATTGTCACACAAGGCAACATGTGTGTTTTTGAGTCATTGTGGTTGGAACTCGATACTAGAATCACTTAGCTACGGTGTGCCATTGCTAGGATGGCCTATGGCGGGGGAGCAGTTCTTTAATTCGATATTGATGGAGAAACATGTTGGTGTATTGGTTGAAGTGGCGAGAGGGAAGAGATGTGATATCAAATGTGATGAGATTGTTGCTAAGATCAAAATGGTGATGGAGGAGGAGAGTGAAGTTAGGAAGAAGGTTAAAGAGGTGAAGGAATTAATGAGGAGAGCTATGGATGATGGAGTTAATGGCTCTTCTGTCATTGGTTTGGAAGAGTTTATTAGTCATGCAATGGTCAATAAGGAGAAGATTTAAGACACTAGTCACTAGGTTGCATGGATTGTATAAGGATCTTATTGGAAAATCACATATTAGAAAAATGAATAACTATGACCGGTGGTGGTTATACCACACAAGTGTTGTGATTGAGGAACTAATCTTTTGGTAAAGTGTTTTTTTTTCTACTAAATTTGTCTAAAAGAAGTAAGGTGCGTGTTGTTATGAAGTACATGTAGGAAGACTAGATGGAAAAAGAAGAGAAAAAGGTAAGAGCCGGTTGCGAAAGTTTACTGTGTGTTTATCTAAACGGCATCATTACGGTGTAAAAATGCAGTTTCACAATTATGGTATCCTCTCTTTTTAGAGTTTTTCTATTTAGTTATTTCAGATTCAATATCTTTTAAAAATAATAATAATAATAAAGGTTTGTGAAGTTATATTATATTTTTAAGTAAATAAAATATAATAGTAAATACCAAAAAATATATTTTTAATATTATTAACGTTGTTAACAAAATATTAAATCTTAAATCTAAACCCTAAACCATGAACCCTTGGATAAATCATAAACATTAAACTCTAAATCCTTAATCCTAGATTCTAAACCAAATTTTGAACCATTAATTTTAAACCCTAAACTTTTGGATAAATCATAAATTCTAAAGTCTAGGATTTGCCCAAGGGTTCAGAATTATTCAAGAGTTTAAAGTTTATCCGAGAATTTAAGATTTAATGTTTATGATTAAGAATTTAGAGTTTGGTTTGAGGTTTAAGATTAAAGATTAAGTGTTTAGGATTTACTCAAGGGTTTATGGTTTACCCAAAGATTTAGAGTATAATGTTTAGGATTTAGGATTTAGTATTTTGATGATGATATTAACAATATTTAAAAAAATATTTTTTAGTAATTATTACTATTTTCTATTTATTTTAAAATATAATATAACTAAACAAAGTTTATTATTTTATTTTCTTAAAAGATTTTAAATTTAAAATAGCTAAATACTATTTTGTGTTATGTTTTTATGTTATTTTTCTGAATAAGGCAAATAATGTCTTTCTTTCCTCTCCTCAATTGTCACTATGAGAAAATAATGATTAAAAACATTTATATATTCTAAACAGTTTTCTTAAAAAAATAGAAAATAGATGTCGAAAAAAAAAAACTAAAATAGAAAATAGTTGCACGATTATAGTATTCTACCTAAACAACATAAAAACTTAAATTACATTGAAAATAATTGCAAAAAGTCTATAACATCCAACATATGCTCGCGAAACTAAGTCACAATTATCCTAGTGACCTTACACAGATATGGGCCTATGCTTTAGGGCTCATTTGAATACCTGGAGAGAGGATCTATCCGTGGGTTGCATCTCCCCTTGAAGATTAGTCTGGGCCTCTGCATGAGTCTTGGATACCCCAGATTAATCAAAAAAAGAAAAAACATCCAAGATAGTATATTCTATAGAATAATTCCGATAAGCTTTAATCTAACAAACAACTAAATCAAACTTAGATTTTCCTGTATCTTTGTATACATTATTTCGTATTTGAATCTGTAACTTTGTTTCTCAAAATTACTTTCTCCCGTAGCAAATAGGACTAGAACTAAAATTAAATAAATAAGAGATCTTGCCGGTGCTGTTAAAATATGATTAAAACTAAAACCTATTGACTTTGTTAAAACAATTATTCCTCTATCTATATAAATTAAGGCATCAACTAACCCACGAGACCAAAACCTTCTCCAAACAAAAAAAAAAGAAGAGAAGTTTCAGTTCTCCTTTTGTGACTCGAAGATGAGATGTTCATGGCCGACACGCTTCACCTTCTTGATGGTCGTCATCGCCATGATTGCCGTAGCTTATGGATACTCCTCTGTTGCATCATCAAACCATAAGTTTCCTCATTACAAGTACAAAGCTCCACTTCCTCCAACGACTTATTCTCCTTACCGTTACTTCTCACCGCCTCCACCTCCTCCTGTTACTGATTCAGATTCTGCTGCTTATGCTCGATGAACGCTGCGTAGTACGTCAATTATTGGTTTTTTCTTTTCTTTTCATATGTGATTATGTTCACTATTCTTTTTTTTTTTTTACTTTTTTGATTGATGTGTAACAAAACTAATTAATGGCCAGTTTTCTAAGTAACGTGAGAAAGGTATGTACGAAACCCATCGTTTACTTTATTTGAGATTGATAATTATCAGAATCATTGCAGTAGTGTCTACTAGTCTAGGCAGATTTGAAACTAATTATTTGATTATAACTTTCTTAATGCATGTTTAGGAGCTCTGTTTGATGTTTAAAAATGTAGAATAGCTTACCAAAAAAGTGATTTAAAGGTAATTAACTTTATAGGAAGAGTGTATGGTTTGTGCCCTTTTTATTTCATTCAAAATGCAAATAAAAATAACACTTAATTAAGAAAAAAAATTAAAGCAATACATCATATCAATATTCCAACTTCATTTTGGTTTACTAAGGCAAGATCAGCTAATATTGAACACATAAATGGCTTTATAAATAATCACATAGGTTGGGAATTCGCTAAGTGTGAGTCTTGATCGGAGTTCAATCTTTCTTTGTTTTAAATCTTTGACCAAAAATATTGAACTAATCAACTTATCTTAGATTCATTGGCACCTCATTAACAAAGAACTTAGTGGTGTCCCATTAACAAATAAAATGACTTAGTGGTGTCCTACTATACAATTAGCTTTTGTACTGTTTTGTTGACAAAAAAATACAGTATAAAATTGAAGTTTTAATTACTACACATGCAATGACTTTTTCTTTTGTGTTAGCTGGTTGTATTGATATGAACCGTCGTGGCCGACGCGGTTTAGCTGTAATCTGTGGGTGGTGGAGAAGGCGACATTAATTTTAATTAATTTAGAAGGTACAAAAAAGATATAACACGGCGTCAAGTCAAAGCAAATACAATTAAAAAAAGGTCCAATAGAACCAAAATAAGAGCTTCATTATTGTAAGTTATTAGCTGTTAACAGCTAATAAATGTAATGAAATTCGAGTATTAACAGCTAAAAAGTTTCTTCTGTGTTGCACTGACTTTATTTATTTAGGTAATTCCACCCAACAACAATTTAGAAATCCAACGACGGCATGAGGTTAGGTTACGAACTATCTGTTACAGCTAATAACGATCCAACGGGACGGGATGGTTTAGGGTTCAAGAGTTACAATTGGTGATCACGTAGTGGAACTGTCAGATTGTGAAATAATTGAATGAGCATGAAGTCCATTTTTTTTTTGTGTTTCTTCAAAGACAATCTAATCACGAACAAATTTTTGTGTGTAAATGCATAATGATTAACCAATTAGTTTTTGTCACCAAAAAGAAAGTCCATGAAGTGAATAGTCTTGTTGTTAATTATTAAAGAAAAACATGAATATAATACAAATATAAAATTATAGGTTAAGATACATCATTCTGTAAAGTAAGATTCAAGTTTAAGCTAATGCTTTGATTCAATGGTAGTTTGATAATTTCCTTTATTTGAGGCAATGTTCTCATGGGTGATAATTGCTTTCCTTGTTAGTAACCACTTTTGTCTTCAGATTAGGAAAACGATGTGTATTGTTTATGCATGATTAATGTTTCTAATAAATAAACTTGAGGTTTCCGTTACAGTTTCAAAAGAGTTTAATACACAGTACCCTACACTTGTACATAGTGATTAACTTCACATATTGCTATTTTAAAGTTATTATTTTCTGTGGTGAGAGAGTTTCACTAACGCTTCGGTTTAGGGTTTAGTCTGCATAGAGTTAAATTCATAGAATTTTGGAATGATATATTTAACCAAATATATATATATATATATATATATATATATATCACAGTTTTCAAAATTGGAATTAGCATATTAATCTACTTTCCTGCTGCAAACTGCAAATCAAAAACTTATGTTGTACGATTGTGATTCTATCATCCACTGTCAATTTTGAGATTCCATCAAAAAGTAATTGAAAAATAAAAAAAAATATTTGGCAGTTTTTTTATTGCAAAACGATTAATTGTTTTTGAAGTTCGTATTACCAAAAACTTCCATTACTCTACTATATATATATATACTATATATACATTTTCTATCTAGAACACATTAATTCAAGTTATGCATACATAAACAAAGGTCTTCAATTGTAGTCAGAAAGATTTCAACAAAACGAAAATCTCCCCTAAAACCTTAAGATCTTTGGCCTTCTCCATTAGAAATCATTTACAAGATTCAATATTCAAACTTCTTTTGTACTTTATGTGTGGATGTTTTATTTATGATTGTATAAAAAGTTATGCTTATTTATGGATGGTGGACAAAAGATAAAATTACTATAAATCATGAGCGTAAATCGAGAAGTTAAAAATCATGACTCACGTTTATATCAATAATAATATAAAAGGAGTTTTATATATTCTCCAAGACAATAATTTGATTTCTTCAAGTATACGTGTTGGTGCACGAGAGGTGGTTGTGTGAAGCCGAAGCAAAACTTCTTGCTCGGCTAAGCCTCATATAAAATAAAACAAAAGGGGTTATGACATTCGTCCACTTATTAAGTATATAATTGAAGAATGCTCGTAAATTAATCAAATAATACAACATTTGCTTACCTTGAAAATGAAGACATCTTTAAATAGAAAATAGACATGCTCATGAATATATATTATTGTCAGTATACTATATATACGTAAGGTTAACGAATTAGACATGTCTGTAATATATACCTTGTGAATGAAGAAACTAATAGAAATGGTTTATATATATATTCAAAAAAAAAAAGATAAGAAAGAAAAAGAACAAGTGAAGAGCACTTCTCCTTTGTCTTGATGTTTGCATTTTGGGTCTCTCTCAGAACCGTTTGAGTCCATGACCGTTCAACTAACGTTTCTTCACTTGGTTAAGTTAGTTATATACAAAGATACATTTGTTGTTGGTGTATTTTATTTACCACAAACAATATATATATAATATTGGTCGATTAAACATGCATAAATATATAATTAAAGAGCCTGGACCGAGTGTTTTTTTTTTTGTATGTTTTAAAACAAAGCAACACATGATATTATATCATAGAGATTAAAAAAGGAGCAATGGTTTTCTTACCAGAATTGTAAGCAAACTATACAACCTTCCCTTTCATCACACATCATCATTATCCCTCCATCAAGTCTTCTCTCTTCTCTCTCTCTATTATAAAAACAAACTTCACTAGTTCACATCAATAAATCGAGCCTTGAGAAAGATTAAGAGAAAAAAATGAGGAAACCAGAGGTAGCAGCAATTGCAGCCACTCATCAAGTAAAGAAGATGAAGAAAGGACTTTGGTCTCCAGAGGAAGACTCAAAGCTGATGCAATACATGCTAAGCAATGGGCAAGGATGTTGGAGTGATGTTGCTAAAAACGCAGGCCTTCAGCGATGTGGCAAAAGCTGCCGTCTTCGTTGGATCAACTATCTCCGTCCTGACCTCAAGCGTGGCGCTTTCTCTCCTCAAGAAGAGGATCTCATCATTCGTTTTCATTCCATTCTCGGCAACAGGTTTATATTTTTGCCTTCATTTTGGTTATTTTACATGTTGACAATTAATAAAAAAATACAATTAAAACGAAGAAACTAACTATACTGCATAAACTTTCTTTTAGAAAACCGGCATTTTTAGGTTTATAACTTTTGTCTAGCTTTTTCTGAATAATTGGTATATAGTAAATTCGCATAGAAAGCCAAGCCAGCTGATCAAGAACAAAAGTCCATCTTAAAATGACAAAACTGTTGAATTAGATCTTAAATTATGTTTTAAATTGTTTTTCTACCGGTACAAATATATAAGAACTGACCTATCTTAATTATTAACAGAGCAAAGTTACATAAAGAATCTGAGTGTAGTGCTAAGTTGTGAATATGACTATAATAAGATACATGATATACATCGTAAAATGTATAATCGAAGTTCACGTTGAAGGATATAATTTGGTTCAAATATTCACTGGCACGATAACTGTTTAAATTCAGAGGGATGAATGATTGTTTGTGAAGAAAAACTGACCCAATTGAAAAACTGAAATCTATATTAATAATTGTAACATAAGAAAATAACCAAATTAGGAATGAGTACATTCACATGTAATTATGTCACTATGTGAGTGGTCAAAGTTCGTTAATCGTGGGTGTTAAGACTCAAGAGTGCGCCTTATCTAACAACATTTGTTTGTGAACTTTTGTTTCTTTAACACCTTCTTCTCTTCTTTAGGGTTTTACTTCAACTTCAACTTCCAATTTCTAATTGTACATTTATAAGTTTTTTTTCCTGTCACTTTCTCAAGAAACATAGATTTTTTAGTTTATACTTTACGTTGGACATGACTTCCTATAATAAAATTGTATCTTTACTATTGTATAATATCTTTTGTTTTAAAATGTTTTTTTCTACACATTTTATACGAACTAAAAACAAGTTTTTATTATGCCTAAATAAACTAATTGACTCTTGGACTTAACATGTTCTCTTTTATATTAGTTTTACTTTACATGGAAATAAATTACATACTTTCTTGTCAAAACTCTATGTGAAATCATATAATGAAATAAGCAAAAAGTCAAAAAAAAACTATATTTATTGCGTAATTAAATAGGTCGATCTACTTCCCATGCAGACCATGCAATTGTATAAAATTTACATAACATCGACCGTCTCATTGAACTACTCTTCTCTCTTTCTTCTATTTCGATTTTTAGGTGGTCTCAGATTGCAGCACGATTGCCTGGTCGGACAGACAATGAGATCAAAAACTTTTGGAACTCAACAGTAAAGAAAAGGCTAAAGAAGATGTCCGACACGTCCAACCTCGTCAACAACTCTTCCTCATCACCCAACGCAAGTGACTCGTCTTCTAATTCATCCTCTTCTTTGGAGTTTAAAGACATTATAGGAAGCTTCATGTCCTTGCAAGAACAAGGACTCATCAACCCCTCTAATTTGACCAACATACCAACCAACAACAATCCATTCCCAACGCCACACATGTTCAGCCACTCGTTTAATGAGGATTTCACCCCGTACGCAGATGGTTTCTATGGAGTACACACAGGGCTTCAAGAGGAACTACACTTTCCACCTTTGGAGTGTGAAGAAGGTGACTGGTACAAGGCAGATATTAACAGCCACCTAGAAGACGTGAACACTAATGGAGCTGGAACAAACGTGCCTGAGAGTATGAGAATGGATGAATATTGGGACCTTGACCAGTTGATGAACACTGAGGTTCCTTCGATTTACTTCAACTTCAACCAAATCGTATAATACTTTACGTCATCTTATTTTTTTTTCTTGTTGCGGAATTATACTTAAGATTCTTAGTCACACATAAATGCAAATACATATACACATTGTTATAGATAGATGAAAAGTTAGAGAGTCTTTTGTATTTCGAATAATATTTCCCTGCTAGGGCTTGACGTGTCATGTCATGTCTAATGATTACATATGTAAATGTAATACATATATCTCTTAGTAAAATAAGAAATAAAACACATATAATTCTTAAGCACTAATTTTTATAGTCGATTGCGCGTATATGGTATGGTCAATCTTGCACAAAGTACTATTAAGAGGTAGATTTGGCATACATTAACTGTGTATAACCTACAAGTTTAGAAGAAAAGCTTTCAAATTACTTATAAGAATGTGGTTTTAACGCATCTCTGGTTACAAAGATAGAACATATTCGACCACATGCTAAACATGCATTTTGTACATTTCTACCCTACTGAATGATATTTGGAAAATGTTTGTACCTACTAAATGATATTTGGAAAATGTGTGTTTTCAATGCATTGAAAAGACTTTTTTATTATATTGGTTTAATGTAAATAATTTACTAGCTGAAGGTTATTCTAAACATATTTTAAACTAAGTAAATACTGTAATATATAGGAATTATTTGCAAAATCATTGTTTGTTTTTTAATTAGCTATCGCTACTTTTTTCAGTGTAATGCTATTTTTAATTGGGAAAATCTCTCAAATAGAATTTTTAAAGTTTTTGTCACAAAAAAAAAGTTAAGAGAAAAATGAATAAAATATACGTTTTTATATTGAAATTTTTAATATTTTTTATTTAAAATCTCATCTCCAAAAACACATCCCATAATTCTAAACTCTAAATTTAAATTAGTTAATTCAATAGGTAAATGTATATTTACACTCTTTAATAAAGTATATTTTAATTATTTTTCTCTTTGAAAGTGATAAAAAAAATTTGGTATATAGTAGGGTATTTCGATTTTTAATTTGTCAACCAATATATATATATTAGTTCTAAAAAACAATGTATATATAAATAACTTTTCATCTAATTTTAATCTAAAAAGACCAAATGGCTTTTCGTTAGTAAATTTGGCCAATAGATGATGAGGGTGACCCACAAAAGACGGAGATCTCTATTTTCCACCTCACGACTATATTCTCATCTGATCACTCATCTCTGTCCGTAGATTCCTTTCTCTACACTCACCGTCCGATCTTCATCCAACGGTCATCATTCAACTCTCTCCTTACTTATGTTCTTCACTTGTCTTCTTCAACGTCCCTCACTCTCTCTCGCCGACGCTACCAACAATGGCGTCTCTCGCTCTCTCCGGCTCCTGCTCTCTCGCCTTCCCTCTCAAATCTCGTTCTCTCCTCCTCCCTCGTCCTCCTTCCTCTCTCAATCTGCTGAAAAAACCTCTTCGATCTTCCGATTCACGCATCTCCCTCGTGAAAACTTCACTTCCCGTCTCTCTCTCTCGGAGATCAACTCTCGTTAAGGCCTCTTCCGCCGCAGCTTCCTCCTCTCCGGCGCCTGTGGTCCCAGCTCCGGCGCCATGGCAAGGAGCCGCGATTAAGCCTCTCCTCGCGTCGATCGCCACCGGTGTGATTCTATGGTTCGTCCCCGTTCCCGAGGGAGTCACACGCAACGCGTGGCAGCTACTCGCGATCTTCCTCGCCACCATCGTCGGCATCATCACGCAGCCGCTTCCTCTCGGCGCCGTGGCTCTATTAGGCCTCGGAGCTTCCGTTCTCACCAAAACCCTAACGTTCGCCGCCGCCTTCTCCGCCTTCGGAGATCCCATCCCTTGGCTCATCGCTCTCGCCTTCTTCTTCGCTCGCGGCTTCATCAAAACCGGTTTAGGTAACCGCGTCGCTTACCAGTTCGTTAAACTCTTCGGAAGCTCCTCGCTTGGGTTAGGTTACAGTCTCGTCTTCAGTGAAGCTCTATTAGCTCCCGCGATTCCTTCCGTCTCGGCTCGTGCCGGTGGGATCTTCCTCCCGCTTGTGAAATCTCTCTGCGTTGCTTGTGGTAGTAACGTTGGGGACGGGACTGAGCACCGTCTTGGGTCGTGGCTGATGCTCACTTGTTTCCAGACCTCTGTGATCTCTTCGTCTATGTTCTTGACGGCTATGGCAGCGAATCCATTGAGTGCGAATCTTGCGTTTAACACGATTAAGCAGACTATTGGTTGGACTGATTGGGCTAAAGCTGCCATTGTGCCAGGACTTGTGTCGTTGATTGTTGTTCCGTTTCTTTTGTATCTTATCTATCCACCAACGGTGAAGAGCAGCCCTGATGCTCCCAAGCTGGCTCAGGAGAAGCTTGATAAGATGGGACCTATGTCCAAGAACGAGTTGATTATGGCTGCCACTTTGTTTCTCACTGTAAGTGTGAAAATCTACTTGTTATCACGTTTAGGGAGAGTTTGAAATAAAAAAGGTGAGATTTTTAGCTGTTTGTGTTTCATTGGATTGTAGCAAGGGCTCTGCTTCTGTTTAAAGTTGCTTTGAGTGAGAAAGTACTGGTTTTTGTGTCTTATTAGACGCAAGATCTTCCTTTTATTAAACAAGTTGTCTCCTTGATGCAGGTTGGTCTCTGGATTTTTGGAGCTAAGCTGAGTGTAGATGCTGTGACTGCAGCCATTCTTGGGTTATCAGTGCTTCTAGTGACTGGTGTTGTGACATGGAAAGAGTGCTTAGCTGAGTCAGTCGCATGGGACACACTCACTTGGTTCGCTGCTCTCATTGCAATGGCTGGTTATCTTAACAAATACGGTCTCATTGAGTGGTTCAGCCAGACCGTAGTCAAGGTTTGTTAAAGAACCTGATGAATTAGTCATTGCTGATTGACATTTTTGTTTTGGTTGATCGCAGTTTGTGGGAGGATTGGGATTGTCATGGCAACTATCTTTTGGAATCCTCGTCCTCTTGTACTTCTACACTCACTACTTCTTTGCGAGTGGAGCGGCTCACATCGGGGCTATGTTCACTGCCTTTTTGTCGGTCTCAACAGCTCTAGGCACACCACCTTACTTTGCAGCCTTGGTTCTTGCATTCCTCTCTAACCTGATGGGAGGACTGACCCATTACGGTATCGGGTCTGCGCCTATCTTCTACGGAGCTAACTACGTGCCGCTGGCCAAATGGTGGGGCTATGGATTCTTGATTTCAATAGTCAACATTCTTATCTGGCTTGGTGTAGGTGGTGCCTGGTGGAAGTTCATTGGCTTGTGGTGAAGGACCAACCACCACAAACTAGCACACTAGCATTCTCATTCTTTTCCTTACCTATATATTAATCTCTTAGAGTGGCTTTGAGATTCAGATTTGTTAAGGATCAAGGATTGATAATCAGGATTTTAAGAGTTTGAGGTCGTGATTTTCTGCGATAGTTTATTTATACTCTCGCACACATTTTGAGGTGTAAGCAGATCTTAACTTGCATCAGTTTTGTTTTTGAGTGAGACCACCACCTTTACTTGATAGTTACTTTGCATAAGTAAAACGTGAATCTGGTCACCAACCTAAAGAATATTGATATTGATGAAAAGGGGGAAATGAATGAATCTTATTAGATGAAACAGTATGATATTATTTCTCATACAATATGTATGAGATATTAGACAAATGAGAATACAAAAAAAGAAAGAACTAACAAAGAGGCAAAGAGGAACACTTGGCCTTTTGCTACAAAAGAGAGACAAGAATCAATTTAATGTAAGGTAAAAATACAACAAATCATCATCATCGGTTGCACAGCTTCCATCAAAATGTTCTCTGTGTTAGCGATCTAGCTGCAGCTGCTCAAGCCACGCATCAAGAATGTCGTTCTCACTGAGATGAGGAGGGTTCACACTAGAACCACCTTGAACCAATGGCCTCGAACCATTCATATTCATGGCTCCGTTGCTATTCCTAGGTGATGCAGAGTCTTTTACCAGCTGATGAACCCATGTAACATCTGCTTCCCTGTTTGAGTTATTATTAGCTATGGAATGAGATTTTCTTAACCTGCCTAACTCATCTGATTGTACCGACCAATCCACCTTGTTTCCATGGTTCTGGTCCCAACTTGACCAAGGACTTAGTGGCGAACCAGAATCGGTCTGCATCATATCACGGGACAGATTGGATCCAAAATCACGTGAGCTACGTGAATGCAGCTGCTGTTTCACTCGAGAGTTCATTGGAGAAATAGGCTCCATGGCTTGTTGTAGCAGAGAATGCTGCTCCACGTTCTTTGGAGAAGACATTAGATTTGTCTTAATAGGAGAAAGCATGCTCTGCTTATTACTTTGCAGCTGATTGAGAAGAGCTGATTTGTGGGAAGGTGATAGAACAGATGAGACAGCAAGTTGATCAGAGAAGCGTGAGGATGATGAAACCTCGGCTGAGAAAAGCTCCTCTAGATCCAAAGGGGTCAGGGTCTTGGGCCTAGCAGAGTGATGATTCATAAAGCGTGGACTGGACATATCAAACTCTTGCATCATGCTAATTTGCTCAGAAGGAATATCTCTAGCGTTCAGAGAAGATCTCAGACGACTCAACTGGACATTGCTTCCAGGAAGATGCAATGCTGGTATGTTCTGTTGAGGCCAACCCATTGATGAATGAGGCATAACACCGTTTCCAGAAGGAGAGATTGGAGGGGTGAAGGAATGTTGAGCAGCAGATGGTGAGCCTGGTAACATATTCAAAACTGAAGCCATGTCCATAGTGGAGGCAGCAGAAGAAGCCCGAGGAGATGGCAATCCAGAGCCTGTGGAAGCGTACACAGGACGCAACTCCTCTTTTAGGTGAGCAAAGAAGCAAACCCTTCGGTTGCAACCCGTCCCATCCTTGCACAATCGTGTTCTGTATTGAGCAGGGTGTAGCCAGCATTCAAACACCCCATGAGCATATTCACACACATCTCCTTGCTTACAGGAACCCTTCTTGAAATCCGGGCATGGGACACATGTGTAGTGAAACTTCCTCGGGTCTCTTCTTCTTGCATTCTCACCTGGGTGTGCGAATGGACACTCAGTCCAGTCATGGGAATAAGCTCGAGAACATGGTCGGATCTTAAACGAGAACATACGAAACTCATCTGTTGAGTAAACCCCACTTTTGATGTCAGGCAAAGATGGATCAAGTGGGTACTCCTTTTTCTCTGATGCAAAAGTTCCATCCATCCCGTTGGCCTTAGTTGGAGAGGATACTGAACCTAAAGAGAGCAACGAGGAGCCATTGTCTGGTGATGATGAGAGAGATCGGAAACTTGACCCCAAGCTAGATGACGGGTCTTCAGATATAGTCTCATCTTTCTTCAAGATCTCTTCAAGGATGGTTGTTAAACCAGGAGCGTGCGGAGACACAACAAGAACATCAACAGGACGGTTCCCATGAGCATCAGGGATATTAGGATCAGCTCCTGCACTCAAAAGCAGCTTGACAACATCCAAGGAATTCACAGAAGCACCAGAGGCAGCACAATGAAGAGCAGTACTTTTATCCAGACCACAAGACAGATCCAACTCCACTTCCGGGAAAGAAAGAATAAGCTTCACAACGTCTAAACTTCCATTTATCGAAGCAACCATCAAGGGAGTTCTTTGCTCAACAACCATTCTCCTAACAAACCTCTGGCGTCTGTACCAGAGACCCATTTGGTTGATACAAGACACAACAGAGAGTTGTCGCTTAAAGCCCTCCACATCGTTGTCAGCAGCAAACTCAAGCAAGGCAGAAAACGAATGTTCCATGGGTTTGGCCAAAGAATCACTCTCTTGGTTTGATGTCAGAGTATAATCTTCCGTATCCAGCTTCTTAGAGAGACCACACATGCTTTATCCACCGGGGGAAGAAGATAATCTGAAATGATCAACGAAGGAAGGAGAAAAAGCTTGACTTGGGCAGTGAATCAACAACCAGTAACGTATATATATATGCCTGCAAATGTAGAAGAAGCATTAAAAAGAATTGGTCAACCAAAACTGGCAAATAAGGAATGATATTGGATTGATAATAAATAAAAAGTTTGACCGAGGAAAAATGATACAATTTGACATGGAAACAACATTAAAATAAAGTCAGAAGATTTACCAAAATAATAAGACTCAAAGATCAATCCTTTCACAATCTAAATATCTAATAAATTATTTTCAACTTTTTTTTCCTGAAGAAGAAGACACAATGAACAGTCAACCACAATAAATATCTTTAAACTATTTGACTTAAATATCTAAGTCACCCAGTAATGAGTACAAGCTAGTTGCGAAGATAACTATGTGAAGAGAAACACAGCTTGTCACCAAATCTTTTTTTTTCTTAAGCTTACTTACTTACACATGTGGGAAGATGAGAGGACAAATCGTGCGATTCAGAACACAACACAGCTGAATCTAAACTTTCATGTCCGAAAGATAGAAGCACATTTCTAGATAAAATGCAATGACGGAGAAGAATGAATCGATCACCTCAGCTGGGAGAAGACAGAGTTCAAAAAAAAAACGGATGAAAGTTAGTTAACTGGTGTGACCGGAAGAGCTGGTGAGAGATAGAGTAGGGAAGTTTAAAGAGCTCTGCAGCGTATGCGACGGGATAAAGCGGTAGAAGGTTGCGGGCGCGTGTGGAAATAATTAAGGGTATTGGCATACATGTTTAAATGAAAAGAATCTGGTGCTTATAATCAGAGCCGTTGGAAGTGGAGTGGACTCGGGAGCCTTTTGGACGGTGTGTTTCGGCCCATGTTAACATTTTTAATGTATTCTTAATACCCATTAGCTTGGGTCATGAGCCTTTGAGTGTCTCGCATGTTAACTGTTTCAACCCAACATAGGCTCTACGAACACATCATAAGGCCTGAGGATCATTAATAACCATATTGACCATACAAGACTTTGAAAACCTATGTTCACGTGTTTGAACAAAATATTTTCCGACAGCAGTAACAAAAAATATTTTTAAAAATAAGAAAGAAGACGATGTAACATCATAAAAAAAAAAAATCTTCATTGTATTGGTCACATGGTCCCTACATTTGTCCACGTGTCACTCGTCCCAGCCGATCACTTGCGTGTCACTTGGATCCAAATGTCGCTTGTTAAATTAATTTATTACCGAAACAAATAAATAGAAAATTGAAACTATGAATGAATCACCTAGAGAAGGACCCAGATCTGCGCGCGCTGGCATCTTTCAGAAGTCGACACGTGTCAGAAAATTTATTTACCTTCGTGGTTTATTTCTCTTGCGATTAAAACCAAGCAGAAAATATATAAAAGAAAATTACATATATACGATTCTGGAAAAAAAAAGGAAAGAAAATTTCACAAAAAAAAAAGAAAGACTAGGGTTTGCTTCTGCCCAATCCTATTCTTCTTCTTCTTCCTCGGATTCACATCACTGCCGAATCACTTCTCTCTTCACCTCTGCTTTTGTTAAATTCTGTCTTCTTTCCTCTGCGAAGTCGTGATCGATTACAGAGCTTCACGGTTCTTCTAATCTTCATCACGATTGCTAAAAACTTTTGCTGTGAAATTTCCTCTGGTATGCTGAATTCTCTTATCGTATATATTTATATTTTTTTGTTGCGATGAGCTTATCTTAGTTTGAATTGCAAAATCGAGACTTGAGGAAGTTTTCAAGTTTTCACCTTTTTGTCTCTGCATTGCTTTACAGCCCTAAAGCTTGTTCCTTTTTGTACTTGATGAATTTTCTTGTTTGATCAGGTTTTGGATTGGTTAGTAACAAGTGTTGACCTAGCGATGCAATCGAAATCTGGGAGAGGGAACGAAGCTGAAGTCAATCATCACCATGCTGATCAGCAGCCGATGATGTATCCAGAGCCCTGGTGGAAGAATAACGCTTTTGGTGCCCTTCCTCCAGACAGACCTTCTGGGATTCCTTCAAACTCCTCCTCTCTGGATTGTCCCAATGGTTCTGAATCAAACGATGTTCATTCAGCTTCTGAAGACGGTGCTGCTAATGGTGAAAACGATGGCGCTTGGAAGGATTCACAAGCTGTAACTTCCTCCCCTTCAGGTTTTGTCTTCTTCTTGGTTTTTCTGACTGGTGTACTCATTCTTCTGCTCGTGATCCGATTACTAAGCGACACTCAAATGCGTGTTTTGCAATTTGGTGGTGACATCGTTCCTCAAGCATTACAGGACATGCCAAAGTCCTTGAGATGTGTTTGTTTCTTTACATTTCTACGAATGCGAAGGAGATTATCTGTTGTTGAAGCGTCACGTTTTTTCCCTGTATGTATAATGGATCTCTAATCATTTTCAGTTGACCACCATGGAATGGAAGGGACTGATCCCACACATGTGGCGGCTTCTATGCATGGCACGCATGATCAGCAACCTGTACAACCACCAGAGCTTGTTGGACACTACATGGTATATGGTTTACTCTCAGTCTTTGATTGTATATATGATGTTTCAGTTCATGATCGGTTAAACTGAATATGATTTATCTAGTTTAGCGCTCTTAATGTATAAACGCAATCTACGTTTACAGGCTTGTGTCCCAAATCCATACCATGATTCATATTACGCGGGAATGATGGGAGCATATGGACATCAGCCATTGGTATCTTGTCGAAACCTCTCTCAGTCTTTACAATAGTTTCATGTGGTGCAGTATTTACTTAGTATATGTGTGCTCTTGCCACTAGTTACCCTTTGTTGTGATTTTTTTTACTGTCTGGAATGATTCTAGATTCCTTAGTTTTATTTGTTAGAAGTAGTAATATGTTTTTGATGTTCATACCTTAATGACCTTAAACAAATCTTGGGCGATTCTCAGGGTCTTATGAGTTGAGTGATTTCGATCATCTAAGTCTGTTTGTTGCATTTTTTTTGTTATATGATTTAAGCAGGGCTTTCGTCCATATCTTGGAATGCCTCCTCGTGAAAGAACAGCACTGCCACTTGACATAACTCAAGAACCTGTCTATGTAAATGCGAAACAGTACGAGGGAATTCTGAGGCGACGAAAAGCACGTGCCAAGGCTGAGCTAGAAAGGAAAGTTATCAACAGAAAGGTAATTTTTCCATTACATCAAAATTGCATACTATTGGCAAATGAAAATAAAAATGCGAACATGGCAGCACATGTAGAATCTTATAAGATTCCTGTGTAGCGCGGTTAACTTGTGGCGTCTTCTGTTGCAGCCATATCTTCATGAGTCTAGACACAAGCACGCAATGAGAAGGGCAAGGGCTAGTGGAGGCCGGTTTGCTAAGAAGAGTGAGGCAGAAGCAGCAGAGGATGCAGCAGCTGGGAGAGAAAGAGAAAGGGGTTCAGCAACCAACTCATCAGGCTCTGAACCAGTTGAGACAGACTCTAATGAGACCCTAAACTCTTCAGGTGCACCATAATCAGCCAAAGCTCTGAGAAAAAAAGAGACGCTTTGGCTAAATATATCCATTGCCTCAAACCGGCAAATCATTCTTGGCTTTTGGGTTTTGTGTTTGCTTACTTGTTCTTGTCAGTGTCTCATATTGTGTGGTTTTTGGAGTTACTACAATGTACAAAGATAAACGGAGTTATGTTAGGTGTTAGATTTGAGACGAGAGATGTGGAATAGCAGGTAGGTCTTGTTTTTATTATTTTTTTTCTCTTGGAAAATCGGAATATACATTTGTTTTATCGTTTGCTTTTCTGATCTGAAAGTGTTACAGAGCTGAAACTCTTGTTCGTTTTTGTTTTGTCCTTTATGCTTGATCAAGAGAAAGAATATACGTACGAGATGTGAATCTATATGTAACTGATCACGGGTTAGTATAAATGCAGATTTTTAAAAGGACGAAAATGCAAAACTATTATCTACAACGGGAAGATTGATTAATATATAAACATATAACACGAACACCACATGACAGGATCAGGAAACACAAACTAAAGTTAGGCGTTGTCATTCTTTGAATCTGTAAGAGAGAAGAAGAAGAAGAGAGTCAATTTGTGTTTCTCATTTGGAGAAGAGAGAGAAAGAGGAAGACTTTGACTCGTCTTCTTCCTCTATCTCTATCTCTATCACTATCATTACATCTGTTTCCTTCACACCGTATGAATGACTTTTCCCTTTGATTTATTTTCATTGTTATACATATCCATTTTGCTTCAACTGATTAGCCATTAAGTGTTCCTCTCCATTGAGGTCTGTATGTTTTCCCTTTCCCTTTTTAGTATCTTTCTCTGGTCTTAGCTAGCTAGGGTTTAGTTCTCCACTTTTATATACCTTAGGGTTCTCTTTGATTCGGATCCTTTGTAGGGTCCTGATTTGCTGCTTGCTGATTAGTAATAGTTGTAAGGCTTAAGAACCTAATGGCAGCTTGGAGAGAGTTGCCCAAAGTTGTGAACTTTCTTTCTGGGTTTGAGTAATGAAACTGTTTGATGAAATTTTAGGAGTCCTGAGATTTGATTAGATGGGCAATTGTTGTGGCAATAGTTGTAGGCTTAAGAACCTAGTGGCAGCTTGGAGAGAGTTGCTCAAAGTTGTGAACTTTCTTTCTGGGTTTGAGTAATGAAACTGTTTGATGAAATTTTAGGAGTCCTGAGATTTGATTAGATGGGCAATAGTTGTGGCAATAGTTGTAGGCTTAAGAACCTAATGGCAGCTTGGAGAGAGTTGATCAAAGTTTTGAACTTTCTTTCTGGGTTTGAATAATGAAACTGCTTGATGAAATTTCAGGAGTGCTCAGATTTTATTAGATGGGGAATTGCTGTGGCAGTCCGAGTTCGGCTACGATAGAAAGTGGACATGGGAAACCCAAGAACAAAAACAATCCCTTTCACAGCAACGAGTACACTACAGCAAATGGATCTGGAGCTGGCTTTAAGCTCTCTGTGTTGAAAGATCCAACAGGACATGATATATCTCTGCAGTATGACCTGGGACGCGAGGTTGGTCGAGGGGAGTTTGGTGTAACTTACTTGTGTACCGATATCCAAACGGGTGAGAAGTATGCTTGCAAGTCCATATCGAAGAAGAAGCTGAGAACAGCAGTGGATATAGGGGATGTGAGGAGGGAGGTTGAGATAATGAAACATATGCCTAAACATCCAAACATTGTCTCTTTGAAGGATTCCTTTGAGGATGATGATGCGGTGCATATAGTGATGGAGTTATGTGAAGGAGGGGAACTATTTGATCGGATTGTTGCAAGAGGACATTACACTGAGAGGGCTGCTGCTGCGGTTATGAAGACTATTGTTGAAGTTGTTCAGGTTCTGTAGCTGTTGGGGATAACAACTTTACATTTTCTGTGTTTCTGCTCACACACTCTTTGTGTGTCTTTGCAGATATGCCATAAGCAGGGAGTGATGCATAGGGATCTTAAGCCAGAGAACTTTCTTTTTGCAAATAAGAAAGAGACATCAGCTCTTAAGGCCATTGATTTTGGTTTATCTGTCTTCTTTAAACCTGGTATAGATTGATAATATCAGGTTTTGATGAGTATCAGTGGGCAGATTTTTTTTGTATTTTTTTACTTAACTTTGCTAAACTGTAACAGGTGAGCAGTTTAATGAGATTGTTGGAAGTCCTTATTACATGGCACCCGAGGTGCTGCGACGAAACTATGGACCTGAGATCGATGTCTGGAGCGCAGGAGTCATCCTCTATATCCTTCTTTGTGGCGTCCCTCCATTTTGGGCAGGTTTGTCTATGCACTTTGATTTGTTGATGTGCCTTTCCTTACTGCAAAGTCTCTAGTTTCCCTTGGATTATTCAACTAAGATCTCACTCAAATGTATCTTTGGTACAGAGACTGAACAAGGGGTGGCTCAAGCGATCATTAGGTCAGTAATTGACTTTAAGAGAGATCCATGGCCTAGAGTTTCGGACAGTGCCAAAGACCTTGTGAGAAAGATGCTTGAACCTGATCCCAAAAAACGGCTTTCTGCTGCAGAAGTACTCGGTAGGCTTCAGTTTTTTTAGCAGCACCTAAGCTTTTTGATGGATGTTTTGAAATCGTATACTCATAAAGAGAGATTCTATTTGCAGAACATCCTTGGATACTGAATGCAAAGAAGGCTCCAAATGTGTCTCTTGGAGAGACTGTGAAAGCAAGGCTGAAGCAGTTTTCTGTTATGAACAAGCTCAAGAAACGAGCTCTACGAGTATTGATTCTGTTAAACCATGCGACTGATTTTCGATCTGATTCAGAAGGAAAAGATAATAACATACACCTGTGTTACTCTTGTAGGTGATAGCTGAACACTTGTCAGTGGAGGAAGCAGCTGGGATAAAGGAAGCATTTGAAATGATGGACGTAAACAAGAGAGGCAAGATAAACCTCGAGGAGCTTAAAAACGGACTTCAAAAAGCTGGACAACAGATTGCTGATGCTGATCTTCAGATTCTTATGGAAGCTGTATGAATCTCTCTTATTTCTTAAGTGGTAGTAAGCTCGAGACAAGTACCATATCACATCTGAGAACTGAAACTCTTCTCTTCTTCCTTTCTTTATTTTCCGAACAGACTGATGTTGATGGGGATGGGACACTGAACTATGGAGAGTTTGTGGCTGTTTCTGTGCACCTTAAGAAGATGGCGAACGATGAACACTTGCATAAAGCTTTTAACTTCTTTGATCAGAACCAGAGTGGTTACATAGAGACTGAAGAACTACGTGAAGCCTTGAATGATGAATTGGATGAGAACAGCAGTGAGGAAGTCATCGCTGCCATCATGCAAGATGTTGATACTGACAAGGTAACATATACTTTTTTGGTAAATTCTTATGAAAATAGGGTATTGTCAGATGATAAAAGAACACATATAATATCTTGGTTTCCTATGATCAGGACGGGCGTATAAGCTATGAAGAGTTTGCTTCGATGATGAAAGCTGGAACAGATTGGAGAAAAGCGTCACGGCAGTATTCCCGGGAAAGATTCAACAGTTTAAGCCTCAAGTTAATGAGAGATGGTTCATTGCAACTAGCAGGTGAGGCTTAACATGTAATGAAAAGCTTGGATAGGGCACAAGGCAGAGGAAAAAAAAGCAGAACAAAACCATCAGGTGTTGATGACAAATTGTCAAAGAGACATAACACTATGTTTTAAAAGCACTTAACACGGTAGTGATAGAAAAGATTTGCGTTGGTATTGGTTTCTCTCTACTTCCTTTTTCTCACGTGTTTTAGATTAGAGTTTCAATTATTTGAAGTTGTTCCACTGGCCATGTGATTTGATGATGTCGACAAAGTTTCTGAGTTTCCAAGATGAGCTTGTGGTAGGAACTGTTTCAAATCAAATATAAGATCTGTTTCTGTGTTTTCTTTTCTTACTCAAAAGACATTCGCAACGTAATACTTTGGCTTGTGTAAGAGACACAGTGAGAAGCACGCGCGAATTGGAATCTATCGTTGTGATGCTGACCAAACACATAACTAGAAAAGCAAAGAAAACCCTTAAGAAAAAAACAGAGTATCCTAATAAATAAGAAGGAAAGAATCTTCCTTTACGCTCTCTTGATTCTCTCCTCTGCTCTCAACAGAGACTGAAGAGCCAAAGTAGACGACTTTCACACCTCTCTCTGTAGCATCAATGGCAATCACGTCGTCCTTCTTCTGTGTACCCACCCCGAACACATCATCCATCTCTGAATCGAACCTCACACGGCCTCACCTTTCCTTCTCTCCTAGACTCTCCTCCTTCTCCTTTACCGCAAAGTCCATCTCTTTCAACCGCCGCGTCACTATTTCCCCTGTTTTCTCCGCCTCAATCGACAACGGCGGTTCTGACAACAACAACAACAGAGGAAGTGGCGGTAATGGAGACGGAGGGAAGAACAATGGAGATGGAGACGGTGGTGAGGACAGGGATAGGAACAGAAGCGAGGCGATGATGTTATTGGCTGAGTCTGGACCGAGTTAGAGAGTCTTCCCAAGGATCTAGCTGCTGCTATTGAGTTGGGTCGGATTCCTGGATCGGTTATCACCCGGTTCCTTGAGCTTCAGAGATCGGCTGTGATGCGGTGGCTGATGCAGTTCGCTGGGTTTAGGGAAAGGCTGTTGGCTGATGATCTCTTCTTGGCTAAACTCGCCATGGAATGTGGTGTTGGTGTCTTCACTAAGGTGTGTGCTTTCTTCTTATCCCACTTCATTAGAAAGTTTGGAACTTTTTGGTGGTGTTTATGGAGAATTACTTAGTGAAAGTGTTTCAGTTTTGGTTTTAATCGTTTCAACAATGCTTATATGTAATGATTCTTTTGTTTACAGACAGCTGCTGAGTATGAACGGCGTAGAGAAAACTTCTTCAATGAACTTGAAGTTGTCTTTGCCGATGTGGTAATCATTCATTCTTCTCTGCCTCTTTTTTTTTACCTGGTGTGTTGTTGCTTGTACAGGCCCCATGTGGTATCTAAAACTTACTATTTGGAGATGTGTAATTGTTAGTGGGTAGGGATGAGTGAGAACAGTGATCTTTTAGATGACCCATTCAGATACACGAAAGGTTGGGTTTGGTAGTTTGTGGTTGTGACTTGTTTGTGATGGGGTCTTCAAGTTTTCACCATTTGTTTTTGAATGACTATGAGAAAGTAGTTGACATTTGCTTTGTCTCTGTGGTAAGAACCAAATTTTCAACTGTATACCTACCCAGTGTTTCATTTGTTTTAATTTTTTTTATATCTTTAGGCTTCTTATTTTTTTTGTTTATCATGAATAGAAGGGCCAACCTTTATGCTTTGTCACTTTGTAAGATAAAGTGGACTCACAAATCATTTTTTTTTTCTTTATTAGGTGATGGCTATTATTGCTGATTTCATGTTAGTTTATCTTCCTGCTCCTACTGTGTCTCTTAGACCACCTCTCGCACTTTCTGCTGGAGGTTTATCCAAGTTTTTCCACAACTGTCCAGATAATGCCTTCCAGGTATCATCTTTTTCTGTTAAAAAAATGGTTTGGCATATGCGGGATAAGTTTGAAGAAGCTCGTTCTCTTCTAATTATCCAATGTGTTTGCTGCAGATTGCTATCTCTGGAACCTCATATTCTCTCTTGCAAAGGCTTGGTGCTATTGCGGTATGTGGTGTTCTTTTTTGTCTATTTCTTTCTAATCTGATCTCAACTACACACAATAATTTGTTTTTAATGGCTGAATGTTTGTATATGTTATGCAGCGCAATGGGGCAAAGCTGTTTGCCGTTGGCACCACATCATCGCTGGTGAGTCAAAACATATATCTACCTTTAAAAAGGGAAACACAAGTCACAAGATGGATAGTTTTCCATATTCTAGACTCTGTTGCACATCACAAAAACTGTTGTTTCACATTGTGTTTGTACACTTGTTTTGACTTGACGAATATGTCTGTTTAATTGGTTAAGGTTGGTACTGCTGTTACAAATGCATTTATAAAAGCAAAAGGAGCTGTGGACAAGACTTCTGAAGGTGAAGTCGAGACTGTTCCAATAGTCTCCACAAGTGTTGCATATGGTGTTTATATGGCAGTTTCTAGCAACCTAAGGTACTGAGTTTCTTTCTAACAAACAAACAAACTACACAAGAAGTCTTTAAGGAAGGCGTAGTAGATATACTGCACTTTTAGCATTTGGATTGGATAAATAATGAGGTATGGTTTTGAAATAAAACAGGTACCAAGTACTGGCTGGTGTGATAGAACAACGTCTCCTGGAGCCAATGCTACACCAACACAAACTTGCACTCAGTGCCATGTGTTTCGCTGTTAGAACTGGCAACACATTCTTGGGTTCCTTATTGTAAGTCTTGTAAAACAGACAAACCTGGTTCTTTCTGTCCTCAACAGTTTTTTATTTACATGTTTTCTTTTTGTTCTTGTTGTCTCAGATGGGTGGATTATGCACGTCTCATAGGTATCCAGAAGTCTCATTGAAGGAAGAATCAGAAGAACACGATGAGCTCGATTCAGACATGATCTGCTTTCGACTTATGTATACGAAACTACTTTGTCTTCATTCACAATTGTTGCTGATTTTGATTGTTTGGTCATATTTCTACAAAACTAGTCGATCTTTCCATTCAAAACAACGCTATTTTCACAATGCATTTGGGTTTTGACATTCTCTCTTGTCTATTTCTCTGCAACTAGAAGTAATACATCATATCAATAAATAACAGATTCATTTCAGCTCCACAATATAATCAATGATCTAAGCAAGAACTTCATCTTTGTGACAAGCTCTTATCTTCACTTCCAAAGTATCTGAACTGCCAACGTTTTGCACATCGCAGCACTCGATTCCTTCACCCTGTTAATTATTTTCAAAGTAGTTATGCTTTCAGGATTTAGACCACACACATGGTTATGACTTGGTAAAAAAGATTAGTATTGGTTACCATCTTGTGCATAGTAGCAGCAATGACTCGGACTTGTGAAATGTTACTAGCAGATTGATTCTCATTTGGCAAGCACGGAGGTAAACTACCTAGCGTTTTCACCTTGTACATCGTAGTAACCAAGCTTTGGTTCTTGTCCTCTACAACAGACTCAAAGAAAAACTGACGAGGCATCTCACACGGATCATTTGTCACCCGTCTCGTATTAAAAGTATACAATGGTATTCTAACATTCTTCCATGGCCGGAACGTTTCTAGAGGACGTTTCAGGTAGTTTCTTGGTAATATAGACTGGTAAACGTGAACTGAATAGCCCCAAGATACAGATACTGACCAGTTGTTTCCCCTTTGGTAACATATTGTCTGTTGGAGGATACGTGACTGGTCGGTTTTCGCGGTTTTCATGAGGTGGTTCACTGATTCCTGGCGGTTCATGGCTGGGAATATGGGGTCTATGACATCGAAATGGTGGAGACTGATAAGAGGACACTGTGGATGAGCTGATAAGAGACCTGATATGTCACCGTGCAGATCAATCTGTTCTTATAACATAACAAGCAAGCTGGAGTGAGTGAGTGAGTGTTCTGTGAATAAAAGCACAAGAAGCAGTTTCTTGTTCAAATCCTCTACCTGGTGGATGCCTTTGTTCATAGTAAGATCAATTCCCAAGTCAGCCAAGCAACGAAACGAGAGAAGATCGCTATAAACTCCAAGGTACCTTGCAATACAATCTTCCATTTTGTTGAGAAGTGTTTCTACCGTTGGATAGCTCAATGCATATCCACCACCTCCATATCCCATGTCAAACGAGAATATAGCGTTTGACCAAACGTTTTCTGAGTTCATCCCTATGTAATAGTGTTTCTTGTGATCATACCGCTCGAGAGCTTCCACTAAGTTGTCCAAGAAGAAGAGAGTATCATCATCAGCTATCACAAACCATCTTGTGTCTTTGTTGGCCTTGTTAAACGACTCGTGTAGCGATTGAAAAAGGCGGAACTGAGTCTTGAACTTCGCGTTTGTGTTGAATGAATCTTTGTTAACAAAGAAAGGAGGAGACTGTTGAGGCCAAGGTAAAAGGTCACGACCAGGTGGCTTTTCTAGAAAGACATGTCCCTTTGTGATGTTTGGTCTCCACCAAGGCTCTATGTAGCCTCTCCTGTACCTCCAAGTCTTTGTACTACCAACGATGACAAAGAGTAGATGGCTGATGTTTGTAGGAGGAGGCTCTCTTGCTGTCTGCAAGGACGAAGATTCTGAGGAGGAGAAACTAAACTCGAGAGGTGAAAAGAGTTTATAGGTTATCATTTTATGAGGATGGTTAAAGGCAAATGTGTGTAACAAGAAAAGTAGAGCACCTGAAAATGCTATGGACTTCCATAAGGTAGATAATGATAGGTTCTGAGAGATATGACTCAGTTTAGTTAGATTGGTGTTGTTGTTGTTCTCAGATGCCATAGAGAGACTACTAATAAACACAACAAAATGATTATTTTGATAGATCTGAACATAGATGATTCCTTCAATTATATACGTGTAGGAATAGTTAGCTAATAAAGTAAAAGGGGAATGTTGATCAATGATCATGAGAGCTGATGTGCATAACTATCATGTGTTTAGATGTTAAAGCAGGTGATGATATTAAAAAGTACTGACACTTTCTCGTTGTAATAAAAAGAATACAAAAGAAGCCAAAAGGGTGATGAAACGATCTTCATGCTGCATATTTGCATGTAACCATCTCATTTACATTACCATACAACTGTAAACTTTTTAAACCAATCTCCTTTACCCTTTAGCTTAGCTATGACACTTTCTTGTTTCTTTTCTAAACTAGAAAGTGTCTGGAATTCAACCCAAATAATCCTTTTACATTCGGAACCAGCTGGCAATAATACTATTTTGGCGTAAATCATCCTTTCTCCCAGCACTAATCAAATCGGGTGATAGTAATTACACCCGCAACCTTTTTACCACCAGAACTAACTCTTCATGGCTCACTTTTTTGTTTCTTTCACTTTGTAAGAAAAGAAAAAAACGCATTAAATATACTATATCTATATCAATTTATAAATTTCTTAAATTATCATCAAGGAAAAAAACTAGCTTGTTTTTTAGCCGGAAGAATCGTAAGGCTAGTTTTTTATGTATTCATTTGCTTTGTGAAAATGGCGTTTTGGTTTACATGAAATTCGAGACTAATTTAATTATTTGTGTAAACATATTAATCTTTGGGAAGCTTCTCTTTATTCATTAGGCGATGATTTCGCCTCTCCTACAGTCTCGAAGTCTTATACTTGCAGCATCACCTTCATACTCCACGTCACAACATTCCACTTTTCTTGCCTAGAGACAGAACAAACAATCAAACCTTATTACTTTAGATTTAATGGTGGAATTAAATAAAAGAAATTGTTATCATAACTAACAAATAGATAAAAAAGGTATTAATGCATAGTAAGATGCATATTCAGATAGTGAACGAACCTGTCTTGGAGTTTTGGGTGAGAAGACTCTGATCAAAGCAAGAGGATCAGCAGAGATGTTCCCGGAGAAGGAACAAGAAGTCATGTTTCTTATAAACTTCCTTGTGTAAGAAGTAACAACTGATCCATCATTCTCTTGTTCAATAGAATCAAAGAAGAACCAGTGAGGAGCTTCACATGGATTCCTAGACACACGTCTCGTGTTAAACATGAAAAATGGAGGCCGTCCTCGGCGCCAGGGATGGAACGTCTCGATGGGAAGCTTTAAGTGGCTACGTGGGAATATCTTCTCATAGATATGAACTGAGTATCCCCACGAGACCGAAAAGGTCCAGTTACTTACTCTAACGTGGCATATGGTCTGTTGTAGCATCCGTGATTGGTCCACGTTGGCTGCTTTCATGATATGAATGACTGAACCGGGACGGTCCATGCCAGGGAAAAGCGGTGAGACGATATCGAAGTGGTGGAGGCTGACAAGAGGAGCCGTTGGATGGGACGAGAGTAAGCCTGACATGTGACCATATAGATCCAACTATTGCATGTAAACAAAAGACTTATATGTTAACTTTTTTGAACATGTGAATCTTTCGACCAATATCTGGTCTGATATTTACTATTAAAATTTTGTATCCTTAGTTTTCATATAATTTTTAATAATATTTTAGATACAATTAAAATTATCGCACAAAATTGTGATATCCTGAGTAACAGATTCATTTGCCTATCTTCCGGACCGGACTGACTTGAATATGATAAATAAGAAATATGGTTACATACCTGATGAAACCCTTTCTCAAGGGTAAGATCAACGCCCAAATCAGCCAAACAAAGACTTTGTATTTGATCTACTGCCCAAATGAAATGATACCTCTCAACACATTCATCAAGTTTTACCACCAAAGCCTCCACCAGAGGATAACTTAAAGCATATCCTCCTCCTCCAAATGCCATACCAAACGATAAGGCAGCGTTTGACTTTATAGTCTCCGAGTTCATTCCGATGTAATGTTTTTTCGTGTGGTCGTATTTTGACAATACATCCACTAAGTTGTCTACGAAGAAAAGAGTATCATCATCACCCGTCACATACCTATTCATTTTGGACAAGTTCTATGTTAGATGCACAAAGCTTTTCTAGTATCATACACAAACACCCATATTTCCATCCTAACGAGACTCGAACCTATGATTCTATAAACTCCTAGCTACTAGTAGGTGATCTAAAAGTTTTAGCCAATATGTTAACTACTCGTTGCTAAGATCTAACTAGCTATGTATATGTATAGCTAGCATATGTACCATCTCACACCCTCGTCCATGAGCCTGTAAGTCTCTAGAATGGCTCTATAGAACCGAGTGTGACTTGGGTTTCGGAGCTTCGGGTAAATTCTTAGTTTCTTGACGTCTTCACTGACTCTAAACGGCGGGAAGGTGGGAGACCAAGCCAGTAACTCTCTGGACGGCTCCACGTCCATGAAGATATTGCCTCGTGTCACGTTTGGTCTCCACCATGATTCTACGTAAGTTCTTCGATGCTTCCACGTACGTGGGCTCCCCACCAATACAAACATCAAGTGGCTCAAGTTTGTGGCAGTCTCCTTAAGCGGCAAGAGCCTCTCCTCATGGCATTTTATGGTGAATAAATCACCGTAGAAAGATTCTGAAATGGTGTTGGTTTGGTTGAAGAAGACGAGGGTTAAGAAGATTGCGACAATGCCTAAGATCACGAGATATTTGCATAAGCTGTTTGTGTGGTAACTTGGAGACGACATTGTTATTTTTTGACAAATTGGAGACGACATTGTTCACGAGTCAGTGTGACGATGTAAAGCCGTATAAGTAAGTATAGCTATAACCTTTATTAGAGACGTGATTAATTGGAAACTTTTAATTTTACTTCTTTACTTGTCAAACACTAAAACAATATTGTCAGTCATTCAAAGTGAACTGTATGTTGATCTAATGTTACAAAACTAAAATTAAGATTGTAACTGATAGTGACACTAGTATATCTATATACAACAACTTAGCTAATGTTTTTGATATTTATAACTTTGATCAGTAAAGTGGATGTTACTTTTACTAACCAGTTTCGTTTGCCCTGTCGTGTAGACTACTATCAGTGTTCGGTCACTAGTCAATTTTGACGATGTATAAACGTATAAGTTATAGATTTTTTAATGTTTCTGTTTTACCTGTCAAACATTAAAAAGAACCTTGGTTAAAAAGGGATATTAGGAGAATTAAACTAACTATACAAAATATGAAATACCAAAAAAAGAAGAAGAAGCAAATTGGTTAGAGCAGACAGTCAATTTATACATCAACTGGTATGTGGTTTTAATCCAGACGTGAACTATAAAGCTATGCCGATTAATACATAATTAATTAGCAGGTATGTGATATGTAATTATTCTATGTGTAATCTGTATTAATGCTGACTCTACCCTCGCTCAAACATTTAGAACAAAACCAGCAACATCTTAGAGCAACTCCATTGTAATTTGTAGAGTATCTCAACTTTGGTAACTCAACAAAAAAATAAAAGAACAAGTATATTATTATTGAGATACTCATCCAAAAATTTTTTTGACGTATTTCATTTAAGATAATTATGGATGAATATCTCTGAGATACTCATCTTTTTATTTTTTTTTATTTTGTTGGATTTTGTGAGATATCAAAGCTTAGAACCTATGGATAGGGGTGTTTTAAGCTATATCATCCATGTTTCTTGTTTTCTCCTTTATTCTTTCGAGGATTTCTTTTTCTTTTTCGAAAGCTTAAGTATAAAAATTATTCATAAAACTACATCAAGTGCTTCTACAAGTTTGAGATTTTGTAGCTAAGATATAAATACATGAAACTTAGTCGGATCAAAGAATCGAAAGAACTGAAAGAATGAAAGAACTAAGCTAATAAGCTTCTACTATTGAAAACCAGTGCTCACAGCTTTCCTAAAAATTTGGTACCCTCTAAGGCTCGGATAGAGATTTATCAAAATTTGGTGTCCTCTAAGGCTCAGATATTGTATTCTATATGTATAATCAGTAGCTACAAAACATTAATATACTATATAATAAGTATCATAACAACCATAATGTCCCTAATTGTATGGATAAGAGTTCGGAAAATTTTGCGAATTTAAGAAGCAACAAACTATAGCTCTTGGTACATGGTAGAAAATAGGGTTGTTCAATCCAAATTTTGATCTGGGTTAGGTTCGTTTTTTTGATATTCCGGTTTACTAAAATTAGGTGTCATATTAAAACCATATTTACTTTGGTTTATATACAGTTAGTTTTTGGCTGATTCGATTTTATACCAAACAACCGTAATTAGGCATTTTCATAATATTTTATCAAATTTAATTTATATGATTAAAATTTGAATTTAGTATATAATACTCTAATTTTTATATAGAATATTTTCCATTTTATTTAAATGTTAAAATAATTAGTTAAATTAAAAATATAATTTCATAAGATAAAATAAGAAAATTTAATCATATCATAATACTATTAAAAACTAAATTTTAAGAAAAATGTATATTAATGAAAGTTTTTACGTAAAAAAATAAGGTAAATTATTTAAATTAATGTATTAAGATCATATCAATAAAATAAATTGTATATATTATCAGTTATATTATATAATTTAGATATATTATATTTCTATATTTTAGTTCGGTTTATTCAATATGATCGTCAGAACAATAATCATATACTGCGGTTTTTTTTAAACTAACATTCATTCAGTTTATACGGTATTACCAAATTCAATCTACTTTTTCTATTTTGATTTGGTTCATTTAGTTAGTGTTTTACTAGATTGAATATCCTACCTCTAGCAGAAAATAATATAGTTGGAAATAACTACATCTCCATCTATATTTTTCTTGTTAAAATAATATTATTGGACACATTAATGTATCAACTATCATGAAGAAATAAATAGCTTATTTGCTAAATGCGTAAACCGGCCAAAAAATTTATCAGATAAAAGATTAAAAATTACAATAATATACCAATATTAATATTTCTGATGTCCGTTATTCATTAGGCGATGCTTTCATTTCTCATACATTCTCAAAGTCTTGTGTAAATATTTATCAGATAAAAGATAAAAAAATTACAGTTATACCAATCTTAATATTTCTGATGTCCATTATTCATTAGGCGATGATTTCGTTTCTCCTACAATCTCGAAGTCTTATGTTTGCAACATCTGCACCCCCATATTCCACGTCGCAACATTCCACTTTTCTCCCCTATAAACAGAACAATGAATATAGCGAAATAACATTTTCTAATAATAGTGAAAATTTGTTGTAATTAACAGCAAAGTAATTATATTCTTAAATATAACATATGCATCTGTTTCTACAAAAGAAAATTGTTATTAGATTTAACATGTTAGTGTATGAATAATGAACGTGAGGACAAATCCTAATTTGAGTTTTGATGAATAGTTTTTTCTTAAGTGGTCGACCTAAGAGCACCATTAACCCTAGGTGCTTAAGGAGTGCTTAAGGGGTGGAGCCCACAAGCACCTCTAAAAATCAACTTTTAAATTGCTTAAATAAACACTTATTTTGTTTGGGTGCTTGCACTATTTACGGGCTCCACTGACACGTGGCGGCCCGCAATTGGTTTATTTTTTTATTATTTTTTTTTTTAAAACCAAAAAGTAAAATAAAATTAAGCATCCCAAGTAGGGTGCTATGGTTAATGGTGCTCTAAGTGTCATTTTCAGATATTTTGTATATTATTTGGCATCAGTAGTAAAACTCAAGAACGAACCTGTTTGGGAGTTTTGGGAGAGAAGACACGGATCGAAGCGAGAGGATCCGCAGAAACATTACCAGAGAAGGAGCAAGAACTCATTTGTCTTAGAAACTTCCTTGTGTAGGAAGTAACAACTTCTCCGTTCACTTGCTCAATCGAATCAAAGAAGAACCAGTGAGGAGCTTCACATGGATCTCGAGACATCCATCTCGTGTTAAACATGTAAACTGGACGCTCTCCATCGATCCAGGGACCGAATGTCTCGATGGGAATCTTCAAGAAGCTGCGTGGAAATATATTCTCATAGACATGAACCGAGTATCCCCACGAGACCGAGAAGGTCCACCTACTTTCTCTAACGTAGCATACAGACTGTTGAAGCATCCGTGATTGGTCCACGTTGGCCGGTTTCATAATATGGGCGACTGAACCGGTACGATCCATGCCAGGGAATATTGGTTCGAGGAGTCCCAAATGGTGGAAGCTGACAAGAGGAGCCGTTGGATGGGAGGAGAGGAAGCCTGATATGTCACCATGCAGATCCAGCTGTTGCATGTTAACCAAATACTTAAACAATTTCACGTCGAAGCTTCAATATTTATCAAGATAATTGCATGGTAGAAGACATACTTCCCTTCTAGTCCCTAATCCAAAATTGCAGCGGCTTAAAGTTTTTTTACTGTGCCTTTAATTTGAGTAACTATCTGATAATCTGGTTGGTAATTTTCTGAATGAATAAAATTAATCAAAAAACTCAGTTGTATTTTACCTATAGATATAACAAACTGAAAAAATTAGAAAATAGTGAGTTTAACTTCTTTATTTTATTGTATCTATTTTTCATTCCATTTGTGAGCATTGATATACTGCAAAATGAACTATTATATACATTGTTGATAAATAATCTTCATTAATTTAATGTATTGCAGTGTTTTTTGTATTGTAAGTAGACAAGATATACGATGACTGATAATCCTAGAAGTAGTTATAAAAATAAAAAATAAAAAATAAAATTCCATTTCTTCAACTTCTACTTAACATAATTCTATAAGCTTTTTGTTAGCTACCTTGAACATGTGAACCTAGAATATAACACATGATATACATATATAGTTGACAGACATATACCTGGTGAAATCCTTTATCGAGGATAAGATCAACGCCCATATCAGCCAAACACAGACTCTGTAAATGATCCACTGCCCAAATGTAATGGTACCTCTCAATACAGTTATCCAATTCTAAGACTAAAGCCTCTACAAGAGGATAACTTAGAGCATATCCTCCTCCTCCGAATGCCATTTCAAACGAGAAATGAAAATTAGATCTTGTCGTCTCCGAGTGCATTCCTATGTAATGTTTCTCCGTGTGATTGTATTTTGACAACACGTCCACCATGTTGTCTACGAAGAAAACAGTGTCATCGTCACCCGTCACATACCTATTTTTATAGGACAAGATTTATATTACATAAACATATATATTTTACTCATTCAAATCTAAAAAGAATATAAGAGACATATAAAATTAGTCAAAACTCATCCAATAATATCATGACATGAAGCTTTTTGTTACAAAATATTTAGGATATATAATGAGAAGATTAGAACTGCTATTAATATCATATAAAGTATATATATGGCCAATTCTATAAATTATAAATCAATTATTCTATATCTAGATTTGATAAGATGACTAATTAATTATCTAGTATACTATCATACCATCTCACATCCTGGTCTTGTTTAAGCCTGTAATTCTCGAGAATTGCTCGATAGATCCGAGTGTGAACACGGTTTACAAGCTTCGGGTAAATTTTCAGTTTCTTGAGGTCTTCGCTGACTATTAACGGCGGCAGGGTCCGAGACCAAGGCTGGAACTCTTCAGGAGGCTCCATGTCAAAGAAGATATTACCACGTGTTACATTTGGTCTCCACCATGATTCTACGTAAATTCTTCGATCCTTCCAGTTACGTGATCCCCCGACCAGAACGAACATCAAATGGCTCAAGTTTGTGGCCGTCTCTTTAGGCCTCTCCACGAGCCTCTCTTGATCTTTTATGGTGAAAATGTCATTGTCAGAAGATTGTGAATTGATGTAGGTTTTGTTGAAGCTGACGAGGACGAAGAAGATCGCGGCCACGCCCATGATCACGCGATATTTGCATAACACGTTCGTGTGGTAACTTGGATGTGACGTCATTACATTAGACAGAGATATAACCATCAAAGATGTTGGAGGCTTTAGTTTGGAAACCATAGAGAAGATATTTATACTTTTTTTAAACCAACATCTAGATTATTATTGAATATCACTACTAGACCACAATCATTTTATTTATGTGTAATATTAAATTTTGATTGGGTAACTTTAGCATGATATTTTCATTTACCGATTTTCGGCATATGTTCTAGACTAGTAGGTTTCGGTCACGAGTCAATGTAACGATGTATTAAAAACGTAACTGATTGGTCTTCTTTATTTCTCAATCAATTAAAACTATCTTGATTGTAAATGGGACATTGCTATAAAATACATATACTTAAATTCATGAAGTAACTGGAAAATAAGTTGGTTAAGAAAACGACTAATTCATGGGTACAATCACACCATAAATTATAGGGAAAAAAGTTAATTTAAACCTAATTTATCAGTTTATTACTAAATTAGGTCTAATATTATTTTAATTACTGGTTTAGTTTTGATATCAATAATGCCCTAAGATCTTTTGTTACGAAAACTGAAAATTACAATACTGCCATTATTATATTTTTTAATTTTAAAATAAATTAATTAATATTTACAATTTTGCCATTTGATAGATTTTTTTAATTCACGTTACATAAGGCAACAAATTTATTAACCATAGATTTATTTCTATATTGCCACAAACTTATGTAAAATCGATAGACTAAATTTGATTTTCATAGATTTATTTGATAGATTTATTTTTCTTTAACAACAGATTCATTTAATTTTAACAGATTTATTAATAAATCAACAGATTTGTTTCTTATAGCTACAGACTTATCTAAATTTGATAGATTTGTCTAAGGTTTGATAGATTTATTGGTCCTTTAGACACAGATTTTATTTTTATTTTTGACAGATATATTTCTTTTCACATATTTATTTTCATTTACACACAAATTTATTTTATTTTGATAGATTTATGTATTTTTCAACCGATTTATTTATTTTCAACCGATTTAGTTAACAAACTTCAACAGATTTATTTACTTTTGACCACAATTTTTTTTCTTTTTGAAGACAGACTTATATAATTTTAACGCAAGCAAACTAAAATGGACTAGTTAAGTAAAATCGTGACAAACCATGTAAAGCGGGTTTACTTTAAACCAAATCATAATTTAAATGTGCAAACCAAAATTGTTACCTAATTTAAACCAAAACATAATTTACTTGTGTAAACCAAATCACAACTTAATTTAGACCACAAATAAAACTGAATCAAACCCTAATTTAAAAAAATCTAGTCACGTCACTTATTCCTCACGTCAAGCCGTCTTCTTCTTCTCCGATAGATTCACAATTCTTTTCATCCTTTTTTTCTTCCTTTTTTACACAGATGGGGCAACTTACTCTTACATATGGTAAATGGATATTTCAAAAAACAAGATGGCTATTTGGTGTTGACAAGAAAAAACGAAGCATGGTTATAGAAGTAAATGATATAATTTGCTATGAAGATTTTGTTCAGATGGTGATCAGAGAGTACAAGATCGATACACAAAATTACAAAGTGGAGTTGAGCTACATGTATCCGAAAAAGGTTTTGGTGACAGTACCAAAAAAGACACCGCCTATAGATATTGGAAATCAAAGGCAATTTTCTGGATTTTTGGAACAACTGAAGACCGAACCGATGCAAATTTGTCTCGAACTTAAAGAAATAGTTTTAGAAAAAGAAGATGATAATGTAGCTGCCGAAGAAGACAATGATGTAAGTGATGAGGAAGATGACATATTTGATTATTGTGATGATTCAGATGAAGCATCTTCGGAGGATGAAGACTTCACATCTTATGGGGTACAAACTGAAGAAGGGGACAAAAATAAAAAGCCACCAACTACGAATAGTGGATCCATGTATGCGAGCGCTCATGCAAAACACATTAATCAACATGTTAAGTTAGAGTTAGATTCGCTGAAACTAGCTGTTGGACAACGGTACGACACAAAAGATGCATTGGAGACTAGGTTGAAAATATTGTCAGTACTTCAGCAATTTGATTTTAAAGTAGATGTAGCAAGACCAGATATATTAGTGATAAGTGTTGGGTTGAGAGCTATACATGGAGAGTAAGAGCCACCCCAGTTGGAGGTTCTACTCGGTTTACTATTCGATTGTACAATTCAGAACATTCATGTTCTGTTACTGAGCGTTCTGCCCGTGTCCGACAAGCAACTCCAGAAATTCTTGCATTACTGTATGTGGACTTTGTCGGAGGAGTTGATTCAAAAGTTCTCCCAAAACATGTTGGGGAAGCCTTAAACATGAGATTTAGTGTCAAGGTATGTCAAATTAAATGACATACTTATTTTTTTTTGTTTCTTCTGGCACATATTATGATGTGGCTAACATGTTTTTCTTTAATAAACTGTAACTAGATGGATTATTGGAAGGCCCATCGGACACTTCTATGTGCAAAAAATATTGTTATAGGTTCCCCGGAGAGTGGATATTCAGATTTGCCCACATATCTATATCATATACGAAGAGCAAATCCAGGAACTTATACGCGTTTGGAAGTCGATGAGTTACACAGATTTAAGTATTTGTTCCTTGCATTTGATGCTAGTATCAATGGATTACCTTACATGAGAAAGGTAATTATCGTGGATGGTACATTTCTGCAGGGAAAATACAAAGGAACATTACTAACTGCAACATCTCAAGATGGAAATTTTCAAATATTTCCAATTGCTTTTGCAATCGTCGATACTGAAAATGATGAGTCTTGGGAATGGTTCTTTCGACAGCTTAGCAATGTGATTCCAGATGATGAAGAACTTGCACTTATATCTGATAGGCATAAAGCTATTGGTAAAGCTATTGGAAAGATGTACCTGAAATCTAGTTGTGGAATATGCACATACCATCTTTACAAAAATATATTGCTACGTTTCAGAGACGGTGATGCATTTAGGTTGGTTAAAAAAAGCTGCCAATGCTTTTAGAATATCTGATTTCAATACAACATATCATGAGATCCAGTTGATGAACCCAGCACTACACAAGTATTTGGAACGTGCTGATGTTAAAAAGTGGGTTCGTGTGCACTTCCCTGGTGATAGATACAACTTGACGACAACAAACATTGCAGAGTCTATCAACAAAGTTATATCAAGTTTCAGAACTTTGCCAATTGCAAAACTTTTGGATGCAATACGGTTAATGATGACGAGGTGGTTTTTAGATAGAAGAACTGATGCGGGAACAATGAAAACAGCCTTGACTCGTGGGGTAGAGAAAATATTGGAGGTAAAATTTTCAAGTTTCTTCATTATTTACTTTCAGTTTAAAGTGTCAGTTTGAGTAATGAAGTTTTAACTTTTGTTTTGACAGAAACGTATACCACACGCGAAGACGCTAACGGTACAAACAATCGATCTTCATCATTCACAAGTGACAAGTGGATCATCTCTCCATGTAGTTAGGTTCGGTTTTTTGATATTCCGGTTTACTAAAATTAAGGTGTCATATTAAAACCATATTTACTTTGGTTTATATACAGTTACTTTTTGGCTGATTCGATTTTATACCAAACAACCGTAATTAGGCATTTTCATAATATTTTATCAAATTTAATTTATATGATTAAAATTTGAATTTAGTATACAATACTCTAATTTTTATATAGAATATTTTCCATTTTATTTAAATGTTAAATTAAAAATGTAATTTCATAAGATAAAATAAGAAAATTTAATCATATCATAATACTATTAAAAACTAAATTTTAAGAAAAATGTATATTAATGAAAGTTTTTACGTAAAAAAAATAAGTAAATTATTTAAATTAATGTATTAAGATCACATCAATAAAATAAATTGTATATATTATCAAATTTATTATATAATTTACATATATTATATCACTATATTTTATTTCGGTTTATTCAGTATGATCATTTGAACAATAACCAAAAACTAACATTCATTCATTTTATACGGTGTTACCAAATTCAACCCACTTTCTCTATTTTGATTCGGTTCAATTTTAGTTGGTGTTTTACTAGATTGAACGTCCTACCTCTAGTAGACAATAATATAGTTGGAAATAACTACACCCTCATCTATATTTTTCTTGTTGAAATAATATTATTGGACACATTAATGTATCAACTAACATGAAGAAATAATTAGCTTATCTGCTAAATGCGTAAACCGCCCAAAAATATTTATCAGATAAAAGATTAAAAATTACAATAATAGCAATATTAATATTACTTAAGTCCATTATTCATTAGGCGATGCTTTCGTTTCTCCTACATTCTCAAAGTCTTATGTAAATATTTATCAGATAAAAGATAAAAAAATTACAATTATACCAATCTTAATATTTCTGATTCCATTATTCATTAGGCGATGATTTCGTTTCCCCTGCAATCTCGAAGTCTTATGTCTGCAACATCTGCACCCCCATATTCCACGTCGCAACATTCCACTTTTCTCCCCTATAAACAGAACAATGAAAATAGCGAAATAACATTTTCTAATAATAGTGAAAATTTGTTTTAATTAAATTCTCAAATATAACATGCATCTGTTTCTACAAAAGAAAATTGTTATTAGATTTAACATGTTAGTGTACGAATAATGAACGTGAGAACAAATCCTAATTTGAGTTTACTTTTGATGAATAGTTTTTTCTTAAGTGGTTATTTTCAGATATTTCCTATATTATTTGCCATCATTAGTAAAACTCAAGAACGAACCTCTTTGGGAGTTTTGGGAGAGAAGACACGGATCGAAGCGAGAGGATCCGCAGAAACATTACCAGAGAAGGAGCAAGAACTCATTTGTCTAAGAAACTTCCTTGTGTAAGAAGTAACAACTTCTCCGTTCACTTGCTCAATCGAATCAAAGAAGAACCAGTGAGGAGCTTCACATGGATCTCGAGACATCCATCTCGTGTTAAACATGTAAAGTGGATGCGGTCCACGGATCCAGGGACCGAATGTCTCGATGGGAATCTTCAAGTGGCTACGTGGGAATATCTTCTCATAGATATGAACAGAGTATCCCCACGAGACCGAGAAGGTCCAGTTACTGCCTCGGACGTAGCATATGGACTGTTGTAGCATCCGTGATTGGTCCACGTTGGCCGGTTTCATAATATGGGCGACTGAACCGGTACGATCCATGCCAGGGAATATTGGTTCGAGGACTCCCAAATGGTGGAAGCTGACAAGAGGAGCCGTTGGATGGGACGAGAGGAAGCCTGATATGTCACCATGCAGATCCAGCTGTTGCATGTTAACCAAATACTTAAACAATTTATTGTGCATGATGCTAATCTTCTATATATCATTCCAAATTTATTGGGGATCCATTTGAAAACTTTCTTGTGTGATTTACACGTCGAAGCTTCAATATTTATTAAGATAATTGCATGGTAGAAAACATACTTCCCTTCTAAACCCTAATCCAAAATTACAGTGGCTTAAAAAAGTTACTGCGGCTTTAATCTGAGTAACTGTCTAATAATCCTGGTTGGTAATTTTGTTATGGATTGGTAATTATCTGAATGAATACAATTAATTAAATAACTAAGTTGTATTTTACCTATAGATATAACAAACTGGAAAAAAATGAGAAAATGGTGGGTTTAACTTCTCTATTTTATTGTATCTATTTTTCATTCCATTTGTGAACATTGATATTCTGCAAAATGAACTATTATATACATTGTTGATAAATAATCTTCATTAATTTAATGTATTGCAGTGTTTTTTGTATTGTAAGTAGACAAGATATAGATGACTGATAATCCTAGAAGTAGTTATAAAATAATAGTAAGAAATTAAATACCTCTAGTTGCGAGAGATAGATTTCTTTTGTGAACTCATAATTTTTTTTTCCATTTCTTCAACTTCTACTTAAAATAATTTTGTAAGCTTTTTGTTAGCTACCCTGAACATGTGATCCTACTACCTAGAATATAACACATGATGTATATATATATACCTGGTGAAATCCTTTGTCGAGGATAAGATCAACGCCCATATCAGCCAAACACAGACTCTGTAAATGATCCACTCCCCAAATGTAATGGTACCTCTCAATACAGTTATCCAATTCTAAGGCTAAAGCCTCTACAAGAGGATAACTTAGAGCATATCCTCCTCCTCCGAATGCCATTTCAAACGAGAATAGAAAATTAGATTTTATCGTCTCCGAGTGCATTCCTATGTAATGTTTCTCCGTGTGATTGTATTTTGACAACACGTCCACCATGTTGTCTACGAAGAAAACAGTGTCATCGTCACCCGTCACATACCTATTTTAATTAATAGGACAAGATTTATATTAGATCACAAATTTAGGTAATATCATACATAAACATATATATTTTATTCATTCAAATCCAAAAAGAATATAAGAGACAAAATAAATTAGTCAAAACTCATCCAATAATATCATGACATGAAGCTTTTTTTACAAAATATTTAGGATATATAATGAGAAGATTAGAACTGCTATTAATATCATATAAAATATATATATATATATATATATATATATCAAATTCTATAAATTATAAATCAATTATTGTATATCTAGATTTGATAAGATGACTAATTAATAATCTAGTATACTATCATACCATCTCACATCCTGGTCTTGTTTAAGCCTGTAATTCTCGAGAATTGCTCGATAGATCCGAGTGTGAACACGGTTTACAAGCTTCGGGTAAATTTTGAGTTTCTTGAGGTCTTCGCTGACTATTAACGGCGGCAGGGTCCGAGACCAAGGCTGGAACTCTTCAGGAGGCTCCATGTCAAAGAAGATATTACCACGTGTTACATTTGGTCTCCACCATGATTCTACGTAAATTCTTCGATCCTTCCAGTTACGTGATCCCCCGACCAGAACGAACATCAAATGGCTCAAGTTTGTTGCCGTCTCTTTAGGCCTCTCCACGAGCCTCTCTTGATCTTTTATGGTGAAAATGTTACCGTCAGAAGATTGTGAATTGATGTAGGTTTTGTTGAAGCTGGCGAGGACGAAGAAGATCGCGGCCACGCCCATGATCACTCGATATTTGCATAACACGTTCGTGTGGTAACTTGGATGTGACGTCATTACATTAGACAGAGATATAACCATCAAAGATGTTGGAGGCTTTAGTTTGGAAACCATTGAGAAGATATTTATACTTTATTTTAAACCAACATCTAGATTATTATTGAATTTCACTACTAGACCACAATCATTTATTTATGTGTAATATTAAATTTTGATTGGGTAACTTTAGCATGATATTTTCATTTACCGGTTTTCAGCATATGTTCTAGACTAGTAGGTTTCGGTCAGGAGTCAATGTAACGATGTGTTAAAAACGTAACTAATTGGTCTTCTTTATTTCTCAATCAATTAAAACAATCTTGATAGTAAATGGGATATTGCTATAAAATACATATACTTAAATTCATGAAGTAACCGGAAAATAAGTTGGTTAAGAAAACGACTAATTCATACTATATGAATTATGGTCCGTGGGTACAATCCCACCATAAATTTTATATATATACAGTTTTTTCAATTAATGATATATTTGTTAATTTATAGGTATTCTGAATATATAGTAGAGTCCAGATTATTTTTGTAAGGAAATCACATCTTATCAAATATTTTCCTTTTAGATATTCAAATAGATTGAAAACAAAGATTCATTGCCGTATAGATGTCCATAACCAATATGATTTAAAAGAATCGAACATAAAAAAATGTTGCCATCGCAACTCAATCTCATTACCAATCAACCATAAAATCCCTGACTACAACAGATGATTTGATAGTTTGAAATCTAGCAAATAGACGAAGTGTTAAAATTTTGAAAGATTCCTGAAAACTAATTATGGTTAAGCAAACCATAGCCGTATAACCTCCTCGAGCTCTTCCTGCCCATAGTTTGGATTGTGCATGCATGATATATCTGGACATATTAATACATGCATGATATAATTTATAACAATATCTCCTGTATAAAAGTATCTAATCTATTAAAAGAGAAGTACAAATAGGAAATAATCCTTACTTTTACTTAATATTTACAATGAATGCCACTGATATTATCCCTACATCCAAACACTAATTCTTAATAAGGAAAAAATAAATTTGGGCTAAGCCCATTAACAACTTTTGTCATTAGAATTAAATATTTTACAAAAAGTGTATATGTGTTTCCAAATTTTTATAATAAAAACATAATTACATATATATATATATAGCATTACTTTAATTTTACTTTTATTCATATTTATATAAGAGCATCTCCAAGAGGCCCTCAAACCCTCAAATTTTGAAGTTTTTTACTCTCCAAGAGACCCTCAAACCTTCAAATTTTGAGGGCATGAATAGTGAAACCTCAAATTTGAGGTTCCACTATTCAAGCCCTCAAAACACTATTTACTTTACATTTTAATCCTTATAAATTTATAATTCACATATATTTGTAATAACATTAATTTTCTTATCACTTTAATCCTTATGACTATATTTCACTTAAATATTCAAATATATCTTATATATACATATATATATATATATATGTGTGTTATTAATATATAAAATATATAAAATGTTAAAACTAAAATAAAATAAATAAAAATAATATTACTTAAAAGATATTTATTATTTCACAGAAAATTATATTACATTGAAGAAATATTACAAATTAAAGATCAAAAGTACAAGATTAAATATTTTACACTAAATATTACACACAGATATATTGTAATAAATTGTATTTATAAATATTGTGTTTTATATTTTTAATGTGTATATATTATCTATCTCTATAAAGTTTAAAGACTATAATTAATTTATATTAAAGTTGAGGACTAAAATACAAATTACATAAAACTTCAAAGATAAATTTGAGGTTTCTTCTTGGAGCATACCACCCTCAAATCTTCATTTTGAGGATTCTCCACCCTTAAAATGAGGTTCCTTCTTGGAGATGCTCTAAGCTACCCAACTATATTTAAACTATAAAAAAATGTTAATAATTTTTTATTATAATCTGAACTTATTCATTTATAATAACAAAATTATGTATCTTTCCATAACAATTTACTGACTAAAATACATACTAATATTTATTATAAATGGTTATATATACAAACAAATACAATGTATTATTCATTTGTACGATATATATCTAATAAGAATAACTTATGTAAAATTTTCAATCACCATATAATACATATGCACAATTAGGTCTAGGACGGATCGAATATCTGAGGTATTTTAGGATATACGGGTTCGGATATGCATTCGTCGGATTCGTAAAATTGTTATCTGGATCCAGATTTTCGGAGTTAGGATATTCGGACTAAAATCCGAATACACGCGGATATCCAGACATGTTTTTTTTAATTAAAAACAACTATTAACCATCTTTTTAGTCTATTTAAAATTATTATTTAAAAAATTAAAAATCATTAAAATTTAATAAAATTGAAATTTTAGTTATTTTATATAAGAGTATATATATTATACATAGATAAATATAATTAAATTTTAAATATTTATATTCAGATCCGGATATCCAGACCTAAATTTTACTATCCGAATTTGTACCTATATTAGTCGAATCCGTAAAATTACTATCAGGATCCCCAAATATCCGTTTTTCGAAACGGATGGGATCCCGGATCAGATAACGGATATCGAATATTAAGTTTCAGTCATATATACAATTATATCAAACAAATTGATTAAAATATTTAACATTTATAAAAATAACACCCGTGCGGGCGCACGGGTCAAAGGCTAGTAATCACATTATAAATCCTGTATACATAAAATCACATATTAATGTACATAATTTCAGTTATCTGTTTTCTAAAATTGAATATATTTTAAACGGTTTCCATTACATATGCAAAAAAGTCACATATGCCATCATATAAAATTCAGGTTGAAGCAAGTAACATCAAGATCCTAGTAATCAACTATACACTTAGCTAGTTAGACATCTGGACGCATATATAAATTAATCCATGATTTAGAATTTCTAACATGGACACTAAATGATAATCCGGGGTATTTGGCAAGCTGATGTCCAACCGACTAATCTTCTGGGAACATGTCTATTTTCATTAAATAGATTCAGTTGTTTGTAATATGAATTAAATACCCATATCGTTTGGTCACACAAACGGATAAATCTGAGTTTGATAGGTTTCAAATCCAATATGTTTAGCACATTTTCAAATTCACCATATCACTAGATCACGTTTGTGTGGTTCACTGGAACTAGATACTTTAACAATCTATGTAATAAAAATCCATTACACTGTTCCCCCAAAAAAATGTATGATCAGTAAGTCCAAACATAATAAACCCCGCACTAATGTACATCCCTTCCTAAATTGTATGGTTAATCGTTCGGAAAACTTCAGATAAAAAAATAGCAAACCTAGCTGGTACGAGCAATTGTTTTCTACCACATATATAGCTAAAATATGTAGATCAGTAAATTTTTCTTGTTGAGATATCAGAGAAATTGTAGGCATGAATTTTTAAGCAACGTAGAACTTAATTAATTACAAGATTGAAAATTACAAGACAACTAATTTTAGCTGATCATTTCGTCTCTCCTACAATCTCGAAGTCTTATGTTTGCAACATCTGAACCTTCATATTCCACGTCGCAACATTCCACTTCTCTTCCCTAAGCACCGAACAATAAAAACAGTTCTAGTAAAAAAAATCATGGTCATTAGCAATACAATAAATAAAATCTCAAATATATAATCACTCATCAGATTTATTATCTACAAAATGCATCCGTTGTTAAAATTTTATACTAGTTCCTAGATGGACACAATATTCAATTCTTAATCGTAAGGCTTATTTTCACATATATATTCTACATTTGCCCCACTGGTAAAACTAAAGTACTCATGAGATGAAGTAACCTCTTTGGGAGTTATGGGAGAGAAGACTCGGATCGAAGCAATAGGATCAGCAGATATATTACCAGAGAAAGAACAAGAAGTCGTGTTTCTAATAAATTTCCTTGTGTAAGAAGTAACAACTCCTCCCTTCTCTTTCTCTTGTTCAATCGAATCGAAGAAGAACCAGTGAGGAGCTTCACATGGATCTTGAGACACCGTTCTCGTGTTAAACATGTAAAACGGAAACCACCCTTGGCGCCAGGGACGGAACGTCTCGATGGGAAGCTTCAAGTAGCTTCGTGGGAATATATTCTCATAGATATGAACAGAGTATCCCCACGAGACCGATAAAGTCCAGTTACTGTCTCTGACGTAGCAGATCGACTGTTGTAGCATCCGTGATTGGTCCACGTTGGCCGTTTTCATGATATGAAAGACTTAGCCGTGACGGTCCATGCCAGGGATGTGACGAGAGCAAACCCAACATGTCACCTCGTAGATCCATCTGTCACATATTATAGAAATCACTCAGATTTATTATGAGATACATTATCGATTGCAAACCATACTAATTAATCTTCTTTTCACGTTCCATAAAGAACATTATATTCTTTTAGACAAATATAAGAAATGCATCCTATGGATAGACACTCTCTATACATTCAAATGGGTCCTAAATAATGGATTTATATCTGTATGTTTGGAATCATAAGTTTTTGTAATAGAGAAAGCAAATCTTTTGTACAAAAATTAGATAAATAATAGGATAAACTTAAAAAGAATGAGATGTAAAACATTTTTTAACTATATGTTTCATAAAATATTTTATTTAAATTTGTAGCATTTACTTTAAATTCAGTTTAAATTATTTATTTTGTGCTATGTAATTATATGCTAATTTAATAAAAGATAATATTAATATTAATTTATTTTACTTTTTATAATTTTAACCATAATTTTAGTAAATGTATTTATTTTTTTGAAGTTTACAATTTAATATGGACAATTCTCTTAAATGATATTTTTTTATGTATTAAATTTTCTCAGTTGCTAATGTATTGAAATGAAAAAAAAAATGAAATAATTATATTTTTAATTTGAGAGAGAATATCCATACCTAAAATTTAAGATCCAAAAGAATACTTATTGGGCCTTGTTTTGTTACCCAATGAAAGACGTGGTTTCAGAGTTGGGTTGCGTCATCTAATAAATCATTATCCGGGTCATCCGCAACTTTTCCGGTTAAGTCGGTTTACTGCTAGGTCAAATACGCTTCTCTTCTTCGACCCAGAGGAATCAATCAATCACTAGACGATGTAAGCTGGTGTTTTGTTTAATCTCTCGGTAGATTTTGTTTTATATGTTGTAGACTTGATTAATCGTCTTCTTCAAATTCCTCTCAGTCATCATAGGATAAGAGAATGCTTTGAATGAAACGCTGACGTTTTGGGGGGTGTTGAGAAAAAAAAAATGAAGTTGTGGGGATGCTTCTTAGTGATCATTTCCTTCGTTGGGTTTGTGTTTGCAGCTCTACTCCCCAAACTGTTTTCTCTCTCTGACAATCTCATAATCCAATCTATCCACAATGACAGGTACTACATATTATGAATCTAATTGTGGCATTATTAGTTAACGTAAAGTGGGAAAATTATGTTGATTTTTGGCTAATTACAAACTAATTGCGGCAGAAAACTAGTTTTTTTTAGTTTAATATTAGTGTATAGTGCTAGAAAACTAACACATTTGGTTGTAGTAATTTGGAAAACATATCTCTTAAAGGTTGAAGAATCATATTTTCTTATTTGGTTACAAACTTCATTCGAGAACAGACAAGAGTCACGGAATATTCTTTGTTTGTGAAAATTATCGGTAGAAAGAAATGGTAAATAAAGAAAAAGAGTAAAAAAGCTGGTTCAAGGTCATGTGCATAAAGGTTAAAACTTTTGAAGGACTCTTTTGTCTCATATTTTGTGGCTTCATTATTTTATTGGTGAGTGGTTGGTTAATTCATGAAGTCGTATGCTAGTGCATATGTCCTTCCTGGATCCATGTGAGTGCGTATGTCTAACTTCCTTATTTGTATAATATTTTTGTACTTCTTTTATTTAATTTTGTGGTTCGATGTGATAAGATAATGTTTCTAATGCCATTCTTGAAAAAAAAAACAGTTTACTTGGGAACTAATCTCTAGTATTAGAAGGAAATGGTTTGTCTTCTTACAGTATATAACAATTTAGAGATGAGTAAAAAAAAACAGAGATCAACAGAATTAATTACTAAAATACTACCTCCATTACTGTCGTAAATAAAAATTTTCGTTATAAAATAAGTATCGTTTTAGCATTTCAATGCAAAATTTAGTAATTTTATTATCTAATTTATTTTTCTATTGGTTGAAATATGATTAAATGTATGAGTAATGATGTTTTTACATAGAATATATGAAAAATTAAATGTTTATTTAATATGTGTATATAAATTTAAAACAACACTTAAAATGAAACGGATAAAGTATTTGGTAACTTAGTTCAATCAAATTAAATAATGTAAAGACTTTCTAGGTCTTTGTGTGACTGAAGAGTCACATTATAGAAGAAGAAACTTATTACTCCATGTAAGCCTTTGATATATTTGATCAATAGTTAAACAAATCTAACTGCCGTGTAATTTTAACATGTGATCAGCTTAAACAAATCAGTTGAACTAATCACATTTATATCAGCTTAAACATTCATCAAGAGATCAATAAAACTCTTTACCTTTTTATTATAATGACATCTTCTCCTTTTTTATTATCCTTAAGGAGGTCCTCAAACACACAATGACAAAGGTTGAAAATTCTCCGACACAATTGTTATTGCCAAACCATTTTAAAAGGGTCCCCTGCGGGAAGAACCCAACCTATAACAAAAACCCGAGTTGACTCAGAAAAGACACACGCCGCACCACATGGCTACCCAATCGTTCAGACAAAACGCACCCAACATTATTTTCTTGTTCCGCTAATCACGACCGTCTAATTATTTCACATCACTAAAAAGACTTCTATCATCCAAACCAATAATTCATACCAACAAAAAAAAAAAAAAATCTTCCTCCTCGTGATTCCTTAAAAGAGAGATTGACCTCGCGCGCGCGTTGCATTCACTGCCGGTAGAAAAGAAATAAAAGCTGTCTAATAAAAAGCTGGCATCCACACGCGCCATCTCTGACATTGATTTAACAGTACCTGTAGATTTTATACATAAATCTAAAAAATATTTTTTTTCTTTTCTTAATTCTTTCCCTTTTTTCCTTTAAAACAATATATTCCCCGTCGTTTTAGAAAAGGCAACATAATTTTTCCTTATAAAGAGCTAATATTCAAATATTTTTTCTTAATTTAATTTATGAAAATATTGAATACAAAGAACCTAAAAATCTTCTGAAATCTTAACTTCCTTAATCGCGTTTAACTAATTAGAATTAAACTATTTTTGTCTTTCGTCAAACCTGTATTTATATACAGAGATCGTCGTATAAGATAAATAATCCAGATATTACTTAAAACATAGTGTGTATAAATAAGTATAAATAAGCAAAGAGCATCAACATTTTCCGTAATTTAAAAACAAAGGAAAATACAGTTTCCGAGAAAGTTGTAATATTAATTAAAAGAAAGAACATTTCCCCAAGTGGTCTTACCAGTAAGGAGAGAGCACCAACTGGAGCGATAAAGATAGGAGTGACTGAAGAGTGAGATTCAAAAAAAAAAAAAAAAAAATCAAAACAAGAAGCGAGTAAAGAGGAAGGAGGATCTCCTTCTTCTTATCTACTTAAGATTATCTTTGCTTAAAAAAAGCTTTGATCTTTCTCTCTTGCTCTGTTCTTCCTCTGTTTCGAAACCCTAAAGGTGATTACTTTGGGAGGGAAAGACATGGATTCCGGCGACCCGACGACTTTGCTTTTAACGAAAATAAGGATCTTGGAGCCAGATTACGCTCCGAAGATCATTGGGTATCTTCTGTTACAAGACTTTGGTGAGAAAGACTTGTTGCGTCTCGCTCTTGGACCTGAAGCGGTTCTTCAGTCCATTATCTCTAAAGTGAAGAGTCAGTTGGGTCTTTTCTCATCTTCTCCTTCTACTCCGACGTCTCCTTCTCCGTTTAACCCTATCTCTCGACCACCCATTAACGGCAGAGGAGAGGTCTTTCTAATGGGTTTATGGATTTCAGGAGAAACTCTCCGTCTTCTCCTTCTTCCACCTCTCCATGGTCAGTTAACAGTGGGAGTCTTACTAATGGTAGCATCTTGAAGCCCTTGAGCTCTCACCAAAGCAACGGAGATTCTGGTGCTGCTGACGCTGATTTACTTGATGATCAACAGCTAAATGACTACCTTTCGTTTCTAGACGATTCAAAAACCGAGGATGTTGTAGATCCCGCGGTTCCCTTCAACAATGGAGAAACCCATCTGCACAGGAGGAGTTTCTCGGCAGATGCGTCTTTTGGGTCCGGAGAGGATGGGATTGGTGCTGGATTCAAACCTTGTGTGTACTTTAGTAGAGGGTTGTGTAAGAACGGTGAAAGCTGCAAGTTTGTTCATGGAGGGTTTGCGGATAACGTTGATGGTAATGGCATTGTGGTTGATTCGTCCAGGAAAGTGGATAACTTTGGTAGGCACCAGGAGGAGATGATGAGGTTGAAAATGGCTTATCAGCAGCAGAGGCTGGCTTCTCAACTCTTGGGTAGAGTTCCTCAGATGTCATACGAGAAAAGAATGGATTTTCTCTTGCATCAGCATGCTTATAGGTAACATAGAACTATCACAGTCCCTATTAGTTCATAGATATTGCTTGAAGTATGTAGCTACATTCCATAATCCTTTTTGTCATTTTGTTTTCAAGTTTTGAGCTTTGTGTTTTCTTCTTGATGCAGAGATGGTGCACTGCCTTTTGGTGATGAAAGATACTGGAGCAGCAGCCCAGGAAGGCTTGAGAGGATGGAACTAATGGCAATGCAGTTTGGTGATCTGTCAAACTCGGCAGCTAGACAGATTTACTTGACATTCCCAGCTGAAAGCACGTTTAAGGATGAGGACGTTGCAACTTACTTCAGGTATGTCTTGACAACCATCTTTATTAAACAAGTGTTGGATAAATATCATGTTTCTTGTTTTGATTTATCACTTCTTCCTACTGATTTGTTTTTTGTCTATGAAGCCTTTTCGGAACAGTGCAAGATGTCCGGATCCCATACCAACAGAAGCGTATGTTTGGCTTTGTTTCATTTGCCCAGCCTGAGACTGTGAAGGTTGTACTAGCCAGAGGAAATCCTCATTTCATTTGCGACTCACGTGTTCTTGTCAAACCGTACAAAGAAAAAGGCAAAGCCTTTGACAAGTATGGTGCCTTCTTTTTTGTATTCCCTTGAAATTTCCTTCTAGTGTGTGTCTCAATGTGTCATTGTAAATGAAGTGATAGCAGGAAGCATCAGTATCTGCTTCAGCAGCAGATTGAGCGTGGGATTTACTCGCCATGTTCTAGTCCATCTGGGATTGATCCTAGAGAACAGTCTGATCCCCAACTTGGTTAGAATCATCCTTGTTTATATATTTTGAAGGTGTTACTTTCTGCATTTGTTGTTAACTAACTTGTTTCGTTTCTGTTTGTTAGGTTCGAAGTTGTTCTATGAGAGGCGGGAGATGATGAGAAGGAAATTGGAGGAAGCTGATCTGCAGAGGGCTATTGAACTTGAAAGAAGACGAATCATTAATTTGCAGCTCCCTGACTTCAAGAATAGTGGGGTGTCTAATCATCACCGTAGCTTTTCTGTTGGGTCTCCTGGTTATTTTTCATCTGCCACCAACCAAAGCCCTGATATTCAGTCTGAACTCACTAGTGCAGATTCTTTCAAAGGTTTGGTGAAGTGAACACTCTTACTTTTGAATGTCAAAAAGTTTTAAATTTTTGCTGATCAGCTATGATTCCAAATCTCGTTATTGTTTTTGTGTTGTGGCAGTAGTTGATGATACCACCGAGCTGGCTCCTTATCCAGTAATCAAACCCAATGAGTATTAACAGCAATAACTACTCAAACGGTGCAAAAGAAGGGACCAATGAGAGTGAAACCGACACTGGAAGCCCTATAGAGCTTGTTCTTCCTAGTAATCTCTTCCCTTCTGCAACAGCTACTGATGATTCTGTTGAAACTAATGCAAAAGCTGGAGTCTCCATCTCCTCTACTAATGAAGATGACCATGAGCCACCAACCACTACCAGTAACCTGATGCAGTAGGCTATTTCACCTCATAAATGCCAAGGGTTAGTGTACTCTCAAACCTCTTTCTCCAATGTTCTTCCAAGTTTATATATAGATAACAAACCCTTTTTATTTTGGACTCAGGTCTTTTTCTTCTTATGGATAAGATGAGGCTACAAGAAGTGTATGTAATAAAAGGTAAGCAATGCTTTGATCATAAAATGTTGTAGAAGCCTGGGAATGAGTTCATCCACAGTGATTAATGTTTATAAACTTTTGGGTTTGTGCAGACAGTAAAAAAAGGCATACACAACAAGTAGGATGATGTATATGTAAGTTATATATATATATTATATAAATGGAGAAACAGAAAGAAGGGTAGGAATATCTTATGAAGATCGCAAAGTTTCATCAGGATGATACTATACTACTAACAAGCGGTTGCGTAAGACATACTTAAAAAAAAGGGACGTAATTTTCTTTTGTGCTTTTAATTTCTCTTTGGTTCGGTTGCTCATGTGGTTGTTGTTCCGGTTTGTGTGGGTAATACACTACATGAGTCTCTGATTGTACTAAAGCAGAATAGAATGTTCTGCAACTTTATATTATATCATTAAGCCGTTTCTTATACTCCTCCAGTGTTTCGGCTCCTCCTTGTTTTGGACTATCTCCCATGTTAAGTAGTTAAAAGTGTTCTAAGCTCTTGAGGATGTTGACAGTTCACTGAATAAGCAGATTAGATATGATAACAAGTTCCGCAAAAGAAAAACATGTTTCGAAAACCATAGAAGACGTATGTAACTGGCGTGCAACAGAGAACACAGTTAATGCAATATGGTTAGTAGAGGACGAAGAATACATCACAGCATTGCAACTACACTGATAGAAGCTAGTAGGTAACAGAAGTCTCGTGTGTAAAGCTGAGATTTAATGGGAAAGGGTTGTGTTGTTGGTTGAATATAGAAAAAAAAAGTGTTTGGTTTAGATTTGAAAACCAGGTGGTTTGGTAATCAAATATGGTTTAGTCTTTAAAGAACCCTGGTTTAGTAATCAAATATGGTTTAGTCTTTAAAGAACTCTTTGGAAGGTGATTATAACAAAGGGACGGCGATATCAAAGCAATCATTTTTTAAAATAATTTTTTTTTTTTTAATTCTTCAATCAGAAATTAATTTTGAAAATAAACTTTCATCGTCTTCTTCATCATCATCAGATGGATCCATCCGATTAGACGAACCTCTCTTCAATATTCGATTCGCCGGCAATTCTGACCTCTTTTTCTCGTTAAATTGTAATCGAAGAGAGTAATGAGCAACTTTGGGGAGTTGAATCCAGTCTTCTCTGCATCGGGTCGAACCACCAATAACCCTGACCCGCGTCATTCTTCTTCCTCTGGTCTCTCTAAGCCGAGATTCTCTAAGGTCAGACGACAAGTCAAGCCGTTGAAACCCTCCCTCCCCTCCTCCGATTCCTTACCTGTTCCGGGCGTCAACCCGTTTCTTTATCGCGGATCGGGTGAGACCCGGACCTTTAATGAAGGCTTTGTTTTTGGAGGATCCACTGGGAGATTGAGCTCTGGTGACCAAGTTTTGGAGGATTTGGGGAAGTTGAAGATTGAGGTTGAAGATGTGCATTTCGCTTCCAGGCAGAATCTCAATACGAACGTGGATGATGAACTTCAATCTCTCTTGAAGAATAAACTCAAGCTTGATCCCAGCAAAGATAATAGCTTTGGTTCTTCGTGGAGTACAGGACATGGGGTCCAGGAAAGTTTGGAGAAGTTGAATATCTCAGAGAATGTGATGAATCATAATAATGTCAAATCCAAAGAGTCTCTGGATTATGTTGGGGAGAAGATACTCTCTGATGATTTGTCTAGAAAGTTAAGTGTAGGGCATGCATCAGATCAGAACCTCTCAGGAGAATCACGTCAGGGAAGTGAGAGTGAGGAGAAAGTTCATAACTTTAGTAGTTCATGTCCGATGAATTTTAGTTTTGTAGGTGCAGAGCCAAGTGAACATCTAAAGCCTAGAAATGCTCATGATGCGACCTCTACCGTAAATACTCCCGAGTTCAGTTTCTCGAGTGGGGTGAAGAATTTTATGGAGTTCAAGACACCCGATTTGAAGCCAAACCCTTTTTCTAGCTTGGACCAGAAAGTGGGGTTTAATTCGAAGAAGGACAATGTTGGTGCCACAAGAGGGAGAAGGAAAGGGAGTAAGCAGCCTGTGAAAGTGCAGCTTAATATTGGCCATGAATTTGCTTTTGCAGAAAGTGCGTTTCCACAGGCAACCAGCGAGGTTTCTGATTCTTATTCACCAATGGATGTGTCTCCGTATGAGGAGACAGAAGATTCTAGAGACTTCTCTGCTGGATCAGATCAGTTTACAAGTCCTGACAACATGCCTCCTGCTGCTTTAAATGATGTGTTTGATGCAGAGCTAGTTGCTGCAACCGAGCGTATGGACATAAACGAGGAGGATGAAGTTAATAACTATCAAGCTGAGGAACTTAATACTGACAAATGTGCTGAGCATGAGGACCTTGCTGAAGATTCTGTATCTGGGGCTGAAACGGAAAGTTTTATAACAGCAGCGGAAGAGATGGAAACTAGTAGTGATACTTTCGCCTCAGCTTCAGAAAGTGAGGTTACTTCAAGCTTTCGGCCTGATAGGCAAGAAAATGACAACCATTCCCTATTTAACTCAAATGCTGCTGGCTCCAGCTTTACCTTTTCTGCTCCATCGTTTTCCGGAGTGCACGGGCAACCATCAACATCTAAACGTATCAACAGGAAGAAAAATCCAGTTTCACTTGGGCAGGATCCATATATCTTGATTCCGAATGCTTCATCATTTAAATCTTCACAACATTCGCCGTTAACTGGTGTTCAGTCACACCTGTCCATGGGGAAACCCAGTGAAAAGGATCCGTTTACTCGTCTACAAAAGCCTATTAATAATTCTGTGATGGACAAAGCACGAGACGAAAAAGATGTGTCTAATGCAGCGCAAGAAGCATGTGAAAAGTGGCGATTAAGGTTGTTTACAAGTCAGCAATCTTAACGCCCATTTTATTCTTCTACTCATTGTTCCTATAGTCTTCTGATTGTCTAGTTGTTATCGTTGCTTGCTTGGCTTCTATCTTTATGTTTAGTTGACCTTTTCTTGAATGCCTTTTCTCCAGAGGAAACAATGCGTACAAAAATGGAGATCTTTCTAGAGCTGAGGAATCTTACACTCAAGGGATAGATTCAGTGCCTAAAATCGAGACATCTAGAAACTGTCTCAGGGCACTGATGCTTTGCTACAGCAACCGTGCTGCAACACGCATGGCCCTTGGAAGAATGAGAGAAGCAATAGCAGATTGTACGATGGCTTCTTCAATAGACTCCAACTTCCTTAAAGTTCAAGTCAGAGCTGGAAAGTAAAAATCGACCTTCCTTAAACCTTCTTATTTTTCATAACGAGCGAAGTTAAACATTATTAGCAACTTGTAGTTTTTGATACGAGAGCTTGAACTGGGAAATGAATGATGTGATCTTTCTCTTATACGCTTTAAGCTTTAGCTGTTTGGGCTACCTTGCTTGTCAATGCTCGTCCTCAGTTAGCAATTAGAATAATATTTTAGAATTTGTCTTATGGCTGATTTGGGATTTTTTTTTGTAGTTGTTATCTTTCACTTGGTGAGATTGAAGACGCATCCAGGTACTTTAAAAAATGCTTGCAATCTGGAAGTGACATATGTGTGGACCGCAAAATCATCGTAGAGGCTTCTGAAGGTCTACAAAAGGCACAGGTAGAGTTCTCTCTTCTTTTGAAGGGATCCAATGTTGTGTGTAAACTTTTCTTGTTTATGAAATAGCATATGATTGCCGGAAACTTGTCGGACACTTATTTTTCCAAAGGCCTTATTCCGTAGATTAGATCTTATACTTTGTATTAGTTGATTTAGGATCTGGACTAAACCATACTAATTGCATGGCTGATGTTTTTCATTGAGATGCGTGGCTATAGAATTACGTTATGCTATGGTGTTTAGTTGTTTCTTATTACATGATGGAGATTGATCAGCCTTCTAATCGCTATGCAGAATTTGGATATCTGTCTCTCTAGTATTATATCCAGTTAAATATTTTCTACATATTCTCAAATAGAAGACTGCCATTTATCATTCTTCGTTCTGACTAATCAATATTGTTTGTCTTGCAGAGAGTTTCTGAATGCATGCATGAAGCTGGCTGTCGTTTGCAGCTCAGAACATCAACTGATGCTGAGAAAGCTTTGGAAATATTGGAAGAATCTCTGCTGATAAGTTCATACTCAGAAAAATTACTCACCATGAAAGGAGAGGCGCTTTTGATGGTATGTTTCACTCACGTCAGAATATCACTTGAAGAAATGTTCATTTTAAACCGTCAGAGAACTCTGAGTAGGAAAATATGAAATTCATACAGGAAAAGATTAAGGAACCTGTTTCTTTCTATTTTGTTACAGCTTGAGAAGTATGAAGCATCAATAAAGCTTTGTGAGCAGACAATTGAATTGGCTGGAAAGAATACTCTTCCCTTAGATTCTGATAAATACCCAGATTCCGATGACACTCCCAAGGATATAAACTTTGGAATCTGGCGGTGTCGTCTCATGCTTAAATCATATTTCCATATGGGAAAGCTAGAGGAGGCGATTAATTCTCTAGAGAAGCAAGAACAATTACTATCTACTACAAAAAGGTGAGTCAGATGCACTTTTTTCCATTTGTTTTTGTTAGATGAGATGAAATCTGACAGGTCGCGTCTTTGCATTCCGATACAGAGATGGAAACAAACCTCTTGAATCCTTCATCCCGTTGGCTGCTACCATACGTGAGCTGTTGCGCCTTAAGGTATTTTCTGCCTCTGCGACAGTTATAGCTCTGAGCATGCCTCACCTTTTCAGAATCCAACTTAACACCTTGACCTGTGAACTAATTGTATGTATAAAGGCATCACACTAGTTCTGCATTTTTCTCACGTTATGTACCTTTTTGATATTCCTACCAACTCGCAGTCGGCAGGGAATGAAGCATTCAAGTCTGGACGACACACTGAAGCAGTTGAACATTACACAGCAGCCTTGTCTTGCAACGTGGAATCACGTTCTTTTACGGCTGTGTGTTTTTGTAATCGTTCTGCGGCATATAAGGCTCTTGGTCAACTCTCTGACGCTATTGCAGACTGCAGTCTTGCCATTGCTCTTGACCAAAATTACTCAAAGGTTTCTTCCTTAGCAAATTTCCTTATTTGTTTTGTTCGGTTACGGTTCTGCTGCCCGCAACATGTAGTTAGAAGGTCTCATTGTCATAGTAGAACACTTGTATACAGAAAAATTTGGCAGCGAGTCTCTTATGAATTAATCCTAAAGTACTCCATTATGTCACTTAATTTGTTTATCCTTTTCTATTTTTTTCTCAGGCTATATCTAGACGGGCCACGTTGTTCGAGATGCTGAGGGATTATGGACAGGCTGCCAGTGACATGCATAGATATGTTAATATTCTAACCAAGCAAATGGAAGAGAAGACCTCTGGGATCCACGACAGATGCACTAATTTGGCCAATGAAATTAGACAAGCTCGTATGCGAGTTTCTGAACTTGAAGAGAAATCAAGGAAAGAAACTTCTTTGGATATGTACCTCGTCTTGTAAGTAGACTATCCTGCTTATTTGATTTTTATTCCGCCAATGTCTGCGTTACGTGCTCTAGTTCGTATATGAGTTGAAACATTTAACGTTCAGAATCCGCGAATCTGTTTGTTCCTTTCCTTGGAGGAAGAACCTTGTGGGACTGAGATAAGTAGTGTCAACGATTTGCTAATTGAAATGAGACCTTTTTGTGGCAGAGGTGTAGTGCCATCATGCTCTGCTTCAGATATCAGAAAGGCATATAGGAAGGCCGCACTCAAACATCATCCCGACAAGGTACTTCATATGCTGAAACTGTTTACTTTCACGAGCTTGTGAATTCAGCTTTATTGCGGAAAGCAAACAGCTGCAGACTATAATAAGTGCTTAATTTTTTTTCTAAACTTCTTGAAGGCTGGTCAGTCTTTGACAAGAAACGAGAGTAAAGATGAGACGTTATGGAAGGAGATAGGAGAAGAAGTGCGCAAAGATACTGATAAATTATTTAAAATGATTGGGGAAGCGTATGCTGTGCTTTCAGACCCTGCAAAGGTGAAAAAACATCTCAACTCGTAACAACACTGCAGCTCTGTTTTCATTTCCTCGTCTGGGAATAAAAAAAATGTGATTTGAGTTTTTGAATGAATTGTTATTATCTTCTTAAATTTGTCTACACTGAGAGTATTTATGTTCTTGTGTTACTTATTGCAGCGTTCTCAGTATGATCTTGAAGAAGAGATGCAAAATTCACAAAGGAGACGTGATGGAGCCAGCACATCTGGAGCAGAGCCAGATGTTAATTATCCTTTCAGTAACAGTAGAAGAAACTGGAGAGAAGGATGGAGTTCACGTAGGGACCCATCAGCTCCGAGGTGGTTTGAACAAAACCGATCAAGCAGATACCCATTGTAACTGTAGAGCATCTCCAAGATATCTCTTGACCAAAATCCTCACCAGCAAAATGCTCAGCCTCATGGAGATTATATACACATCACACGGTAAACATGGAAAGGCTTGAGATGCAGAGAATGTACTCAGGTAATGGAGAAAAAGGAGAACAATCTCTCTCTCAATTTGTATTATCGTTTTTGGTCGTGAGCAACCTTGTATAGATCAGGGGAAACATAAAGTGGGTGATTGAAGGAGACTTGCATATAACACATTTCATGTTATATCTTCTTTTGTTCTTCATTGGTGGTGTTAAAATGGTGTGTTTTAGGGTCGTGAGAAAGAAAAGGTGGTCTCTCTCGTTTGCAGTTCTTATTTAATCCTTTTTGATTGTAGATTCTTTCAATTCATTGACTTATGAAAAAAAAAACAGATTTGATTTTGCATTGAGTGATATCAGTTGAGGATTTTCCTTATATATTTTTTTTTAATTTATGTAATTGTGCAGATAGTGAGTAAATTGAGTTGAACTTGAATCATATACATGTTAATGATAGCATCTGATATCACCTCCAAAATTCATTTTGTTTTGGGTATAACAAAACGGTTTTGAATTTCTGAAGATTATGTTCTTAACAACATTGTCAAACTTAAGGAAAAGACAATTTTTGTAAGTAAATCATATACTGTACTACATTGCTAAAAGCGTATACAAATGTCTTTTTAATATTCTTAAAAAGTTTCTACAAATTTATTTTCATATATTGAAGCCTTAAAAGACTGTAATTGCCCATTGGGCTTCCACTAATGGAATATGGTTAATAAAATAACCTGATAAAAAATAAGTTTTACTAATGGGTCAAGACAAAGCCCAAGAGGCCCACACAGGCATGACCTAACTAATGTTTTGCTCGTCACTTTGATGTTTCGACTGAAACTCAGAAACGACCTTTCTCTCTCCGTCTCCGACGATGGCTACCGGTGACCAGAGCAAGAAGAGAAAGCAGCGTTACCTCCCTCAGAATGTACTCCTTCCTTCTCTCTCTCTCTCTCTTATGTTCCCACACTACTTTGTTTTTTCAATAAATCTGCAGCTAATTGTACTTGATTGTTGTTGCAGAGACCAGCGAAGAAGAAGGGAGCTTACCCTTTGAAGCCTGGTGTACAAGGTTTCTTCATCTCCTGTGATGGTGGACGCGAATACCAAGCTTCTCAGGAAGCTATTAACGTCATAGATTCCGTAAAGTTTCTCTCTTTCTTTCTTCCTTTAAAGTGGATTTTAATCTCCGACTAGTTAGTTGTTCATCTTCTGCTTAGTTTCAATGTTTCGTACATAAAGTTGATTTCTTTTCCATGTTTGTGAGCTTGAGTAGCTCTTTACATCTTTGGAGTGTTTCTTAATTGTAAATCTCTTCGTGTTACAGTTTTTCGAGGAGCTAATGCATGGGACTGGTTTGAAAGTAGATTCTTCTGGGGTGCTTCAGAACCCAATAAACAAAAAGGTTACATTTTCCTATAGCGAGGATGAGGATGAAGAGGAAGATGATGAGGGTAAAAATGGCGAGGAAGAGGACAACAAAGAGGTTGGGGATAAGATAGAAGTGAGTGAAGGTGGTAATGATCAAGTGGATGAGAAAGAATTAGCAAGTGAAGGTTCATGTGAAGTCAAACAAACTGAAAAGGACGAAGAAAAAGAAGAGAAACAAAAGAATGTTGTTGAAGAACCTCCAGCAAAGAAGACATGTGTGGAAGAGGCAAATGCATCAGCAAAAGTAAATGGAAATGCAGAGAAGTCTATTGATAAGCTGATTGATGCTGAACTAAAAGAGCTCGGTGACAAGAGTAAGGTAAGCTGTTATCTTGAGAGTATGTTTTTTTAACTCTTTCTGGATCATAAGTGTCTTATTATCCATATTGCTTTCTTCATTCTGACAGAGACGGTTTATGAAGTTAGATCCTGGTTGCAACGGTATTGTCTTCATCCAAATGAAAAGGAGAGATGGTGACCCGAGTCCCAAAGATATTGTACAGCATGCAATGACTTCTGCTGCTGCAACGAAAAAACATATGTCAAGGTATGCTCTCACTAACAAAGCTCCATCACAACAAGAACTCTATAACTGTTATGCATTCCTTGGATTAGTACTAAATAGATCTTGTGACACTTAGGTTCATCCTAAGAATTTTACCAATTGAAGTGGCGTGTTATCCTTCAGAGGAAGAAATATCAAGAGCTATCAAGCCTCTTGTAGAACAGTACTTTCCCGTTGAGACTGATAACCCCCGGAAAGTAATAAATACTAGTAGCAATTTCTTGTGTATTGTTCCTTCCTAGATTGTGAAATGCTTATTACACCTCTCTCTCCTTCACCATTATTTGCAGTTTGCTGTGTTGTATGGAGCACGTGCAAACACAGGCCTTGATAGGATGAAAATAATAAACACGGTGGCTAAATCTATTCCTGCCCCTCACAAAGTTGATTTGAACAACCCGGAGATGTCTATCGTGGTTGAAATTGTTAAGGTAGTAAACAATGATAAAGTTTGATGTGAGTTTTTTTGCAATTAACAAACTGGTTGGTTGGTTGGTTGGTTTATAAACTCAACATCGGATTTTGTGTTGTAATTTACAGACAGTGTGCTTAATTGGGGTGGTGGAGAAGTACAAGGAGCTGGCAAAGTACAATCTCAGGCAGCTCACGTCAACCAAGTGATGCAACTTTAATTTTCTGCTATGTTTTGTTTCTCAAAGACTAAGATGCTATGTGTTTTTACTGGTAGTATCATAGACTGTTGTTTTCTTTAGTTCCTACATTGTCTGATCAATAAACATTTTTTCTTAAATTAAGCCGACTGTCTAGCATCAATAATGTCGGTGTAACTCTGTGTTTAATCAAACAAAACCATACGTTTTAAGGAACTAAAAATTTGAGTTTGTTTACCTCATCTGCTTCTTTGGTAATTCCATTTTAAGAAGGCAAATTAAGTTCCGAGTACTTCCACAGTTACCTAATGATCTCAAGCACAGTACTAAGACAAGAGAGACATTATACATACTTCCACAGTTGGAGGAGAAATAAATTGCATTGGAGAGAAAGGTTGCAAAAGGAAAAGCTAACAAACACCATGACCAATGGATTCGATAGAAAATGGATTCAACATTCTTAATTATACATACTTTCACTTGTTTACCAAGTCTGGTTCATGAGTCTCCTATTTGTTCACTCTAACTCTCTAAGTCAAACACTTTACTTTAGAACCTACCCATCCAAGTTAGCAGTCCCAACAAGCCAAACTACCTTCATACTATCTCCAAACAGTTTCCTCCTCTGATTCTGCTTTCCCTTGATATTCTACTCAATACTCTTCTCACAATAGTTATATAGACATCTCCAAGTTACACCTTACCCTATCTAATTCTTCCAACTTCATCCCCAGCCTAAGAATATTCTATTCATAACAAATTCACAGCTTAGGATGGGGCAAGGGATGTAGTGGATTACATAGGTGGACATGAGGGTGAAGGCTTTTCTCGACAGTGATGACACCGGAATCCAATCACCATACTTGAATTCTTCTCGTTAATCCCGCATGCATCTCCATGGTACCATTCTACAAACATTACAGCAAAAAAAGATAAATAAGACTGAGAAACAAAAGGAAACCAACTCTTGCAATTTTTAATCATGATGAACCAAAACAAGGTTAGAAATGGATTTACTTTCACAGATTTCGCAAGCGATGAGAGTTGATCCGGATTCAGAGTCCATCGAGCCGCATAAACGACACTTACGTTTAACTTTATCAGAACCCGAGTTCTTCAAAGGTTTAGAACATCCATCTCTCCAGAACTTATTGATCCGTTCATCACCAGGCTTTCTTGATAAGCGGAGTCCATTCAACCAATAGCTCGAGCACCTTTTGCTTCTCTTACCTCTTATGGAATTCTCTTGTTTTGCTTTCTTACCCCTGCCTCTGCCTCTGCCTCTTTTAGTTTCCAGTTTCCGTTTCTTACTCTCTCCAGGAACTTGACTTTCATCTTGCAGCCGAATAACCTGCTTCGGTATCCTGCCTGAACATCGCAACGGTTTGTTTGCAACAACCTTTTTATGTTTCTTAAACCTAACGGATATTCTCCCTGCCTTTAGCTGAGGTGATTTGCGAGCAGGTATGACCGTTTTACGCTTTTGTGTCTGAGCTCCAATTTTATTACGGAGATTCCCTGTGGGACGCCTTCTTTTCCGTACAATGGGTTGGTCTTCTGCTAGCACGTCGCTTTTGCATGGAGGACAAATGTACATGCCTTCCTTACCCGCTCTCCTGATATGCTGTTTGTGAAATAATCCTGAAATGTTTATCATAGCTATCAGTTGAAGAAAGTTTTGTGTAGCCCCGTTTGAGTTATCTAGCTGCTGCAATGAAAAAAAATATCTAACAAAAAAAGAAACATTAAAAGAGACTTACTTTTGCAGATGTGGCAGCACGCAGCATCACTGTAATTGAAGAAAAACATACCAAAAATGCAGTTAAGAAAGGTTATTACTCAACAGACAAACAGAAAAAAAAAAAAAACAAGATATGTTTTGTAGGTCGAAAGTCATGCAGTTAAGACAAATGACAATCATTTTTTAAGCTTAGTCAAGTTATGATTGTTATGCTAATCAAGACAAAAAAAAATCTGAAGGCAAAAAGGATGGTGATAGGAACATACCTCAAAGGCACATCTTTCTGACATTGCTCACACAAAGAAGACTCGGATCTTTCTGCCCTTTCAAATAGGTATGAGAATCCTTTTCTCTCTGAGGACCTTTTCCGTACTTTGTCTATCTCAGGGTGTCTAAAAGAGCCTCCTGGCTTGCTAGTTTTTGGTACAGCTTTCCTCTCTTCAAATCCTTTCAGCAGATGTAAAGGCACATATGATTCATTCAGCCAGTATTTCCTCCTTTCATTCGAGGATTCTTCAATCATCCGACCATTCTTGAATACAACATCCGGAATACTTCTCCTTTTACCAAAGTCAAGGAGATACTTCACAGTCTCTTCCTCTATGCACTTCCCACGGACAATCGCTTTTTTGAATAGCCTGGCAGATTTTTTGGATTCTTTGTCTGATGCAAGAAGAAGATGACTGTTCTCAATATCATCCCACTTTATGTAAGAATGGAGTCTCCTCACCTGTAAACCACTGAATTGTTAGCTGGAAATCATCCAAGGCTAAATGATCAATGCGTAAAACTACAAATGATAGTAGAATAACCATGTGGGTGACAAATTCAAATAAATAAACCTACTTCACCGCAGTAGAAAAAAACTTAAAGGATCTCAAGCTATCTACATTCATGCGTAGGTCAAAAGGAAATGGAAAATCCTTGTCATGATGTACCAATACACCCTTGGTAACTTCAATATACTGTAGGTATTTCTTTTCTATACTAACGAACAAGAATTACATTCAGTCGAGTTTATATTACCTGAAAACCGAGCTGCTCTGAAGTCGTAGATGACTCAACAGCTGCTTCCCAGGCAACACGTCGGCTTCTCTTCGCGGGCTTTGAATTCTCAGGATACATTATTCCTGGAATATTCACACTTCCACCTGCATAGTTAATAGTTCATGAAGAATGAAGCAACTAAATGGAAATGAGGGAAATAGTTAAAGACAGTAAAGCAAGAACAAAAGAGAAAAATGTAAACCTTGTCTAGCAGCCTTCGAGACCAAAGAGCGAGGTAAAACCTTCCAGTTGAATAATTTCCGTGAAATTCGGCCGCCTCTCCACCAACACATGGTCACTTCATCATTTTTCTTTGCAGTAGGGTTGACCCCAGACTCCAACGATGTCCCCCTTGTTTTACCAATAGTAGTCTTTGACGATGATCGTGTCGAAGCAATGATAACATGTCTAGACGAGCCCATTTCTACGGCAGAATCGACATAGTTTAGCCACTGAGGTGAAAGAACAAGATGATGGAAATTCGCCTCAAACTGCAAAGGTAATTTACAAAATCTTCATCAGGAAACGAAAATTTGATGCACAGCTAGATTAATCACTAATGTACTACACAACAATCAAGGGCTCATGAAACCTATTTAAAGACTTCTGAAGACAGTTTGACCAAATGGAGAAGTAGCAAAACATTCTACATCCCTAGCCACACTATAAAAAGTGAATTTAAATGATTACTGCAAGCATTTTGTTATCATCAGGAAGAAAGCAAACCATAATGAGGAGTTTCGATATTCGCCAAAACAAGGATGTAACTTAGAAAAAACACCACTGCAAAATGAATTTTTTGGGAGAAAGAAAGTTGAGGAAAACTTACTTCAACCAATAGATGTCCCAAGCTTGATATACTTGATGCGTTCAGAATGTGTTCACGCCAAATCCTGGAGTGCTGTGGATTTAACCATGGACCAACCAAAAGACCTTGCAGTCGACTTTCCATGGATAATAACTGCCATTTGATAGCCATAAGATGACTTTTGTTATCAATGGGTTGACTGTTAGCAATCTCACTTTCCGAAGGAGCCCGTACATCCCCGAGACTCATATTAAACAAACAATTTGCCTCGCTCCCGGCATCCACATACTTGCAAGAATGACACCATCCACATTTTTCTTTCCATGCATCTAGGTAGAGGCCTTGGATGTTTAGCCACTGAAATTTGGTGGTTTTCATCAATATAGTCTTCACCTGGGTCGAAGCTATCTCTTCATCAAATCTCATATCATTAGTACGGTCAGGTGATTTACGTACCATCTCTTCAGAAATTGCTGCAGTCATCTGAGCAAATATGTACTGGTTTCTGTAGCCTGATTCGCTCTGTGCATTAGTTCTAACTTCTTTCCTTGTGTTCATCATATTTGGCTCTTTCATGACAGCCAATATGCTCGATGATTCTGGCTCATGAAGACCCTGGATATCCAAACCATTCTGTGCAGTTTCGGCAGATCCTTCAGAACTCATATTAAGGATATCTGGTCCAGTAGCTGAACCTGATATCTTCCGACGAGTCCTATGACAACGAAGATGTGACCCTCCATTGCTGGATGTTTCCTCCAGCCTTTTCTTAACTCTAGAAGTTGCCTGTTTTTCTGGAGCTGATAGAGGAGCCTTAACAGGGATGTTCCAGTGTTTTTTAATTGCACTCGTTACGCCAATATAGAACCTACCGCATGACTTGAGCTGCTCCAGCACAAGGATCACATCATCCATATGGTAGTAGTTCACTGAGCCTGAGCCGTCGGTATCTATCCTGTAAATTCATAGTGAACAAAATCAGCAAACATATGAAGAGATATTGCAGCTCCTACAATCAGCATAGGAAAGAAGTTTCTAGAAGTAAATGATAAGAAAAATTCCACATCAGCATACATTGAGGGTAAAAAAAATGTTATCAAAACTAAGGGTCGATAATTGCATCTAAACAAAGAGCAAAAGAGGCTATTCATATGTCCAAACATGCAATTCAACTTACTAAAATCACATGAACGACACCTAGTTTTAATGTTTTATATGTATTTTGGTTCATCCTGCATAGTTTAACTTAATCTTCCAGCTAGGTAATGTTTTTAAAGCTAAAACCTTCACCGACAAACAATGACACATGATCAGTATGCGTCTAAAGTTTTTACCAGACATCTCATAAAGTTGTACAACTGAGGTGACTAGGTGAGACGACAAAAAATGCTATAAGTCCTTAAAAATATATATATCTACTAAGAAAGAAAAAACTATCATGAGGAATCCACAAAATTGATCCCGTGGAGATCATGCATTAGCCCTTTTTTAGACAAGAGAATCAAAGAAAGTAACTTACACCAATAAGTAGCCACAACTGCTGTAGTACTTTCGGCCATGGGGATCAATCTCTATAAACTGCGATCCTCGAATTTGCTTTGCAGGCTTCCATCCTGGTCCACGCCGGTCAAATGAACATTCAGGGCAGTACCAGACACCCAGAGGCAAAAGTTCATAGGCAACACCGACACACTTAGAATGATAGGCAGCTGGACAACCATCACAGCACAGTAAGTTTCCATCCAGCTTACAAATACAACAGTCATCACTGTTCCTGTTAAAAGAACCATCAATCACCCCATAATTAGAAGAAAAATCATTTGCCAGCTCCATCATAGCACGCTTTCTGCGCCGTATATTTGTGTTTGTCTGCCTAACAGTCTCCGTTTCAGGCTCAACTACAACAGATCTTTTATTAAGCTCTGATCTCACAACTTCAGCATCTATCATACCACCACACAAACAGGTAAGTATCTCAATTTTCAGATTCATAGGCAGTCTGAAGTACTCATATCTGAAAAAGTTAAACCGAGTTAGATCCACTCCAGGGCTGTCCCTAGAACCAGAAAATAGCAGGTATTCGGCTACATAAAGGGGATAATTAACCACATCCAACATGTCCCAATCAAGACTCCTGCATTTAATACACGACCAGCAAAGCATGAGCACAAAAACAGGAGAAGCTTCATGTCCACTAAACAGCAGTACAACTAAAGTATTCACTAAAGACCACAATAATAAGCATACCTCAGACAAAAAGTCGCAGTTTGGTCATCTTCATCAGCGAGCTTTTCCAAACCTTTTCTTAGTATTTGCAAGACAGAAACATGGACGCTGTCAAGTAGTAGACTAGGAGACGTGCACCTCAGCGCTTCCACAAAATCCTTCAACTCAAAGGGACTCAAAAACAGCACAGTACTGAAGGACCGCAGGAAAGAGTAAGTAGCAAAGACATACAGAATGGGAAGACCATCTAAATTCAAAATCGGTGAGGATGGAGGTAACTGTGGCTTTGGCGGAAGCACGGAAATATTCTCAGCGTTCCCTTCAACGATCCCATTATTCTCAGCTGTGAGACTATTAACTGGCGGAGAAGGCGATACTTCATCAGCTAAGCAAGCTGTAACAGTGCTACTGACAGGAATTTGAGCTAACACACTACGAGCGCTTCTTCTCAACCGACTTTGACTCGTGTATTTGGAATTCCCCGAGCCTTTGCTTCTTTTCCTCCTGCCACTTGTATTTTCATCAGGAATTTCCCTATCAGAGAGAGACTTATCAGCAGTCTTAGCAACATGATCAGGAAGACAATGATCTCCCTCAGCCCCATTAGAATCAGGAGCATTGAGATTTTGCAGTGAAACACCGTTCTGCTTTCGCAACTCCTCCAAAATCTGACCACTGGAGACTTCAGCAACATGATCAGGAAGATCACGATCTCCCTCAGCCCCATTAGAATCAGGAGCATTGATATCTTGAAGTGAAACACTGTTCTGCTCCCGTAACTCCTCCAGAATCTTACCACTGGAGACTTCAGCAACATGGACTTCTTCCAATCCTCCAGTCTCAAGATTATCCTGGACACCATTTTCACCCTGCATGTTGGTTTCTTGAACTTCGCCATCTCCGTTCATCTCAACGAGTACATCATCCTTACTGTTCTCCACGTTAACCGCCACGTTCAAATCAAACCATCCCTCCCTCTTGTCCGCATTCAAATCACAAACCTCAGCATCGTCCAAATCAAAGCTCGCATCCATGTTAAGATCAATCAATCTCCTCCTTTTGTTACTAGGATTCTCCTCATAACCATTGTTCACATTAATCAAACCTAAACCTCCTTCATCAGGTTCCGGCACCGCCCTATTCAAATCCAAAGCTAGAGTTTCCACAGGTGCACAATTCAAATCAACATTCCCTCTCAAACCGACCTCTGAATCCTCCGGAACCGCTTCGTTCAAATCGAAATTCCTCATCACATTTACATCATCCTGCAACTTCGCCTTGTGTCGCTTGATCTTCTCTCGAGGCCGCTTCCTGTTCCTCTTACGAACTCGAGGAGGATTCGCTTGAACCGGCGTTTCCTTGCCTTCTCCCATCACGAGAGAAGCAAACTCAGCCAATTTCGAAGTCTCCGTAACGCCATTCTCGTAAACGATCTTGTAATACCCAGACGGATCGTAAGATTGCACCGTACCGGAGCAAAACCCAACCCCTTCGATCTCCTTCCTAACGACTTTCCCCACCAACTCCATTGCTGTGAAACTGTTAAACAACGAAAGCAAAGAGAAGCCATTAGCCAAAACTCTGGATTGCCAAAACGGACTATCTTCCTAGAAAGAGAGAGAGAGAGGAGATATTCTCTCTCTACAGAGAAACGCTTAACGAACTCTCCCTCTCTCTCTCTCTCACTCTCTCGGAGAAGGAAGAGAAGGCCATCTCTCCCACACTCCTCTCACTGTTTTCTGGTCGAAGTGCGATACGTTTCTATTTCTTTCACCTTTTATAAATTAACGATATTTATATAGTTTACTGGGACACAATTCTAATGATTGTTAAAAAAAAAAATCCATTGTTATTGGTTAATGGATTTTTATTGAAATTTAATGTTGTTGGTTTTATAATAATTTAATAAATTTATAGTTCCATCAATTTTAGTGTTGTTATGATATCAATTGTCTATTAAATAAAATTTAAAAATATTGCATCGTTATAATAAAATATTTTCATAGACTTTTTTAATATGAAAAAAATCTTTGAAATTTTTATGAATTTAACAAAAAATAATTATTCTTAAAATCTAACTCTACATAAATTCTACTTACATTAACCCTTCTTAACTTTCTTCTATTTTATTACACGACTCATGTTTTTTAGAATTATTTATAAGCATGGGTTCTATTTGTAGTCCACAACACATATGACAGAAAACACCAAAATATATTGATATTATTCTAATATTACGGGAATATGGTTATTGGAGATTAATTTTTGAAAAGTTTATGTATTTTTAAAGTTATGTGGACTAGAAATTTGTTTGTAAGTTTTTTAGATTGTTATAAAATTTCATGAATCTGTAACACTTCTTTGCTATTATTTCTTTTGTAAAGTAAATATATAATTTATATTATTTTCAAGTTTGTCAAAAATATTTTCTTGTAATATATCATGATTATTTGTTGTTGTTTTAGCAAAATATGTTTGTTTGTTAAAAAGTAATATGATACATATAAAATTATGTTAATATGATAATATGAATATCCTATCAACAACTTTAACTATATTATGTTTGCTTAGTAATTCATATGTTATTTTAATTTTTATTTAATAACAAAAAAATATAATTATATATTTAAAAATATAAGTATATAAAATGTAAGTATAAAATGTAATGACTTATAATTTATATATCTAATCCGGAATGAATGTGCAATAGATCTTTGGTAAGAACAATTTTTACATGGATTTTAAAGATATCATGAATAGATATAATAATTTGAAAATTTTATTTTATAAAAATATAGAGAACACAATTCTCAAAACATTATATTTAGTTAGAATTAGAGAACTAATGATAAATAATCTTTTTGAATAACACAAAAATGAATTAAACTAATAACAATAAATGTTAAAAATTATTAAATCAATAATAATGGATTTTATTATGATTTTAAAATTTTTTGAACCAATAACAATGGAATCAAAATATATATCTTCAGAAATATAAATTTAAGAGAGGAAAATACATGATAGAACAGACAAATCTAAAACAATATAACTAAATAACAAGATCTAAATCTAAAACAATATATCTAAATAACAAGATCTGAATCTAAAACAATATAACTAAATAACAAGATCAACTGATCTTATTAGCCCAAAACACCGTACTCAGAGAAAATATCTAGACAAAATCCATCATTATATATATGTGTACTAAGCTCTTTCCTACGAAAAGAAAATATCTAGAACATAAATTCATCTGTCATGTCATATGCAGCTACATTAGATATCTACCTATGTATATATACACTTTATTTATGTTATGATTTTTACAATTGTGTTTTGATATGTATATGATGGTTTTAGACTTAAAAGCTTATGTTTCATCATGAAATATTTTTCTGATATATATTATTGACAATATATGAACAACAAAAAAAATGAATTAATTCTACTTTAATTTTTAAAAAATGTTGATGATAAATTATAAAATAAAAAGCATTGAAAAATATCAAATAAAAACCCAAGATCAATTGATCATAACTAAAATAATTGTTAATTAAACTAAATTCGAAAACAATACCATTAGCAAAGATATATAAATGGAGTGTTATTAACTGAAAAAAAAAGAAAAAATATTCTTACAGTATTGAGTTTCAAACAGACGATGGATCTCGCATGTTAGATATCAAATATCAGATATCAGATGTCAGATATCGTCGTCGGCAATAAACAAGAAACAAATTCTCTTTTAAAATACAAAATATCTATGTTGTTTTAACTTTTGAATGTTTTCTTCACACTATTATGAATGTTTATATAACCTTATGGTTTCATCTTTTACACATGTTATCTTTTCATAATCACTAATTTTTTGCCACGTCTTATTCGGATAAGTTTGTATATATGAAATCTTTAAATTCCTTAATTATATAGATTATATTACCAATTTCTTAGTGCAAAAAATATGCGTTGGCTTAAAATGATAGGTTATTGAGATTTGTTTTTGGATAGATTACACATTTTTAATTAGCTAGACATAATGGAATATAAAAACTTCTTTGTTAAATGATGTTAGGGATGAACTTAGATTAAAAATGGTAAATATCATATTTTTGGTGCTAACTTATTTCATTTATTTTGAAGTCAATATTTTGTAATATGATGTTTTAAATAAGAATAGTTTGAGTCATGAACATTTTTTTAAAGAAAATATTATTTTTATAGTTAAATTCAAAAGTTTCAGCTTTAAACATGTAAATATAACAGATTGGATTGGGATAATGTAATCAACTAAAAATAATTAATAAGTTTTATTTTAGAGTACAAAATAATGTAATATTATATTCACTAGTATGTGTTTTTATACATTATATGAGTGGTTGAAAAATAAATGTTTTCTATTTCATAAATGATTAAAAATAAAATTATTTTCTTACCAAGCTTATGGATTTCTATAAATTATATCTATAATATCATAGTGTAAAAATGTTATGTTACTCGATATTTTTTTAGTAAAAGTTGATATTTTGATATATTACACATTTATGGTTTAGCTAAAAGTCACATTCATATAATGAAATATAGAGGTTATTATGTGACTATTTAAATATAGAGGTTATTAAATTTCTTTTTGATTATTATGTGACTATTTTATAATATTTTATTATTTTGTAATTTATATAAATAAATCAATCAATAAAAAAGTAAACTATGTGAAACTGAAAAATGGTAGATATTATGAAAAACAAACTATCAAATTTTAAACTTAACAAAACAGAAAAATTGTAATGTATAAGCCTCCCAACCCTCATACACTCCATTCTCATATACAAACCTTTATGCACATTCAGTAGTGGTGACTCCATCTTTGTCTTTACCACCATAAGAAGAAAAATGAAGCTTCTTAATTTGTATTTTATAAAATAAAAATATTAAAATATGTATTTCACAAATGTTACAAGGCGGTAAAAACTAGAAAAAATGTAATGTATAACATAAAAAACTATATAATTAGTAAATGACAACATCAACTTAGGTGCTATGATATGGTTTATATTATATAGAAAAAGGACAAAAATACCCCTTATCCTATACGTTGTTTCTACTCGCATTGTATATGATGCACCAGATGTAACGAAAAGATGAGTAATTGGAAAAAACAGAAGGGACTGTGGCTCCAACGATGGTGGTTAGCGGAGAGTGGCAGCGGTTTCATTCGTGTCTGGCAGTGGTTTCGTTCGTGTCGCTCACGTGAAGGTTAGTGGCGGTTTTGTTCGTATCATTTGTACACTACAATGATCGATACATGAGACTGGGTTTTAAAAAAAAATCACTTATAAAACTGGTTATTGAACTGTTAGTCTTGTTTGATTGATATATGAATGTGAACATTTTAATTAAAAAGATGAGTAGTTACCATTGCAATGAAATTTTCTATTTTCATACTGAATTATCACAAGTTAATTCAATTGATGACTATATTGGAGAAAATATTAGATTGTAGTAAGAGGTTAGAGAGATAAGAAGAAAAAATGAGAGAGAGAGTAGATGTTATGGTTAGTTGGTAAATTATAGTTTTTTCTTTGGTTAAATGATCAAAATTTCCAATTATCGCACATATCAAAGCATGACTATATTTTTAATTTTAATTTCACTAATTCATCCTAAAAATTAAGGGACGTTATTGGTTGTCTAAGTTGAAATCAGTTTCGTTAGATTTAAAATAGATCATATTTTAATTGTTTTTATTCATATTTGAATTTTTTAATTCATTTTAAATTTTGAGATAGAAGATTTATCTGTTTAAATCTGTGTCAATGCATTTATATGTCAATATGACATCATTTGATTTCTAGAATAGAATTGAACTTTAATTTAATTTAAAAATAATTTCAAACTTTAATAGAAATGCATAGTGAAATTATGGTCGATATAAATATAAAATTAGTATAAACATAAAAATTTTATATAAAGATAAATTTTCTTAACATTCTATGATAAAAATATTTTTATATATAGTACTGATGCTATGCTGATAATTTTAAAATTTGATATGAAGTTATTATTATATTTAGATTTTATTAATTCAAACTATTATGAATGACGTTTTATGGTAGTTTTATAAAAGCTTATTCGAATAAAATAGAAAAAATTGTAACACAATTACAAAAAAAAACTGAATTTTGTTAATTTGTCATAGAAAATTGGGTTTGATAAAATGATGAAAACTATATTTTCTCTCTTAAAAAATCTGAGGTTTAAGTTTAAGAAAGAGAGATTAGATAATTCCATAGTGCTGTTATCAATACAAATAATTAGAAAATAGGAAGGTAAATGCAAATTGTGATATATTTAATTTACACGTGAAATTGAATTCATATCTGAAAATTGCTAAAAATAACATAAATAAGTATCATTTTGAAAAATACACATTATCAAAAATATATTAACATTTGGGTTTACACTTTAATGGTTATTGTTTATGGTTTATTATTAAAGGGGGTGAGTTTGAGTTTTTAAATTTTTTATAAATATTTAAAAAATTAATTAAATCTACTTTCATCAAAAATTTAAGATATTTTTGAAAATAATTATTTATTAAAAGTAAATTTAAAAAATAATATCAAAATATAGGAGAAATGAATGTATCTATTCAAACTCTTTCAAGTCAATATTTTTTAAAAAATCTATTAAATATGAATAAGACAAAATCTTAAATATTGAATAAAAATAGATCTTCAATATTCAAAATTTTAATTGAATAACAATAGATGTTAAAATCATCTAATGAATAACTTGTAATATAATCGGAAGTTTAAATCGAATATTCAATAACACCCCCTAAAGAGCAATGGTAGATTTGGAGTCGGTTTAACAAACCCAAACCGATAATCCCATACTTTTGATTTTTGGTCTAAGTCTTCCAATTCGTCACAAGGGAGAGAAAAAAAAAAAAAAAGAAAACTCAAAAACTCTAAACGAAATGGAGGCGACGATAGGAAAGGTTTTCGATTCGGTCTCTACCTTTTTCTCCGGCGTTGCCTCCGGCTCCGCCGATGAGCTCCCCTTGTGCGACACCGACATCATCTCGGTAACTTTCACGATTAATCGCCTTTGTTCTTCCCTCAAATCGTCCGCATAGGAACCTCGACATCACGATTCTCCAGTTGTTTTGTTGATTACCTCTTTCATCTTCTTCGAATTTTAAATAATCTTTGCTTGTTTATAGATTTTTGTATAACTTAGTAATTCATTCATTATCAGGGATGTGAGAAAGAGCTTGCAGAAGCTCAGAAAGGCCAAGACGAAGGGTTTAAGAAGGAATGCATCATGCGTCTATCATGGGCTCTTGTTCATTCGAAGTTACCTGCGGATATACAGCGTGGGATAGCAATGCTTGAAGGTATATAATAAGCTTACATGTATTTGATCCATGTTATTGGTTTGAATCGTAGTAGCATAATGTTTTGCAGCTTCGGTGGTTAGTGATACAAGTCCAATGAAACTAAGGGAGAAGCTTTATCTCCTTGCTATTGGATACTATCGAAGCGGTGACTTTTCAAGAAGCCGGGATTCTATAGAACGGTGTTTGGAGGTTTGATCATGTTTTCATTCAGAAAATTTTATTGGTGTTGAAGTATTCATCAACGGGCTCTTTTTTTCTTTCACTGTTGTTAGGTTGAACCAGAGTGGAGACAGGCTCAGACGCTAAAAACGGCTATAGAGGACCGTATCGTGAAAGGTAGACCACATTATGGTACTTGTGCCATTTCTCTTCCTCATTTCGCTTAGCTCTATTCGGATTTTTGTAAGCAGATGGTGTTATCGGCGTTGGAATCGCTGTTACTGCTGTTGGGATTGTTGCTGGTATTGCAGCAGCCTTAGTACGCAGAGGCTGAAAAGGGAAGAACCAGTACATTCCCTGATCTTCAGTGAGTTTGTTTAGTTTCTTTCTAGGCTTGGAAGAATGTTTTTATTAATTGAAAACAACTAAGTTGTAATTCCAGTTGTTATTATGAATAGCTAAACAGCATCAAGCAGATACTTTATTATTACTTTAGCAGAAATTAAACTCTTGTTAGGTTTTTGTTTGAGGATGAACTCTAGATCCCTCCATGTCCTAGCAAGGCTAGAAGAAAAGCCTTGTAGTCCCTTGATGTCTCCTTTGCTATGGCTTGATCGAGACCCTCATTGTTCCTCTTGAGATACAGCTCAGTGATCTTCTTCAGGTCCTTTTCTGCTCGTGTGACAATCACACGGGTCAGAGCATCTTCATCAGTCCCTACTGTATTGATTGCATTGCGCAAAACCTAGGTGCAGAAGAGATTAAGAAAAATACCAGTAGTCGTTTTAGGAAAAATTAGAGACCATAGGTAAGCTTTGTTATATCATTGTTCTATCTTACCTTCGCGTAGTACTGGTCAGGGTTTTTGATGCACCTGATTGCTGCACGCAGTGCACTCAAGTACTCATTTGTAGGGTGACTGAGGAGATCCTGTGAATCATCAAACGTTTCATTACAGATGTTGTCATAAAGTACATTGTCATGATGAAAAACTGGTACGAGTTTGCTATATTTCCCCATATTGATTTTAATATTTCCCGTTGATTGGTTTCTCACAGTTTAATCATCAATTTATAACATAACTTGATGTCCATCTTTTTTGGTTTACCTTAGTGATCGATCTTCCATAGATATCCTTGTAGCGGTTGAAGATTGCGCAGAGCTGCACGCTACTCCTTGTACTTATCACCCTGATCGTTTCTTCATGATCAACAGTCTTACCGAGGATTTCATCATGAAGAATCACAGCCTCTGACTGCGCCAGCTTCTCATCAATTTCTTCTCCATCATATTTATAAGCAGACGCCGTTGCAACCAAGAGCTGTACACAACGTCTCAAGCGTTCAAGATCAGTTAAACAAGAAGAGAACATTAGAAATTAAAAAGTTACACACCTTCCTGATGTCACCGGTAGTACGGGAGGCCAAGTCTTCCTCGAGAGAACGCTTGTAGAGGCAACGGTAAGCACGCCTGGTAGCTAAAAGATCTTCAGGGGATCTCATGCAAGCAATCTCGACGAGGACCTTACAGTCAGGAACAGGCTTTTGTAGAGCCAAGTTGGCCAAGAGAGCATCACGCTCTGGAGGATCCAAAACCCACAAGCATATAGCTTTCTGCAGGTACCAAATATTTGTCCATGAGAATCACGTTTGTGAATTAATCTTAACAGAGTATTATAGCATGTGGATAAAAGCTAGACCTCAAAGTCGCCAGAGAGCTCAGATTTGAGCTGGTGAATGAGATCCTCGTGGTATATCTCCTGGTAAGCTTGTCTTATGAGTTTCCTCTGGAACAAGTTCCGGTGTCCTAGGATCGAGATGATGGCCTTTTCATCGGTTCCCCATCCTGAAACCCAAGAAAGAAAGGGGTAATAAACGAAACTTGAAGCACTAGTCTAAAAAAGAAAGAGAGTAGAACCTTGGCAAGCCTTCTTGATGTTTTCAGCATCTTCAACAGGGGAGAAATGTGGAGGAGAAACAATGGTGGCCATTCTTTTTCTTCTGCGTAAGATATCTCTTTGACTTAGATCTATCAATTTTCGATATTACTTCCATTGCACCTTGAGCTCTTTATATAAGAGTTGTTATTAAGGTGACAATGCTTTAGAGCTCATGTTAACTTCAAATCCTCATTAATATGTAAATCTGAAACTCTTTTCTTCTTTAAATGCAGACCGTTTATGTATGACTTTTGCCGTTATTTTTCGAAGGCGAATGTTACTACATTTACATCCCAGTTAGATTTACTACATTTTTCAATAGTTTCCTTCTAAGTGTGTAATAAAGCAAGTGAATCATACAATCTATGGTATATACTTTAAGCCATAGTGTCCAAAGGCTAGAGATGAATCTATTCAAGTGCACACTCTCACTCCTGTGTAAGGCAAAAACCATCCTATACAAAATCTGGCGCGACCGAAATCTACATAACAAACAATCTAAACCGGAAACAGAAACTTAAACCGGCCGGTTAAACAAAAAAAATTGGTACAGAATGATAAATTAACAGCGCATTATGAGGTCGAAGATGCGAAAAAACAAATCTCCAACTTAACTCCGTCAGAGCACACCGTCTCTCTTTCTCCGTCTCTCTCTCCCCACAGTTACCGGTCTCCGCCGGCTAGATCTCGCTGCTCACCGCCGGTAAGTGTCTCCGTATCGTTATCCGCTAGACGGGTCGTCCTTAGGCTCTGACTTTGTAACATTTAGCTGAGAAAAATCAGCGGATGTATGCTACAGTCGTTTTTGATTATAATTTCAAAAAAAAAAATCCAGAATCCGACGCATCTCCCTTATTGAATGTTCGTTCATATGATCTGTCAGGCTTGATGCTTCAACTCCTTGAATTTTAGTTTTAAGAATTTTGTTTTGTTAAATTTTTAATCAGATGACAGAAGGAATGAGAGGAGCAAGAGGTCCCAGATCATCCTCTGTTAGTTCCAATCCTCTGATACTTGACATTGAAGACTTCAAGGTAAAGGATTCACCTTGTGTGCTGCTTATGTTTGGAATCATTAGGAGTTTCTGATTTTTTGTTGGTCACCCGCAGGGTGACTTTTCATTTGATGCGTTATTTGGGAACCTGGTGAACGATCTCTTACCTTCTTTCCTGGAAGAAGAAGCTGATTCCGGTGATGGCCACGGAAACATTGATGGTTTGACAAATGGGCATTTACGTGGGCACACTGATGCATCCAGGTTGTCTCAGATGTCTTCTGCTCCTTTTTTCCCTGAAGTAGATGGTCTCTTGTCTCTGTTCAAAGATGCATGCAAGGAGTTAATTGATCTGCGAAAGCAGGTGAGTGTGTGTGTTTACATCGAGTACAATCCTTTGTGTCTTTCTTCTTCTTTTTATCCTTGTGATATGATATCTAAAGGTTTTTTGTTATTTGTTTTGGAAGGTTGATGGAAGACTCAGCACACTAAAGAAAGAAGTTTCAACCCAAGATGCCAAACACCGGAAGACACTAACTGAGGTTCGGCAGAGACAAATACTTCTTTCATTAGATTTTCGTGGGTAGTTTTTCTTCAGTTTGACATATTGGGTTCTCATTTTAGATAGAGAAAGGTGTGGACGGTCTGTTTGAGAGCTTTGCAAGGTTGGACGGTCGTATCTCTAGTGTTGGACAGACCGCTGCAAAAATAGGAGATCATTTGCAGGTTCGGAATTAGTCCCGCATATAAACAAACTATATGGTGATATATCCATATATTGACTCATGCTTCCTCTGTCAGAGTGCAGATGCTCAGCGGGAGACTGCTAGCCAGACCATCGAGCTTATAAAGGTGAGACCGCAGCTATGTTGGAATGTTTATGGCATAATTATTTATATGAATGCTTTAAGTAACTCTTTTTTTTAAAACAAATGCAGTATCTGATGGAGTTCAACGGCAGCCCAGGGGATCTTATGGAGCTTTCCGCTTTGTTTTCTGATGATAGTCGCGTAGCTGAGGCTGCTTCTATCGCTCAGAAATTACGTATGATATGATAGCAATATACTTACAGTGTGTCTAGATTTTATCTTTTATCTGTTATTTTTCTTTATCTGTGATGTGATAGCTAAACCTTAAAACTCCTGCTGCCAGTTAAATTAGCCTGTAACTGATTTCGATGCTCTCCTTGTCAATATTAGGATCATTTGCTGAGGAAGACATTGGAAGACAAGGTGCGAGTACAGCTGCAGGAAATGCAACCCCTGGCCGAGGACTGGAAGTTGCAGTTGCTAATCTTCAGGATTATTGTAATGGTAAACTATTTTTGTATGCTTTGTTTTCTGTCTATTCATTGAAGAATATTAGTGTATTTTCATATTTAATTTTTTGTGACATGAATACAATTTTTTAGAATTGGAGAACAGGCTGTTATCTCGTTTTGATGCTGCATCACAGCGGAGAGATCTATCCACCATGTCAGAATGTGCTAAGATTTTGTCACAGGTGAATACTTTATTCTGAAGCATGCACCTTTACAATTCGGTAGGAAAACCTGTTCTTTTATTCTACACTCCAAACTAAGGCCTTTCTTACGTAGCTAGTGGTTACATACTGGTTAATTCTAGATAAGGATGTCACACAAGGAATGGATATCGAGTTCTACTCTTGTATATGCAGCTTGTTGTTCAGTTTTTTTTTCTTCTCTTGATTTTCAGTTTAACAGGGGTACGAGTGCTATGCAACATTATGTGGCAACACGTCCAATGTTTATTGATGTGGAAGTCATGAATTCAGACATTAGGTTGGTGCTTGGCGACCACGGTTCTCAGCCTAGTCCTAGCAATGTTGCCCGTGGACTTTCTTCTTTATACAAAGAAATTACAGGTCTGAAGGACTGTCATTGATCTGGATGCAATACTTGAAACATGCTTCTATGCCGATTCATATCGTTTGTTACTTCTTATCTGTAGACACTGTACGCAAAGAAGCAGCAACCATTACAGCTGTTTTCCCCGCTCCAAATGAAGTTATGGCGATCTTAGTTCAGGTAAGCGGCACCTATAATTTGGAAACTGTAGCGTGACCCTGGCGTATGGATAAGATATACCAACTCTTCTTTTATTTTATACAGAGAGTTCTCGAGCAGCGTGTCACAGGTATTCTTGACAAAATTTTGGTGAAGCCCTCTCTTATGAGTCCACCACCTGTGCAAGAAGGCGGGCTATTACTAGTACGTAGATACCTACTCATCTTTGTTCTTCTCTCCCTGCCTAGTATAAATATGACAAGATAACTAACTCTTGATTTTTGTCTTTAGTACCTTAGAATGCTAGCGGTTGCATATGAGAGAACCCAGGAACTTGCTAAAGACCTCCGAGCTGTTGGATGCGGTGACCTGGATGTTGAAGGTCATTTTTGTGTCTCGTTATTCTGAACGATCGAAGTTTTCTGTCTTCGTGCAAAAAAAATTCGTAGGTGCTGACAGTCTTTATTTTACCGTGCAGATTTGACAGAGTCCTTGTTTTCTTCGCACAAGGATGAATACCCTGAGCATGAGCAGGCCTCCTTGAAACAACTATATCAAGCAAAGGTTTACTAAGACTTTCTCTTTTCATTGACTCATTTATTTTTTCTTTAATTAGTCTGTAATACTTAGTAGTATGTTCTCTACAGATGGAAGAATTACGTGCTGAGAGTCAACAAGTCTCGGAATCATCTGGGACAATAGGACGCTCTAAAGGTGCTTCAATATCATCTTCTCAGCAGCAGATATCGGTCACCGTTGTGACGGAGTTTGTTCGGTGGAGTGAAGAAGCAATATCCAGATGCACACTATTTTCATCTCAGGTTACTAATTTTCCATTTATGAGAACAATTAGGATATTGACAAAGACATAAGCTTTTGGCAGAATATCTGATAGTGACTAAACTATGTCATCTAAGATTTGTATATTTGATCAATATAATTATTTCTTTGTGCAGCCAGCCACACTTGCAGCCAATGTTAAAGCCATATTTACTTGCCTGCTAGACCAGGTATGCTCTTTAATAAGATTCTAGAATCATTCATATTCATTGTGCTAATGCAATGATGAGTTATTGCAGGTAAGCTTATACATAACTGAGGGACTTGAACGGGCAAGGGATGGCCTGTCTGAAGCTGCATCATTGAGGGAGAGATTTGTGTTAGGCACAAGTGTTAGCAGAAGAGTGGCTGCTGCAGCTGCTTCTGCTGTAATTACTTCACTCTACTCTTTACCACTATTTCAAGTGTTCATTACTCCAATTATCAGGTAGAGTTTTTAATAATACCTTTGATTGTTTCTCAGGCAGAAGCTGCTGCTGCTGCTGGTGAAAGTAGCTTCAAAGCCTTTATGGTTGCTGTGCAACGTTGTGGTAGCAGTGTTGCTATAGTTCAGCAGGCATGTTTTTATGGTTATCAGTTTGTTTCAATATTTCATATGAGAAGGCTTCTGCTTCAACCATCAAAATATTCAACAATTTTGTCTTTTACTATTGAAATTTTATATTTTGGCCCCTATTCTAATCTTACAATTATTTTTCCAGTATTTTGCAAATTCTATTTCTCGGCTTCTTCTACCAGTGGATGGCGCACATGCTGCTTCATGTGAAGAAATGTCGACTGCTCTGTCCAAAGCAGAGACTGCTGCTTATAAAGGACTCCAACAGTGCATTGAAACTGTGATGGCTGAGGTTAGTTTTTTTTGTGGAAGCTATAACATATCCTTGAGGATCAATGGGGAACAGGTCTAAAAGTCATGCTTAAACTTGCCTTTCTATTAAGGACTCTGACATGGCCTTTGTCAGGTTGAAAGACTGCTTTCAGCTGAGCAGATGGCTACCGATTATAGATCACCTGATGATGGAATTGCTCCTGATCACCGCCCAACAAATGCCTGCATAAGGTTGGTCGATCTCAAAAATCTACCTATCACTAATGGTCATAGAGTACTTCGTTTTTTCGTGTGAAAGTGTCTTGTTCCTAGTGTAATTTGTTTGCTGAAACCATTTACTATGACATCTAGTGGTCATCTCTCAACACTTGGTCTTCTTTAATATCTTTTATAATGGACCTGTTACTTTAATCTCTAACACCACTCTCTTGTTTAGAGTCGTGGCTTACCTCTCCCGGGTACTTGAGTCAGCCTTCACTGCATTGGAAGGTCTTAATAAGCAAGCCTTCCTGACTGAACTGGTATGATTTTTATCAACCAAAAATTAATACCAGTTTGATGTCCAAAAAATGATAAACTGTTTTCTCATCATATGAATTATAAGAAGGGTGCAGATTCAAAGTGAATTTTCTTTTTTATTTTCAGGGAAATAGGTTAGACAAACTACTACTAACTCACTGGCAGAAGTTCACATTCAATCCCAGGTATAAACTCTTGTTCCTCAGATGCGTAATAACCAGAAATTCATATTTAGGGCCCTAAATAACCGAACAGAGATAACCATGCCTCTGATTTTCCACTCTGTTCTGATATGAATGCAGTGTTTTATGTAGTCGCGCCTCTTGGTATACAATCGTGTTAGATCACTTAACTAACAGATCCGTTGCAAAAAAAATAAAAAATAATAATGGTCTGTGTGGATAAACATTGGTTCTGTTTTGTGGTATTAATAGTGGAGGACTGCGGCTGAAGCGTGACATAAACGAGTATGGTGACTTTGTTAAGAGATTCAGTGTTCCATCTGTGGAAGAGAAATTTGAGCTTCTGGGAATGTAATAACATTCTTGATCCCTCTTCTTTTTTTTTTTAAAAAAAAATAGTAATTGTAACAAAGTGGTGATACTTGTGTGAGTGTAGAATGGCGAACGTATTCATCGTTGCACCAGAAAGTCTGTCGACTTTGTTCGAGGGTAGTCCAAGCATTCGCAAAGACGCGCAAAGGTAAGAAGAGAAAGATAACTTGAAAAATTGGTAAATGAGGGAGTCGGTAAAGGAATGTTTGTTTGTTGATTATAAATGCGTGTTGACGACAGGTTTATTCAACTGCGGGAAGACTATAAGAGTGCAAAGCTCGCAACAAAACTCAGCTCGTTGTGGCCAAGCTTGAGCTAATGATTGATACCAATGTTTTTTTTAAGTAAACTGCCAGAGATATCTTCTTATGTATATACCTTAATCATCCTTTCCTTTGACTCTTCCTTCTGAATCCTTGACTGCATCAAACTCTTGAACCAGTCACGGCTTTGTTTTTGTTTTTTTTTGTGGATCAATCTGTCACGACTTAAAGGGTAATGGTCTGCTTAACTCTAGTAGTGGCGTTGACAGTTCGATTCTCACTCACTACATTATTTTCCTTCAAAATATTACTAATGAGTAGTGAGTGACACAACGGGCCTGATCCTTAACGTTTACAAAAATTGGGCTTTAGAACTTTACCATCTGCATTTAAGTTTGCTGGCGAATTTTCGAAGCTAAACCGGATATAATAATACCGAATGCGCAAATCACTAAACCCAAATCTCCTAACCAAACCGGACCGATTATTTACATTTGAACGTTATCCGCTCTCTATCGTCATTTAAAAAAATCCTCAAAGAACCCTAGAACTCAAAATCGCGCCAGATCTGACCCATCTTTTGCCGCCCGTTTCGATTCCAAATCAATAATACTTTGCTTTTAGAGCAACACTTGCTTTCTTTGGATTCCAAGTATGGCGACGACAACTGTTCGTGGGCAGTTGATTTTTCAGGACGAGAATGCATTGGGCCATGGAAAGAGTAAATCTTTCTTACATTACATTGTCTTTATTGTTTCTGTCAGTTTCCTTCTTGTGAATATTTTAAAAAAAAAAGAGATTCTTCTTATTTGCTTAGAATACATTCTGGAGTTGTTGAAAGTCACAAGCTTGTGAATGGTCTGCTTAATCATCGATGGAACTTTTGCGTTTATCTTTGATTGTTTTTATATAGTTATAGAGGAAGTCATATAGCAAATCTCAAATGTTTGTTCTGAAACTAAATAAACTTGGTTCCCCCTCTTGACTAAATCCTCTGTTCTTGGTTATATTTTGTTTTTAACATTGTAGAGGCTATTGCTGCGGGAAAAGGTAAGAGCTCCCTCGCTGCTCCAAAGAGATACGGGGCGGGTTTTGGAAGCCGCAAGGCTCTTCATGATATTACAAACAAGTCAAAGTTGCAGCCTCAAGCTTCTTCCAAGGCGAGCAAGAGTTCCGAAGGAGTGGACTTTGACATAGCAAAGGAAGGTTACTTGCATGATCACCGCAAATGCATTGAGCAACAACAACAAAACCAGTGGGACAGTTACTTATCTGAACACATCATCCTTCATGCACATGGTAATAATGAGTTAGAAATAACCCCTATGCTTCCATTGCTCTTTGGTTTATTCTAAATTTGTTCTGCTTTTTAGATAACGACAACAAGGAATACGATATTAAAGAAGAGGTAAGATTAGCTTTCCCTTCCTATCCTAGCCTCTCAGCAAAGCAATTTTTATGACTCTTTTCATTTGCTTTTTGCTTAAGGTGGATGATAAAAGCAGGAACCCTTGGGATGAACTTAAAGAGATATTAATGGAGGAGTTTTCTGATTTGATGGAATGCTCGTCCTCACCACCAGACTCCCCCATCCATTGCCACTCTTCTTTACCTTCATCGCCTTTGCCATGGCATTTTGAAACTGTAGAATTCAAGCTCAGGGAAGATGAAGAGTGAAGACACCACTTGAGTTCAACTCTTACTTTACCTTTGATTCTTGTTGGGATCATAATCTGTAGTAATTCTTGTTGTAATGAATCTACAAATCTGATCGAACCCCCATTACTCTGTATTGTTTCTTGACAGTAAAAAGAATTGTATGCTTATAGAATTTACAGTATGTGTACCACCAAGCATTTACAACCTTCTCACAACAAACACCACATAAAGCCCCCAAATTACAATGAAACAAGCACGTAAAACATTTTTAAAACAACTAATTTTCTCTCTATTTATATAGTAAACTTGTTATTATGTCCCGAGATGCTGCATTCACCTGACTCGGGTGTGGAAAAAAATAAGAGAAGTGGTTGGTGTTAAAGAGTTTCAACGAGGCATTTCCTCACTGGCTCTGTCAACCATACGTACATTGTATTGTTGGTAGACTCTTCCTCTGTTATCTGCCCACCACTGTTCCGCTTGTTTCTCACTAAACCTTTTTCGGCTGTTACAAAACAGAACAGTCAGCAAAATCACAATTTGATTGTTTCTTTTTAGGGGAACTTAGATATAATAGTACCTGAAACGGACACGTTTGAGGTCTCTAACACCTCCTGCTAAGGCTGTAAGAGTAATGTAGACACCAGGCTCATCTTGTTCAACCCATTCCTTCTCGTTCTGTGCTTCATTCCTTGCTTCGCCGTTTCCAAATACAGGTGTAATGGTCCCATTAGAAAACATTGGGGTATTTACACCATTTGGCTCCGGTTCTTGACCATTTGGTCGGTTTAAGATATTAAAAGGGTCAACGCGACCAGGGCTGGAACCGAATGAATTAAGAGACGAAGGAGACTTCACAGTTCGAGCTGTTCCAACAGGTAATCTTTCAGCCATGTCTTTCAGCTGCATAGTTTCGTTGATGCTTATTATCAGTCATAAAAATTCACCCGTAAATGCATGAATCATATTATTAATTCTTAGAGCTTTTGAAAATTACTTGAGCGGTAAGTGATTTGATCACTTCTTTTGCTGCCGTGCATTTTGCCGTTTCTTCGCTAGCGATTGCCAACGCTTCTTTCAGCTGCTTGGCTGTTCTTTCCAGCTCAACTTCTTGGAACTGGGCCTTCCTTGTTAGACTTTCAACCTGACCATTTACTTGTTAGCAAAGAAACAAACATAAAGAGAAACTAAAGCAGTAATTAAAGTAATAGCATAATCTCACCAACTATGTCTTTATGTAAATAAGAGAAACAAAAGATGGTGGAGAAGAAACTTACCTGAGATCTTAGCTTAACAACCTCTTGGCTTATATTATCGCTGGTTCTCTTAGTATCATCCACTATAATTCTTGGTGTAGTTAGTCCTGAAAGAGTGGGAGTTGGTGTAGTTGAACGAGGCGGACTTGGACGTCTTGAAACTGGGGAAGTTGCCCGAGACGCAATTCGGGAACCAGGAACAGAAGCTGAGAAGAACTTCTTTGACGCTCCAAATACTGGATTGAAAGTCTTGGCTATGTTAAGCGCACCTCGTTGAGAGCTTCGACTTGGTATAGGTGACACACGGCTACTACTGACCTCGTATTTCTTGTTCTTCTTATATCGACTGTCCACTTGTCTCACGGAGTCCATCAATGAAAATCTAGCTAACTGTCCATCGGATCTAGAATCCAACTTGTCATCTTTGTCAATGGGATCTGATCCCTGGTTAATGCTTCCTCTTCTACTCAGAGATGAATGAGACGATTGGTCAGTTTCCATGGTCTTTTTCAATTTGTTAAAACACTTGTCACACACTCGATATGGTTTGTTCGGGTTCGGTGCCATACAAGCCTTTAGTGACTTTTTGTTACTGCACGAGTGGCAAAACACTAGTCCACAATTGTAGCAGTTGTGCCTCTTTCTCTTGAAATTGAAGGGCTGACGGCAACCTGAACACATTGACTGATCCATCCCTGATGCCCACCTGTGTATGCAGACAGCTGCTGTGAAGTTAGTGCCACAGGCAATACTTTTCACCTGTTTATCCTTGAGCGACTCTACCAATGTCGGAGAATTTCTATCATCTACGTCCCCATGACCAAGTCTACCATTTGATCCCTTTCCCCAAGTGTAAACCTCTGTCCTCGAAGTTAAAACTGCAACATGATAAGCACCGCATGCAATCTCTTCGACGAAACTCTTGTGAAGTTTACCTTCGACACGAATTGGAACTTTTCCATCAGCATGTGAGTTTCCAAGCTGACCATAGACAGGACTGCCCATAGTATAGACTTGGCCTGATGTCGTAAGTGCAACCGTTAAACTGTGCCCACAAGCAACTTGACAAAAGTTGGGTTCAACCAGAGCAGCAACACAGGTAGGCACAAGTTTTGTTTCTTTATTACCATGACCAAGACGACACTTATCACCATCACCCCATGTAAAGAGCTTTCCTGAAGAGCAATTACTTGAGCTCGAGCTACCAACCATGACTTCCACAACTGCTGCTGTGTGCCATACACCACAGGCTGCCCGGACAGTGCGGAGACCTTTTAAAGAGTCAACCTCTCGAGGTATGAAAACACTTTTCCTGTCCCCGTGGCCCAAAACACCAAAGGTCCCATCACCAAAAGTAAACAACTGCCCGGCAGATGTCACGACTGCTGTGTGGTAAGGTCCACAAGCGATGGATGATACATGTATCCCTTCCAGCAGAAAATTAACCCTTTTAGGGACCCAGTGACTGACTTCATTTCCATGTCCAAGAACACCAAAATCTCCTTTCCCCCAGGTATACAAATCCCCCGATAGAGTAACTGCACAACTATGGAATTCACCACATGCTACAAGCTCAATATTTGTGGTGTTAAGTGCATCGATGAGCTTTGGATGTTGAATATTGGAATCAACCCCATGGCCAAGCCTGCCTTCAGATTCCTCTCCCCAAGAAAAACTTTCTCCTTGTTTTGTCACAAGAACAGCATGTTGGCCACCACAAGCAATATTTTGGACGTCCAGTACTATTGTAGATTCTAAAGCTTTTGGCAATAAGGAATCCATCTTTATGTCAAAGGAACTTCCAACTCTACGGTTTCCACCACCCAAAACACCTTCTCCTATGCCTTCTCCCCAGATGAAAACATCTCCTAATGCATCTCCATCATCATGACCAGAGCCATGGCTCGAGCCACTAACAGCACTTGACATACTAACTCTGAAAGCGTCCATGCCCATACCCCTCATATGTCCATGCATGCTCTCTGAGCCTCCAGAATGAACAGAAATAGTACCTGAATCTGAGGGATAAAATCCTTTTGGAGGAACTGCATATAATGCCATTTCCGATAACGCCTTGTCAAGCTGAGGCGGGCTCTCAAATGGACTGTGAATACGAAGGTTGTTAGAACCATCCTGAAAGATAAATAAAACGTCTTTAGTGTTAATATGCACAAAAGCGTAAACGGAAAAAAACATTGGGTACCTTGTGCAAACTGTCATTGCTACTAAATGGAGAGTACAAAGGAGAGCTTCTCCGAGTATATGTCCTTGGGCTATTAGCTTCAGATGGTGTCCCATCACTTCTAGATTCTGTCCTCCTATTTCTCTGATGGTAACGCGAAATCAAGGCTTTAAGACCACTAAACCACACCTCAGCCTCCTCTTTATCCTTGCAGATCTACCAAATAAAATCCTACCACCACATTAATTAACCTTAAATAACCACAGTGACATTTCGAATGACATGGTGCTAATTTTACAGCGGAATCAAAAATATAAAGCAAAAACCTCACCAAATCCAAAGACCTCTCGCTATATATTAGAGAAAAAGACTGATATTCCTTCTCGGGACGAGGATACCTCTGAAAAATAGGCTGCAAGAGAGCCAGAATTGCTATATATCAGAATCAGAGAGCCCAGACTAAGGTAACTGTCAGATGAAAAGTTGCATAGAAGATCATAAAACAGCCCAGACTTGGCTCAGCTTACAGTGCGTTGTCCAGATATGATCCTAGAAACATGACTCAGCTTCAAATGTTTCTCCTCCTTCCCAGAAAACCATATCAAAACAGTTCCATCCTGAAAGTTACAAGCAACTACCTCTTAATAACCAAAACAAAGAGCTAAATATAAAAACTAAGTTGTGTGAAAGACAATAACAAATAAAATATCAATGCTGACAAAGAGAATGGAACACTTACATTAGAAAGACGAAAAGGACAGAACTTAGGTTTCCCTCTTCTTCCATACTTGAGCAAGTAAGCTCCTTTTTTCAGGGCAATGATAGCCTGAGTGAGCAAATCAAAAATAGCAAAGCAGGTGAGAATCTCATTGCAATGGAGACTTCAGCTCATCAGTAAAAAAGATAACCCCAAGCTGAATGGTGAAGAAATGTAAATTAGTATCCAAGAAACAAACTTTATGAATCGTTAAAAGTGCTAAGCAAAATTCAAGTTGGTGAATCAAAAAAAAAGATAAAGACTTTGTGATGGATCGACATGATGCAAGACCTGCTCGATATCTCTCTCAACAGGACCAGCTCTGCTAAGATCCGAAGCCATCCTTGCGTTTCTCCACTACATTCGCGGAACCAAGTATTCAGCTCCAATAATCGTTTTCGATCTCGAAAGCAAAAGAACTTCGACTTCCATCACGACTAATGAAGAGTAACTTCTCTTCAGCTCGATCTGAATAAGAACAAGCCGCCGCTGAAGCAAGGGGATGACCTTTGGGTGGATGCTCAAGCAAGGGGCAGAGAGAGAATCTTAGAGACTCAGCCAAGTGTTGGGGATGGATGATCTCTCAATCTACTACGCAAGAGAGGAGAGGAGAAGAGACCACAAAAGGCGGATTCTAAATCTTCTTTTCTGCTTTTTTATTATTTTCTTTGTGTATTATCAATATTTTAAGCTGTGTTATGACTAACTCATACTGACAGTATTTATCACTTGGAGAGTTATTCAAAAAAAGAAAATCACTTGGAGTATATTATAAGAAACTTTGGAATTTTTTCATTTTTTAAACATTTTAGTTTAATATATGTGTCTTCAGTCAATGATCTAACATCATATCAAGAAATTAGAATTTGATCCGTATTTGCAATATTAACATTTGCAAGTAAAGTGGTTGAAGATTATCCAAATTAATATTCCCTTTGTTTTTTAATAGACGATAATTTGGTTTAATGCATAAAAATTAAAAAAAATATTTATCTAGAAATATTTTCAAAAATATAATTTTAAAATCATTCAACCAATTATAATATATATATATATATAATTTTATTGATTAAATAGTTTTTAATAAAGTGAAAATTAATCTTAAATTTTCAAAAAAAATCTTAAAATCAGAAGAACATCATATAATTTGAAACGAAAGGAATCTTACATTATTAGATATGGTGTTAATATCTTTTAAAGCAAGATCTATTAATAATTTGAGATGGCAAAGCAGATTGGGTGTAGCCTACTTCACTGGAATAGATTAAATTCTTGACAAGTTTATTGAATATCTTCCAATGCTAAATGTTACAGAAAACAAAAAAAATCTTCCAATGCTGAATGCTACAGAAAAAAAAAACAAAAAAAAAATCTTCCAATGCTGAAAACTTAAAATATAAGTTGATTATTTTACCAAAAAAAAACATATAAGTTGATGTTGCCAAAGGGAAAGGAAATGATAATAATGATGATGTAGATAACAAAAGTGTAATAGTAGTCATGAATGTCACTCTGTAAAATTTATGAGTAGCCAATAATATTCTTCTCTTTATCTATATCTTCTTTTCTTTTCATTTTTTTTTTTTGGTTTGGGGTGGCCCAAAATTCTGCAAAACAAATGTGATATATATGTATATATGAGCTTTCCACAGAACTAAGAAATTCAACATGCTTATTCAGTCCCAAGATGAAAAGTGAAAAGGTTATACTAAAGCACCAGCATGCCAACGCATTATAGTCAACAAAAACATGCGGTTTAGGATAATGGGTTTATTTATATGAATTAATTTGAGTGTGCGTTTGAATCAGGAGGCCCGTCTCTTAAATATGAATTTGGTAACATCAGTCATCAGCCTATATTTCATCCTTTTGGGTAAAATATGGAGGCCCATTTATAATATATATGTTTTCCTTTTGAGTAGGTCAACACTCATAATGAAATATTTTAAAAATTTGTAAACTAGTTCTTCAAAATTAATTTAAACTAAACTAAAATTAAAAAAAATCAAAGTAACTAATAAGAGCTTCTCACATTTTTCTCCATAATCAACTTTGGGCTTTGGTTTATAAATGAACAAAAAATATACAATCTTTCATTAATTACAAAAATGGGTATTTTTTTTTGAACAAAAAAGAGTATTTGCACTGATTAAAATCCTTTAGCTCGTGGTTTCAAATCTTCTCACGCCCGTTTTTATAAAAATAGTAATAAATAAATAAATAGTTACAAAAAATGTCAACTATATATCGCTAATTGAAGTTGTTGCCTTCAAGGTGAAAATTCAAGTAGGTGGTTAACTGCATTAAACCATATTTCAGGCGCTGGCGATATATTATATAATGATTAGTGGCAACGTAATCAAGGAAAACTGATGGATAACAGATGAGATAAGGGAGTATGAATCTTGACCATTACATAATTCGCCATTTGATACAGTTGTCATGAAATAAGTCACGAGCTCAACGTGCTGTAATATATATAAAAAACCTTAAAATAAGACTAGTGTTTTTGTGTAACCACTCCCACGACTCTGTGTAATAATTATAAACATTATAATACAATATAAATGTTCAGAAAGATCAAAAGCCGAGAGGATTGACCAAAGAACCGGCCTCACAAAATCATACGCAAAGGCAAATCCTGAACTGTTTGACCATATCATAAGGTCAACTCTCCTTCAAGTGGGTTGCCTTTCAGCTATAAACAAAACACATATGCCATGAAGACAAGTCCCTCTATATAATCCTTCTCTTACAATACGACAATCCATAACTTTCAAACTTAAAAACAAAACAAAAAAAAAAATGGGAAAATCTCTAATCGTTTCTTGTTTTTCGATAATCCGTAGACGCCAAGGAATCGTCACGCTAGTTTTCTTTGAGTGTGGATCCACCAAAACCCTACGTGACTCTAAGAAACACGTTGCAGGAGAAATCATGTTTGAGTTTCCTGATCAAATCGTGTGCCATGCAGATTCATTCTTCATCGGCCGTCCGGTTCCAGCTCTAGCCATGGACGACTATCTCATCCCAGGTCAAACCTATTTCGTCTTACCTATCCAACGTTTCGCTTACAGAACCTTAACCACTTCGTGTCTCTCCATCTTCAACACTAATCTTGAAAACGTTCGGTCGAGTAATCAACCACCGTTGAGTTTCACCGCACCTTCGAGTCCACCACCGTTCGAGTATTCCAAGGGACTAAACGGGAAGATTCTAATAAAAGTTTCTCCGCATTTTATCATGAGCCTTATATGTAAAAAGAGAAACATCAGTGAAGAAGGAGAGGTGATAATGGATAGTGGTGAAAGCAGTGATGATCAGATTTGTAATTCTCCAGAGTTAAAGAAGCATTATGATCAGCTTGTCGGAACGAGAGAACATCTATGGTCACCTAAGTTGCAGACCATCTCTGAACATGAGATTAGGGTTTCTCCATTAAGGTTCTTGGGGATTACTCGGAGGCAACAAGAAGTTAGTTGATTAAAAGTCACGTAAAATATTCTTATTTCTCTTTTGTATTTGTTTAGTCAAAACTGGAAAAAAAAAATTAGAGTGGTTTGGTTTTGTATTTGTTTGGTTACAACTTACAAGCTCGTCGTCATGAATGAACAGGTTGACAAATCGCATGTTTATATGGTATTTTCCACAAAATAAGAATATACTAATATTAATTTGAGAGGTGTTCCAGCATGTAAAATTATGATATAAGTGTACATCCTTGACAATTCAAATCTTGCGTCACATATCAATTATTCAACGTAGCTTTGATACTATACTTTATTTTGCTTCATTTGATGGTTGACAAAAAACGAGAAGATAAATTAAACGACTTATTCTTCTTTTTCTTCCTCCAAATGACGATGGCTACTGTTTCAAGTTTCAACTTTGAGTTTTCTCTATTTCATAAAATGCATTTTGATTGTCAGCGCAGGTGACTCTATATTATTACATCAGATTAGAAGGATGTATATTTTAAATTAGTTTTGCACTTGTTTTATTTAGAGATGTAAATAATCATGCAATCCTCTAAATTGGCCTTCACCATTTTCAAGAGGTGTTTTGGCGCCACTGTTTTTTAAAAATAAATGAATCATATTCAGTGTTCTCCAATGTATTACTCATATTACAAACTTAAATTTAAAAAAATAAAAAAGAATGAAGTTGGCAATGCTCTTATACATTTCCATATCAAGAAAACTAGACAGAAGCATATATGTCTTTCGTATTTAGAACCAATAATTTTAGGAGCAGTTATGTAGATTCTCTCATTTACTCCAAGTATATCAATTTGCCTGATACTATACTTAAGCGAGTAAGATATTCTCGATAAACACTTTACATTCACACGTCAATATGATCCAAAATCCAAAAAACATGTTTTTAATCTCAAATGTACTAATTCCTCAGTTTTAAAATATACGATGTTTTAGTTTAGTGTACAAAAATTAAAAAATTCATTTTCTTCTAAAAAATATTTTAAAGATATACTTTCTAATTCATTCAGCTAATTATAAAAAAACTATAAAACCAAATTGTTTTATATTTTGAAACAACATATTTTTTTTAAAACTATAGATATTTGACACAATTACCAAAGTTTTTTAGTTGAACTAGTAATCTTTGATTTGATTTTATGTATATATATTTAATTTAGCATAGGGAACAGTAGCATTACATAGTAAAAGTAGAATTTAAAACTCAAATTTCATTGCATGAATTGACTTTATAAGATATACTCAGCGACAATAAGCAAAGCAACAAACTCAAACCGCGATTGCACGGTTTGCTCGATTCCAACAGCATCTGACATTAAACCCAAAACCAAACCGTTAAGTAATCGAAATCATGAACCGGCCAATTTGGGTACCGGTTCTTAAATGAAAGAAAAGGTGGCAAAACTAGGCGCGTGGGGGAAACGCATGTCGGAGAGAAGTGAGACAACACGCCACATAGCGCCGATTAGGCAAAGAAGCATTGGTGTTTGTCTCGACTTCCCTCCATTATTGGTTTTCCTGTAAACATTTACTTCTCTCGAGCCCCGTGCCTTCTCTGCTCCTTTTCTTTTTTCACTTTGTCATAAATCTACTGTTACCTGTTTTTTATTTAATAATTTCTCTATTTTTTTATATTTGACGTTTTATGATTATGCACACAGATTAAAAAACATTTAATTTTTTATTATTTTCTAAACAAAAACATTATTAATTGTTTACTTAACCACAATTCAACCAATAATAAAATAGAAGCTATAATATCATTGGTCATCTAACATTAATTACTAATAAATTTTACATAGAAAATTGAAAACGTCAAATAATTTGGAACAAATTTTTTCCGTAAAACGTCGATTATAAAAAAACGGAGAAAGTACTATTTCTTTTACTTCTGGAAAATCCCTACAATTTTTTTTTCTGGTTTTCTTTGGAAATACTATCATTCCCAAAATCACCACGTATGGTTATTCAATCTAATCTCAGTTTTACTTAAAATGGAGTTAAATAAAATATAAAGTAAAAAATATTTCAATCCTATTTTATTTCTCATTCCATAATAAAATTTACTCCTTCTGTTTCTTAATAGATGATGTTTTGGCTTATTACACGAAGATTAAGAAATTCACATTTATGTAAAAACTATTTTTAAATATATAATTTTAAAATTATTCAACTAATTACAAAAATGACTGTAAAATTTTATTGGTTAAACAATTTTCAATAAAGTTAAATCTAATCTTAAAACTTCAAAATTTACCTTAAAATCTCAAAACATCATATATTTTGAAACAACATAAACCTCCTAAAACATCATCTAATTCTAAATGAAATAAACTTTTTTTTGTTCATTACCCTATTATAAAGTAAAAAATGAATTAGGATTTGAGTATTTTTTATTTTTTTTTTATTTCATTCTATTTTGAAGAAAAAAAATGGAATTTTAAGTTAGAGATACTCTAATATGATTGATAACCTAATGACATTTAATCATACCTTTTAGTGACACTACCAAATGATATAGCAGTATTTTATAAGATAAACCACTAAAACATGTGCAATAGGGGTGTTTAGTGGATGATTTAAAGAGTGGAGCCCACTAGCACCCTCTAAAACTAACTCTTAAATCCCTTAATTAAACATCCATTTTGGTTAGTTGTTTGAACTGTTTGCATGTCCTATTGATACGTGACGGTCCGCAAATAGTTTATTTTTCCTTTTTTTTTTTAATTTAAAATAAAAAATAAAAAAATAAACACCCTAAATAGGATGCTAAGATAATCATGCTCTAAATGAAAACTCAAACCACCTTTCAAAACAAACAAAAATGAAAACTCAATTATAAGTACAATTTTGTAAAATTCTATTTAGGAAAGAAGTCTAAAAAAAATACTGTATCAAGGTAAAGCACAAAAGACTCGAAGAGTTCTAAAAAAATTAGGGCCGTGTTAAAAAGGACCGTGGGTTTATGTAATTTAACACAAAAGACTCAAAGAGTTCAAAAGAAAAAAGCAAATGATTCGACGGCCGCAAAGCGTGGGTAGGAGCCATCGAAACTTTTATTCAAAGTGTTCTTTCACGTGCATGACTTAACCCATATTTTCTCTTTTCAGAGCTTCTCTATATACAATTTTTTTTTTCTCCATTGCAGTAAACGTACGTTAAAATATGCATAAATTATACATACGATAACCAATTTGAAAACTAGTTAACGCCTAAATAGTTTTCTTGTTGTTGTTATTATCCAAGGTAGTTCGTGGAAAGATATGTCTCTACTCCATAATTTACTCTATCATACTCAAAAATGAAATAAGAAATAAAATAATGAGTAAAAAATAAAAACATTACTTCATTTTTAGAATGATATTTTATTTTTTTTCATCATTTATTTTTCACTCTATTTTAGAATAAATTATAGAGTTATGTTTGTAAACTATTTACGTACTAGGAAAAGTTATAATTACTATACTGAACCATGTAGTTGAAAGAGTGCACCGGTGCAGCCGGTTCTTTAGGAAAAAAAAAAGCCGAGAATGGTTTACGAGCAAGTGGAGCCACGCGCACGAGCGCTGGTGTGGTGAACTTTGTCATCTGATAAAAGAATAAGAGAAAATATTTTAAGATAATTTTAATATTAATCTTCAACTAGAATCCAAAAGAAAAATGAAAAGAAGGGTATCATGTGCCATTTCTTTTGAGTGACTATTATTTTAAAACAAAAACATGAATAAGTAATAACCAGAATTAATAAACAAAAAGGGTAAAGAAAAATATGTTTTCTTTTCACACTTTCCTCTATCTTTCTGCAGTTGTCCATGATGATGATTATTAGAGAGAGACAGGATCAAGAAGGGAACAAAACATACACCAAGAGTTGTTTTTAAGGGAGTCAAGAAGATCCGGTAGAGAGTAGTAGTACAAGTTAGTGACAGTAGATTACAGTATCTTCTTCTCCTTCTTTCTACATCACAGATTCTATTCTAGATTTTTATGAAAAGTATGGGCTATGTACATTGGAGCTCTTGTGCTTGCTTGTTTACTTAGTAAAGATAGAGAGTGTTTTTTTTTTAGCAAAAGAGAGAGAGTGTTTATATATTTTTTTTTTGTGGAGTTAGGGTTTTGATTTGATCAGCTGTGGCAACGACGAGGAGGCATAATCTACCAACGTCGGATTCCGGTGCCTTCACCGACTGGGCGGCAGCGACGACGACATCTTCACGCGCCACCGAGGATCTTTCTCTTGGTTTTAATGCTGGTCCTGCTGTTGTCCACGGTGGTTTAGGCTCAGCTTCTGCCGCCGCCGGCGTTCCATCATGGCCTATCGGATCCTCTGTCCGTTATGGCCTCCAGTCGTCGGCGGCGGCGGCCACGGAGATGGGTATGGTCGGTCTAAGAGACGTCTACCTTGTTGCTCCGGCGTACCACCACCAGAACGCCGGAGTTGTATCTGGATCCGATCAGATCAACAGTAATGCAGCGCTCGGCGTTGGAATGATTCCTCTTCTCACGGCGGCTCCGCAAAACGTGGAGGACACCGACATAAACTTCCTCGGAGACAGTCGGAGATGGCAGAATAACAACAACAACAACAACCAGACGCAGTATCTTCACTTCAAGAGTACTCACCAGACAGCAGTGGCATCTAGCTCGAACAACTCGGGGTCTGGCTCGGCCGCGTCGGGAACGGCCACGTGTCAAGACTGTGGAAACCAGGCGAAGAAAGAATGTAAGCAGAGGCGGTGCAGGACGTGCTGCAAGAGCCGTGGCTTTGATTGTTCGACTCACGTGAAGAGCACGTGGGTCTCCGCGGCTCGTAGGAGAGAACGGCAGGTCATGCCCACCAGGAATCCAACGGCTGGCTCTTCGACCTCCTCAGGAACCAAGAGGCCTAGGATCGTTGGGTCTCGACCACAACAACAAGCCACTTCTCATACTTCAACTTCTAACACCCCTCCTCAAAGTTTCGATACCAGCTCCAGCCGACAAGGTATGTTTACATTTCATTAACTTGTATACATATGTCTACATGAATTCATGTTTGTATATATATATATATGCATTTAACATTTGTTGGTTATTAATGTCATCGATCAAGGTTTTGGTTTCTGAATAAGGTAATATCCAAAACCAAACATAACATTGTGTAGGTCGGTTTGATACTTTCTATTTCCGGTTTAGGTTAAAGGTATTTATTTCAACCATTTTAATGTTATAAAGTTACATTAAATCATTTGTACTGGTGAAAAGTGGTTGTGTGATGGTAAAACATAACAATGATTATTGTTACGTTGATTTGGTGATAATAAACCATAATGGTATTTTATATGTGCAAAAGACGGAGGAGGGTCAAGAGAAGGGTGGCCGGGGCAGGTTAGGGCTGCGGCGGTGTTCAAGTGTGTGAGAGTGACGGCAGTGGAGGACGGGGACGACGAGTATGCATACCAGGCGGTTGTGAAGATCGGTGGCCATGTCTTTAAAGGTTTCTTGTATGATCAAGGGCTTGAGCCTAAAGAAGGTTTTCCTAATATGTCAGACTTGCATTTAGGTGGAGGAGCCAATAACAACAACGGAGTGTCTGCTTCACCGCCTATTCTCGACCCGCCAAATGTCTACGGTGGTGGTGGTGGTGGTTCAGGCGGTGGGTTTTATGGTTAAACAATATCTAAACAGTTTCATTATTTAAGAAAGATGTAATCCTCTTTGATGTTTTTTTCTTTGAGGTTGGATACAAACTACTTGTCCATGTGGACGAAGTACTTCTAATGCTACAACAAACATTCTTCGCAGATGGTTCCTTTTTACCTTATTTGTGGGAGAAAGGTTGTTGTTTACAAAAAGTTATTATTATTATGGTCTTTAATTGTTTTGTTTCTATTTCTATTTCTCTTGATAGAGAATGAATGCATTTCTCCACGTATTTTATAAAGTAATTTTAACATAATAACAATATGTTGCAGAAAATATCTTAATTATTTAGTGTTTTATTTATTATTTGAATAATTATTTTAAATGTTTTAGGGTTTTGATGCTTTCTTATATATAATTTTTTAGATTATGAGATTATGTATTTTATAATTTGATTAATAAAAATTAAAAAAAAATTACTTTATTCTCGTTGAAAACATTTCAACGAATTTAAAAAACTATTAATTTAAATATTTTTAGTATAAATAAATTTTTGTGTTATTGTGGTTTCTGTTACATCACAATACATATATTTAGAATAAAATCTTGTTGGCATATTTTATTATATTTCATTTGTCACCCTCACCCCCATGTTATTGTACCAGTTATTTCCCATCAAATGAAAAAAACATCTAGCTGGTTTTTATTTCATTGTAGCTTTTCTTCCATTCGGAAATTAAATGTTACATCCTTTATTCAATTCATGAGTTATCATCCCCCATCCAAACTGTTAGGGCTTAAAAGCTGTTTTAGCTACAAACTGACTCACTGAGCCTATCTCTGCACTTTTGTGATACTTTTCTCGCTGACTTGGATTGAATCACGTTAGGATACTTCGTAATCTTTGTGGCTTCAACCCAGGCAGGTTGGTGTGTACTTTATAATGTATATATAGGCTTTCGATCCCTAGTTCTTCTTTAATTAGAAATATAGACATATGTACTTTCCTTTTTCGAATTCAATATTCACAGTCTGAAATATCTGAGCGTTACAACATAGCTCTACAGTTTACATCTCACAAAAACATCTCTTACGTAAATCTTTTCTAAGCAAAAAACAACTATGCATTTTTACAAAGTGCCAAACCGTAAATTTCGCCACTAAATTATTAAGATCAGAACATAGTTACTCTTGTTTGGATACAAAATGCATTTCCATAATCATACACGTGTCATTGAAATACAAAAGAAGATTTCTAATTTCTAAAAACTTGAATGTGTTTGTTCGGTAAAACCAATTATTGTACTTGAGAAACTTCATTGAAATATATTTCTGAACTGAGCGAATTTGACTATTTCGAACCTAAATTAATTCAAAGCTAACTTTATGTAGGAATAAAGCCAAAATAATAATAATATATTCCTTCAAACACTCCACCATTCAAATAAATACTAATATATTCGACTGTGTCGTCGTAGGCTTTATAGGGTTTAGGCTTTTTGAACTTTCTAACGCTATATTCGTCGCAAGATAAATAATATCTAGCGTAGATCTTTCTATTAAGATATGTCTTTGGGTTACATCTGTATAATATTGATAAGCTTGTTTAATAACCGGTCGAAGATGGATCTTGTAAGTACTAAAACCAAATATATGTGTTCATGCTGCAGACATATATCGTTTCTAGTTGATGGTCATTATGGAGCATGGTGAATGATGAACATCATCTCTGCTTGTACAACATCACACATTGGTTGATCCATAATGACCATAAAGGTTTAGAGATTATGGAGTACAAGTATTAATATATATATATATATATATATATATATATAATTTGAAGAAAAGTACGACATATATATGAACCATACATGTGTGACATGAAAGTGAAATCATTCAAACCTACTATCTAGATAAATATTGATAAAAAGTCACCGACTATCTAGATAAATATTGATAAAAAGTTATTATAAACTATAAACTACTCTGATAATTCATGCATTTAGTAGAATCATTACACAAATAGTACAAACATAAGACCAAAGTACAGTAAATTCAGTTAATCATTACACAAACATAGTCACTAATTCAACCACAATGTCTGTTGGGGAAACCGATTAACATAAAAAACGAATGTAACATTATTACATAGAAAAGTACAGTAGTTCAGTTAGGCCCAAATGGGGTTCCTATATATATATATTTTTTTTATTTTTTGTTAATTTAAAAAAAATAAAAAATAAAAAATAAAAACGAATCAATTACGGGCTGCCACGTGTCAGCGGGCCCCGCAAACAGTGTAAAAAACTCTCCAAAAACGGTTATTATTTAGGAATTTTAAAAACCGATTTTTGCACTGTTCACGGACCCCATATGTCAATGGAGCCCACGAACAGTGCAAAAAACCCCTTAAAAAACTTGGGATAAAGATGCCCTTAGTTCCCAATGCTCATAAAATCATATAAATCGTCGACCCACACAAGCAGACCAGTGCGATAAACAAACCCCTCAAGGTTGTAAGTACACCTCACTATATATATATTTTTTTACTTTCATTAGATGTGTAATCAATTAAAGACATAGACACTGCAGGCTGCAGCATTACTCTTTTCCCCAAATTGTTTGTGACAGTCATAATAAAAAACATTTTTCAAGTTATATATCATTAAAATGAAAGTATATATATATTATAAAGAGACATGGATAGGGCGTCAGCATCAGTCTGCATCAGGAACGAGTCTATGCCGAAAGGTTTACAAAATGATTTTGTTTGCCAACTGTGAAAACGTTTGATAATGGTTTTTATTATAATTATATATAGTTTTGATGTAAAGATAAGACTATGAATATAAAAGTGAAAGACATGTGCAAAGACAACGTGACAATGGGGAGGACAAATGATGCAAGTAATTAAAACTAAGAGGTGCATGAATTTACTAATTAAAGAGAGATTCATTCCCCTTCGTACTAAACCAAAATTGGATAAATTATAACTTTTTTTTTTTACTTTTTTTAAAATTGCTAGCATCCAACTGAATGAATGGTGTGCACTGCGCACATGTTAAAACTTTAAAGGTATGGGGGGCACCGAAAGATACTACTTTACATCTTATTCTAATTATTTTGGATGCATCTATGATATGAAACATAAACTTGTGTTAAGTGATGATGTTGCGAGAAAGAACTTGTAGTTGACACGTTTACTGAGCAAGAGTATAAGCAGGTACTTTCACACGTAATAAACTTTTTAGATTGTTAGTAACGTTTTGAGGATGAGAACTTATTGGTACCCAAGGAAACATTGTTCTGTATTTGATAGTTTACTATAAGCCATTGGAATTTTCAGATGTATCAACGGTGGAATTCGAATATTGGATGATTCCATTTCTAACAACAAGCAGTCTACATAGCAACGCAAAACTTCCACAGTACAAAAACTAAACTAGAGAGAGAGAGAGAGAGAACAAGCATTTAGGAAGATGGTGAAAGACGCCTTTAAAGTTAGGCCACACTAGTGTTTTCAAGTTCCATTTGTGCAACAGTTGTGTTGATAGCATCTATAATCTCCATCTTCCCTGCACCTATAGCTTCATCCATGGGAGTCCGCTCGTACCTACAAAATAAATGATCAAAGCTTCTACTGGTTCAGTTTGGTTCCTCCTATTATAGACTGAGAAGAAAAAAAATCGAGAGACAAAACCGATTCAAAAGACTTAGACTGGCTCCTGCCTAAGATCATTTTCTTCACAACCTGTAAGTAGCTTTCCAGTTAGTTTAAGGCTAAGGCCGGAAACAAAACCCTTTTCAAGCAACAATGAGTGATGGAATGTTTGTTACCTCGATATGGCCATTCAAACAAGCCCAATGCAGAGGAGCATTGTTCTCCTCGTTAAGAGCGTTAATATCCTGCTTACCAAAAAAAACAAATCGTTAATGTATCTATCAATGATACGACCATCTCAAAAACTATAGTAGTTATGATTCTTACCACTCCTTGACTGATGAGATACTCCACTATATTCATATGTCCATTAGCCGCGGCCATATGAAGCGCTGTGAAGACACAATCGAAAATATGAAGGAAACCAAATGTTATCAATCTTTCATGAGGATATATAAGATCACACAAAATGTAAAGTCTGTGTCTTTTTAAATGATCAAAGCAGTGGCATTTAAAGAAGAAGCAGCTAGTAAGTAATTCGAATAAAGTGAATAACTTTGTTTTTTTTTTTGATTAGAAAGTTTGGCAAAAACCTGTTCGGCCTTGGGAATCGCGAGAGTTAAGAGAGACACCATCAAAAGCCAAGCTTTTGAGATCATCTATATCATTGTATCTCGCAGCCTATTATTCAAATCACACATGAATTGACTAGAAGAAAGAATCTGTAAACAGAGGATTTAAAAGGGATGACGGAGACAGACCTCGAGCAAGTCGTCAACTTTCTCAGCTTCCACGACCGTTTCTGCTCCCATCTTTCCACCGGACAAAATCTAATTACCAATCTGAGGGTTTCAGTCTGGGTTTAGGGTTGTTTTGTCCGAGATATTGTTTGTACTTTGTGTTTTTTTGTCAGACAAAGAACTTCATTAAAGGCCCAATTATCATACACAAACCCAACAACAGCCTTTCGTTACAATATAAAGTCCAATTCCTTAAAGCCCAATAAAGATGTGAATAAGAATAAGAACACACGTGTCCAACACGTGGGAGAAGAAGAGGTGTTGAAGGCGCATCTTAGCGGGCACCGCTGAATTTAGGGTATAGAAGTGGGCCCCGGAGTGGAGGGTCTTGTCTCTCTGAAACTACATCTCCTTTGGTCGGTTCCTGAAGAGGGATACCCATTCCTCTTCTCTATTGGTCCTTTTAGGTGTCGGAATCATTCTCATTACCATGAGTTCCTCCTTGATCCAGATCGTTGATGAGAAGCAAGTTGAAAGTTTGTGTCTTCAAGATCAGGTTTTTTTTTGCCCTGATTGATTTATTAATCTTCGTTTCTGGTTGATTCCGTCATTGTGTAGTTGGGTTGTCCTTTCTGAATTGATTCATATTTGTTTTGAGCTTAAATTTTGGATCTTTGGTTGATATGTTCATCAAGGTTGATTCAAGTTACAAATCTATTTAGTTTTTCCTTGCAAATAAAAAATCTGTAAGGTGATGTTGTTGATTTGATCTGCTGCTCTTATCATTAGTTCACAAGGTTGATTCAAGCTGTTTTTTTCTGTGTGTTAGGATGGAAATAAGGCTGAACAAGTGGAGAATGAGCTGAGTTTTGGGAACCATGGCGGGTGTTGTGCTATATGCTTGGATACTATACCTCTTCAAGAAACTGCTATGGTGAAAGGATGTGAACATGCTTACTGGTATGTCTGATGGATTCTTCTTGGTTAATACATAGTTGTTGGATTAGTTCTTAATGATCTGATTTTTTGCCAATGTGCAAGTCTTTTCCTTTATTCTTATCAATGTATAGTACCCTTTGTGGTTAGAGAACCTGTTATTACGTTTTTTTTTGGTATTTTGCATTTGATTCTGTGTTCAGTCAGATAAGGTATGTTTGATTAGAATTGAAGTAGGACTAACATAGAGATTCTCTTTTAATTTTTAAAGAGGTATGATTCATGTCTATCTATATATCTATAGTGTGACGTGCATCCTCCGCTGGGCAAGTTACAAAGAGATTCATACCTGCCCACAGTGTAAGCATCCATTTGATTTTCTCAATGTCCACCGCGCTCTTGATGGCAGGTAAACATCTTAAATCTTCATTTACATTTGGTTCCATTGTTCACTTTATTTGCTTTTGACTATCTTTATATATGTTTCTTCCTTTGCAACTAACTCCAGATTTTGTATTTCACTGCAGTGTGGAAGATTTTATGTTCGAGGAGAGTGTATGCCTCCTCCTAAGAGCATCCTGGTTTAAGCCACTGGAAGCAGCGGAGCGGGTTTCATACAATGACAGTGACAATTATGATTTCGACATTCCACCTGAGTATGAGGAGGAGGAGGAGGAGGAAGAAGATGACCTTGACGAGTTTTTGCACGGCTCAAGTCTTCGTTTAGGAAACAGGAGGTGGGGTGACAATGGTTTTGTCAGATCAGGCCGCCAAGAAGCAAGGCCGGCCCAGCATAAGCACCGAGCTGGTGGCCAAGCTTCTGCCTCTGGATCCAGCTCTTCTTCCTCACGTGAGCCAAAGGAGAAGACTAGTAACAGTGCCGCAACAGGTAGGCGTGCGAAGAGGGCAATGAAGCGTGAAGCTGCAAACAAAGCTGCTGAAGCAGTAGCAGCTGCAAAGCATGAGGCTCTTTTGGTTAGGTTGGGAAGGAAGTGAGTGAGTGTAGTTGTATCTCTGTAATTAAAACAATCAAATCCCAAAATTAACCGACTTCCAATCCATCTCTTGAGAATCTGTATAGCAAGTAGAATCTAATAATGGTTGAACAACAAAACTTTGTTAGTTTACTAAATTTTACAACTTTCTTCATCATTGGTGTGGTGAGTGAGACATACTATAGGTTATGATGTGGATATTGAATCACATATGGGATGAGGATTAAGTGGTGATGGTAATGATGATCATGAAGAGTGGGTTTTGGTGGGGACTGCCATTGACTTTGGCCAATTTTTTGGGTGGTGCAGGCTGCAATCCAAAGCAATATCAAGGCTACAAACTAAAAGATCTATTCATTATAGTATATAACTGATTCACAAAAGCAAAGACATCTCGATCCTTTACCTACCCCATTAAGACCATGGAATGATTAGTTCATGTCAACTTTGTTGACCAAGATAAATTGTTGTTGTTCTTGCTGTTTGGTCAAGTTGCTGTGAGTGAAATACTGAAATCTATGGATTTCATGGTCTTGAAAATGATCATGTTTGTCATCATAATCTACTTTTTATCTTCTTGAAATTGATATGTTTTGTTTCAACTTCTCCACCAACCATATTAACCTTCCATTCAAGGCTCCTGAATTTCCTCAAAGCAAAAGCTCCCCTTGCTTCACCAACACTTCTCTCCCTCTCTCTATCATGACTTTCCTTTGAGGTCATGCTACTGTTCAGCCTCACTTTGAACGTTAGCTCATTATCTAGAGCTTTTCCTTGGTTTTCTTGAGAATCTTGTGAAGAAACGAGACAGCCATCTCTTTCCTTTTACTCTTATGGAATCTATGAAACAAGCTTCTTCTTCTAGGTTCTGCTACCATCAAGGCTTCTCAGGAGTTCTCCAAGTGTTTGTTCACAACGCAAGAAACATCCACAACATCTGCATCTACGATAACCAAGACGTCTACGCCAAGTTCTCTCTCACATACAATCCTGACGACACCATCTCCACCAGAATCGTCCACAGAGCTGGCAAAAACCCAGAGTTCAACCAGAAACTTATGATCAATGTGAACCAGATTGATGCTGCAGTTCTCAAATGTGAGATCTGGATGATGAGCAGAGCCAGACATTACATGGAAGATCAGCTTCTTGGTTTTGCGCTTGTCCCAGTCTCAGACATCATAGGTCAAGACAGTGTCACTCAAGACTACAGTCTCTCTTCCACTGATCTCTTCCATTCACCTGCTGGTACCGTGAAGCTCACGCTTTCCATCGTCAACCCTACACTTGTTGCTACGTCTTCTTCTTCATCCAATCCAAAGGTTAACACTTCGATTTCTTCTGAGGTTGTGTTGCTTAACCCCCAAGTCTCTGAAACTGTGGATTACACGAGGATTGAGTTCCCTGACATCAATGTTGTTAACGAGAACAAACAGATGGTTACTGAGTACTTCAATGGAATGGGTGTCAGATCAGGGACAGCTTCTTTTCTGTGTCTCGGCTCAGCACATTTGCCAGAAACAGACATAACAATGGTGTGCTTGGAAGACAAGGAGCTTCACGGGAATGGAAGTTTTATGGCTTCTTCTTCAACAACAACAAGCTTAAGCGACGAGAAGAACACAGCTGATTCAAACGAGAACCGAGAGGTGGCAAAGATATTAAGAAGAAGCAAAGGAGAAGAAGAAGAAGAGGAAGGAGAACAGAAAATGAATGTGGAAACAGAGGAAACATCGATGCAGAAGCAGATAGCAGAGATGTATATGAGAAGTATGCAACAATTTACCGAGTCTTTAGCAAAGATGAAGCTCCCCATGGATCACAACAATAATAACAACACTGAAAATCAGATTCAGAATCGGAATGATAAGAATAATGGCACGGAGAAGAAAAAAGATGGGTCTCGTGTCTTTTACGGAAGCAGAGCCTTCTTTTAATGGAATCAAGAACTCGTTTTCTTCTTCTTTTTGTGGAATCAAGAACTCATTTGCAAATAAGTGTTTTTGTGACATTTTAGCTTGTTTGGTAATCGATCTCTCTATGTTACATTCACATGATGTTCCTGTAAACCGAGTCTCAATATTTCAGCGCCAAAATCTAAACAGAACATTGTACTAAAAAGAAGGATAAATCTCTAAGTGTAGCCTGTAGGGTAACAAACAAACAATACATTCTTGGTATTGAAACGAGTACCAGTACTTGTCTCTTTTAGATTCTACATCACAATGAGTTTCACATCTCTTACCAGGTATACAGCTGATCCCTCACACAGCCTCGTGTTTCACCCGTGAATCATTGCGATGCCATGTCCAGAAAATGCCGATAGCTTCCTTTTTTTAATCTAACGTTATGAGCTATGACAAATCACAGCCTTGCAAGAGAGATCATCATCAATGAGCCACAAGTGCAGTTCTGCAAGCTTTGTCTGAATGATATTGGTATCAACTTCAGGTGACCAACACGCCACTGGTTTGCCATGTCCCAATGATTGGTTTACGCTGCTGGCATTGGTATTCTCTGCAATACTCATCGTCTCTACTGTCTTAATCATCTTGCCCTTTCGCTCCACTAGCTCTTTCACTAAATGAATAAAATCTAAACCTTTTTTTGGGGATGGATTCTTCATTGCTGAGGATACTATGCTATTCAGAAGCTCATTGCTCCATAACTTTTGAGTGACCGATGAAGACTGAACGATCAAAATATCAGAGCTTTCCCCGATATAGAAGTCATATTCTGATCTGACTCTGTCAAGGAGTGGACCTTTATTCACCAAAAGCGCATTACTTGAAAGTACCCAGGTGCTGTATCCTAGTTCTAAGCATTTCTTAACAACGTAAGCATTGCCCAGAGCCTCCTTCACTGAGTTTGGGTAAGAAGTTTTGCTTTTTACCAACTTGTCGAGAAACATATCCACATCAATCACAGGGTGTCCCCTTCTTGAAATATCATAGAACAATTCAGAGATAGGGCCTATAAAAATGTGGTTTCGAGTATCAAGCTTCTCGAAGTGGCATAGTAAGTTCCTGATAAACATCTTGTCTGCAGCAAATAGACTGACCAAAATTACGGTTTTTTCTCTCTGCACAGAAGGAAGAATGGTGCCAAGCTCATTCAGGTTCTTCACTACTCTACCAGGAACAACTTCACTGAAACAGTAATCATACCACTTAAGGTTGCTCAAGGGCTGGAATTTCAGAAAATCAGAACTTATAGAAGTTTTATTCAGCAGCTGCGAGTCTGGCCCGGCGGATTTTCCATAGTTAACACCAGCATCCCTGTGAGAGACACTCAAAGCCCCCTCACTTGGGAAATTGGTGTAGATGTTAAAATAGCCACGAGAGTGAATAAACTTTATGAACCAAGGTGTCCATATCCGTTCTCCCATCCTCTTATACCATCCACTCGTCACCTGAGAAAACATCAAACGACATAAACCTTGGAATTTATAAATAAGAACAATACAACTTCGAAGTTACCATGCCATCAAGGAAAGGCTTCTTGTCCTTGGACTTATGCTCGTCATACCATAGTCTGAACTCTTTCCACGGCTTTGGGAAGAGAAGCTGTCCCCAAGTTCCCACCAACTGGTATAAGAAAACATTCGTTTTGGGATCCACATGTAGTTTATTTCCATGCTTACCTGCATTTAACCAACTACATCAATCAGTCACAATCTCAGACGGAACAGACAAACACTAAGCCATGAGCACATGAATCCTACTTCACGCTAAACATATAAGAGGAACCATGTTACTCCCATCAACTTTGTATTCAACTCTAAGGAGCACAATGTGTCACAATAGTTGCAATAAAAAGTGAGTATTGTACTCAGATCACAAAGACACGAACTTTATCAATCCATATGTTACCTGGAACGAACCTTGGTCTCTGAAGGGAAGCTCCATAGATAGAAGGGTCGAAATTAGAAGGATCATAGTAGTAATTACGAATCACTCTTTCCAGAAACTCATAGTAAAGCGGAGAAACCTCAACATCATCTTCAACAACAAACGCAAACTCATGATCTGAGCTCGGCCACCAAGCCTCCAGCCACTGACCCTGTAAACCAGCGTTACCGGTCCGGTAGTGAACCAGTTTCTCCCCGAATCTCCACTCGAACTTATCCACAAAACCCAAGATCTCCTTGGCGTTACTCAAGTGATCCTCCACGGATTCATCGTCACGCGAGGGTGTGAAGTGATCGATGTAGACGTGGAGGTGGATCCGCCGCGTGTCGCCCGCGACGCCGTAATGAGCGGCGGAGAGGGAGAGGAGACAGCGGGAGAGGGAGTGGAGACGGTTAAAGGTGAGGACTTTGATGAGGAAAGTGAAAGGTGGGAGATTGTTGTGGTTTCGGTGGAGTGAAGTGGGTTGTTGGGAGAGAGAGTGTGTGGTCTCGGAGACGAGGATGAGGAGGATGATGACGGAGATGCAGAAGAGGAAAAGGAGGAGAGGAAGTAGGTTCTTCTTGGGTTGGGTGAATACCATCGTCGCCATGGATCACTTCTCGATTGACAAGGAAGGAAGAAAGTTTTTAGCAAAATCAAATAAAGTTAAAAGTATAAGGTGGATTTATTTTAATTTTACTACTCGCTTAACATAATAAACTTTTTAAAATGAAATGCAATTTAGATCTTTATATGTGGGAGGAAGTTGGAACAAATCAATTGAAGATGTATAGTGAGATTCTTTTTTTTGTTTTGTTTTGTTTAATCAGTGGAATGGTTGTTGTATAATCTCTAAACAATGGAGTGGTTGTTGAATGCACAAAGAGTGACGCCAATCCTGAACTCTTCCTCTCTTGTATGGTGTTGATAGTAGCATTGTTGTTTGGTGGAACTTAATAGCAGTTTTTTTTGTGTGGAATTTAGAATGTAACAGTTATGGGGTAGAAGAACAATTTGAATAGAATGTATAATGATAGTTGAAATGTATTTAAATCGTATTAGTATCTTTCACTACCATAAACCATGTCTAATCTGCCAAAGTAATGACGTTTAACTATAGTTTTGAAAACTGGATCGGACCAGCCATTTGAACCGATCTAAAAAAACTGGTAAACCCGACTAAAAATCGATAAAACCGGTGATCCGGGTCAATTTCAAAATTCCGGTTCTAAAAAGTTAACATACAATTAATGTGTTCACAATTTTATTAAAACTTAATATTTCAATTCAATGTTTAATTATCACTATTTAATTAGTTTTCTATTTCATATTTTTTAAAAAGAATGTAAAAATATGTTTTAGCTCTCATATACTACTTTTATTTTGCCATATTTATAAAATTGATAATTTTTTATATGAATAAATAAATACGGTATTTTTTTTATCAATTTCAATATACATAGTATTCACTTGTTTATTGTATATATAGTTAAAATATGTATATATAGAACTGAGAGGGCAAGAAACTTACTGAAAATTTCAAACTAGAACTAGAAAAACACAGTAGAAAGAAACTGATAGGAAGAAAAAAAAGAAGGGCAAGGATTCAAGTCAGGTAAGTTGTTGGCTGGGTCACATGGGACGCAGGGTGGGGCGTTCATGACTGCATGTGCACTATTGATTCCCTCTTTCTGATATTTACAGCTGTGAGTTTTGTTGCCCTTTTATCAGATCCATTTGGTTAAAAAACCTTAAATCAAACAAAGTAAGTAGACATAAACTAGTCATTTTCCATTGCCTTGGACACCCCATGAACAATGTGGCTGCGGTGTAATGTGTTCTATGTGAGAACTTTGTCTCGCGCACAAATCGAAGTACATGTTGATGATGTTGTTTTGATATCAGTTACTACTATTGTTTGAATACTAGTAGTTAAAACTAAGTACTAGTCAAATACTCATAAAAGAAAAGGAGGAGATGTTGGATCTAAGTCACATGGGGCGCAATGGTTATTCATGTGCATTGTTTTTTTTTTTTTTAATTACACACCTCGTTTTGTTGCTATCCTAATCCGATCCACAAGCTCTACAAGACAAACTCATTATTGTTTTTGTAGTCGTCTACTTTCAGATATTTACAGTTTTTTGTTACGCTAAATTTTAATATATATCAGATCCACTTAACACGATTATGAAGTAAAATGGCGGTGAAAAAGAAACTAATTTTGGCGTTCCAAGTTTTCCTGACTTATTTTGAAAGATAAGCATATGATTGCTTCATAAAAGTTTTATGATAATTGAAACCATTGAAATATGACTGTAGTGTTATTCAAGCAAGGACAAAGTCGACCAAAATTTACATATGATACATGAAACCTTTTTTTAGTAATTCATCAACATTTTCTTTAGTTTACGTCTAAAATGATTTATATGACATGCAAAGAAAGATATAGAAAATCCTTTTTAAAAGGTTGCAAGTCGGAATGGGCAGCATGAGTGAAATATTTAGGTATTTAGAAGTATTCGTGATTTCATTCATTTTGTCGGAATAATCATTATTTGATTTGATTTGATCCCAGTCTGGATATTTGATGTCCCGGATATCTGAAAGTTTTTAAGTTTTTAACCGAATATCCGATTTAATCCATAAAAATAAAATAAAATTTAAAAATAAATAAAAAATCTAAAATAATAATATTTTATTACAAAAATAAAAAATTATTTAATTTGAAAAATGATAATTAATATAATAAATTTAATAAATAAAAATATTATAAAATTATGTAAAATATAATATTTATATATATAATTCTTTAACATATGTATATATATATATGCATATTAGTTTTTGAAAATATTAGTATTCATCATTCGATTTATTTTTTACGAATAAATTTATTATTTGTTTTCCTTCGTAAAATTACGTATATCCAGATTTTTGGATTCGAATCGAATATAAATTTACGAATAGTTTGTCCACTCGTATTTCCAAGCTCTTACTGACAGTAAACAATATTCCCTCTGTTTTTAAAAGATGAATGTTTTAAAGTTTTCACACATATTAATAAAACATCTAAAATTTTAGTTTTCAATATCTTAATTCTCACAATTATTATTTTCCATAAATTTTAACCAATAAGATTTTGATTAATACTTTGAAATTTACATTTTATCATTAATTCATGCCTTGAAAATGTAAAAAATGTAATTTTTTGAAACAATTTTTTTTTTTAAAACATGTATCTTTTAGAAAGAGATGGAATAATTTTTTTTTGTTTTGTATGCTAGACCAAAGGGTCCGATATTAAATTACTTTAGAGATTTACTTTTCGTGTGACAATAATAGTGGGAGAACCGACGATCACAATCCAATTATAAAACAAGTCCCCGCATCTATGTATATCTCACCCAACGCCCTACCTGCAACGTTGATTCTTCACCATCCAACGGCATCTAGCTTCTCAGAGATAGATTTAATCACAGCCGTTGGATTAACTTACTTTTCCCACTTCTTACTCTTCCGATAAATAAAACCACCATCTTCACTCACCCCCTCTCTTCACTCCCCATCCTACTCACTAGATCGAGCACAACCGTCGTACTCGATCGTCTCCGATCTCACCGGGAGTCTCTGCATCTTCGTTACCGTAAGTTACTTTCTCATTTATAAGTCTCGTTATGTATCGTTCCCTCTCTTACGCTAGTGAAATTGAGCGGATAAACAATCTCCTACTCACTGTACTGTGATCGAATCCTTTTTCTTCAGATCTGTATCATCTCTTGATCTCTTACTTAAGTTTCGATTCATAATCCACTTGAAAACGTTTCGCCGTTTGAGTTCCGTGAAGAATTTGAATTCGGCTGAGTGATCTTGGTTTAATTTGTTTAGATCTGTTCGATCTCTGATCGCGAGATCTAATTGTAATTTTCATATGGATCTGATACGGATGTAATGTTGTTTTCAGGTCAATACAATATGAGAGAGATCCTTCACATTCAAGGTGGTCAATGTGGGAACCAGATTGGTTCTAAGTTCTGGGAAGTTGTGTGCGACGAGCACGGGATTGATCCAACTGGTCGTTACACTGGAAACTCCGATCTGCAGTTGGAGAGGGTCAATGTTTACTATAACGAGGCTTCGTGTGGAAGATATGTTCCCCGTGCTATTCTCATGGATCTTGAGCCTGGTACTATGGACAGTGTCAGAACTGGACCTTATGGTCAAATCTTTAGGCCTGACAACTTTGTCTTCGGGCAATCTGGTGCTGGAAACAACTGGGCTAAAGGGCATTATACTGAAGGAGCCGAGCTTATTGATGCTGTACTCGATGTTGTGCGTAAGGAGGCTGAGAATTGTGATTGTCTTCAGGGTATGTAAACTCTACCTTTATGTTTTTGAAGGTCTTTGGATTGTAATTTTAAACATTTCTTATTGAAGTGGTGTGTATGATTTTGGATTTTTCAGGTTTCCAAGTATGTCACTCGCTTGGTGGAGGCACTGGGTCTGGAATGGGAACTCTGCTGATATCTAAGATCAGGGAAGAGTATCCTGATCGAATGATGCTTACTTTCTCAGTCTTTCCATCACCTAAGGTCTCGGATACGGTGGTTGAGCCATACAATGCGACACTTTCAGTTCATCAGTTGGTTGAAAATGCTGATGAGTGTATGGTGCTGGACAATGAAGCACTTTATGACATCTGTTTTAGAACTCTGAAGCTTACCACTCCTAGCTGTAAGTCCCTTCCACGTTCTTTTTCTTTTGTGAAACCGAATATTATTGTTAGTTAATATCAATGCGTCCTTGACACAATCTCCAGTTATGTATGACTCTCTCTGTTTTGGTCACTGTGTGCTGATGTCTTGTGATGGTTTGACTGCAACAGTTGGTGATCTGAATCATCTGATCTCTGCAACCATGAGTGGAGTAACATGCTGTCTTAGGTTCCCTGGTCAGCTCAACTCTGATCTGAGGAAGCTTGCAGTGAACCTCATCCCTTTCCCTCGTCTCCACTTTTTCATGGTCGGTTTTGCTCCTCTCACCTCTCGTGGGTCCCAGCAGTACCGCGCACTCACCGTCCCTGAGCTCACCCAACAGATGTGGGATTCAAAGAACATGATGTGTGCCGCAGACCCGCGTCACGGCCGGTACCTAACAGCCTCGGCAATGTTCCGTGGCAAAATGAGCACAAAAGAAGTGGACGAGCAGATGATAAACGTGCAGAACAAAAACTCATCCTACTTTGTGGAATGGATACCGAACAACGTGAAGTCAAGCGTCTGTGACATAGCGCCCCGAGGTCTCTCGATGGCGTCGACCTTTGTTGGGAACTCGACATCGATCCAAGAGATGTTTAGGAGGGTGAGTGAGCAGTTCACAGCGATGTTTAGGAGGAAAGCTTTCTTGCATTGGTACACAGGTGAAGGAATGGACGAGATGGAGTTTACTGAAGCGGAGAGCAACATGAACGATCTGGTCTCAGAGTATCAGCAATACCAAGACGCAACCGCAGATGAAGAAGGAGAGTATGAAGAAGAGGAGGATGAAGAAGTGGAGTACCAGGAGTGAAAATGATGGTGAGACTACCGTTTTTTATTATTTTTAATAAATCACCAAATCATGTTCTTTTTCCATACCCTTAGATGGTTGTTGAGTTTCTTGATGTACTTGTTTGTGATTGTCTTGTGTGTAAAAGTGAGGTTGGAACTCAATATTGTTTGTTGTTGTTGTGTTATAAATGAAGACTATTGTGTGCGTTTTATGCTCCTTCGTTACCGGATTAGAGTTTAGTAGAATATGTATCTGTCAAAGGGACCCCGATCATTTGTTTATACAAACTCCATAAGCAATTTTGGCTTTTAATGTTTGGTATAAACAAAGATTAGCTCCTTTCACAACTTGCTTGCGGTTCAGTATGAGTTTTGTAAACTCCTATTTGCAATCTTCCACATTTTAGTGTTTTAATTGTTAATTTGTTAAAAGCAGATTAAGATGAAAAGTTGGTCTTGAAAATATTAGTTTTTATATTAATGAAAATTTTACAAAGCCTGAAAGAGAGGCGTAGTACATTCATTAGAAGATTCAGATTTAAAAGAGAGAGAAAAGGAAGGCGATGGAGGAGGAAGAGTTTCGTAGCATCCTCAATCTCTTTCCCGTCGTACGCTCTCGCGACCACTGTGTAAATCTCTCTCTCCTCTCTTCTCTCTTTCCCTTTTCTCCTTCGAACACTCTTTTTGTTGATTGTTGCTGCTTCTGCTACTGTCAATTTCTTTTGGAAAAACCCTAATTTTTCTAATTTGTTCACTAGTTGATGCATCGAAAGGGCTTTTACCAGCAATCATCGAAAAAAAATGTTCTAATGCACAATTACAAAATATCCAAGACTTGATTTTGCGTCTCATCCTTTATTCATTCACTACTCATTGTGTATGTCACGGTTTGTGAAATCTTTTGAGGTTTTCTTTTTCTTTTTTTGGTTTCAGGCTGATTTAGATTCTTCAAGTCCAAAGCAATCAACTTCACAGTCAATTGTTGAGCGAGAGGTACATTCTGAAGTAAGTCTCTCTTTATTTGCTAAATATATTTTATATACTGATGGAATCACTTAAAGCAGGTATGTGTTGGTGAGCCCAAAGACTTTAAAGATTTGAAGACTCATCAAGGTATGCATCTTTTTACTCCTTCGAATTATGTGACTGAATCGGTTTCAGTTTTAGAAGCTAAGATATATTGTGTTTTTTTCATTAAAGAGAAAAATCTTTTGGATCAAGAAGATTGTTAGATGAATCATGTTGCCTACTTGTTAGTTTTTGCTTTGTGTTTTCAACAATTGGGAAAGTTTAGATGTTGGATCCATTTATATAAGCTTTCGTTTTTTTTTTTTAATTTTGTTGAGCTATGTGTTTTCCTTAGGTAGATTCTGATATGTTTTTTCATGTGATATGAACAATGAAAACGACGCATCCATGCTCCGTTTAGCATCCACGCAGCCAAAGCTATAAACCTATTCATTGCATTTGCTGAACACATAGCTGCCATTTGGATGCTATTGTTATGAACTTGCATTGCTTATCTCTTAAAGAAGCATGCAGTTTTATGATTATTAGGAGTAATACTGTTATACATGTGCATCATAGTTTATCCTGATTTTGTGGACTTCTTTTGATAGATACATTTACATTCTGGGATAAACTCAGAGCGGCTGCGAAGAAGAAGGTAACTATCACCAGCGACTTTGTTCAAACCTTTGGGATGATATATAGGGTTTGAAGGCTTCAAGCTCGTAGTCATAGCAAGCAAAGTTTTTTCGTAGTTTTGCATTTGATGGGAAAGGAGATTTGTTCGTTTCTTGTCTTGTGAACTGATAATCTTTCACTGAAAGAAATGATACTTGTTTCACCTCTGATTCTACTACATAAACTGCGATTTTTGTATTCTTCTTTCGAGATGTTAAAGTTTAATGAACATCTCACTGTTGAAGGTTGGTGAGGTTGAAGCAGAGAGGTTTTGCAAGGCTTTCGAGAAGCTCCACAAGAAACTTGTATGTGCCACACATTATTTCTAAAGACGTTTATTGCAGGTCAGTGCTAATACCGGGGTCAGGGGATATATTTTTGACTCATGTATCTTGGTTTATTGCAGGTGTATGAAGAGTTGGATCTCGAAACTGCAAAGCGATACTTATCAAACTCTTAAATTCATGTGTTCATTACAATATGCAAATCATGTGGAGATATTTCGACTAAACTTTTTTGCTTTTTGATTATCGTCATTATGTATGAGTGGTCAACAATATATTCTCGTCCCGTGTTCATCTAATGATGATTCTCATCTTATATGGTAGAAAAAGTTATGTTTGGGACATGAGTAATCAAGATTTTTATTAGTTTAGTATTATTAACCATAACTCGTTTTTTATTTCTTATTTCTTAATATGGCTGTGGATAATCTATTTCTTGTCCCTACATTTCATCTCGAATTTTCAGTTAGAATGTAGATTATCCGCAGTAAATAAAATCGTAGATTATCCGCAGTAAATATAATCGGACAAATCGATCACACCTAGTAAAAATGTAAAGTCGTAGGAAAATGCGATCCGCAGTAAATAAAATTATACTGTATACTACCAAACTGTCCTTTTATGAGTTCATATTTTGTATGTTTGTAATCTTCTTTGACTTACACCTGAGTTTTTTTTTCTTTTTTGAACACCTGACTTACACCTGAGGTTAACTAGTGTTTTATAAGGCTTTTCTACATTAAATAATTGTATTTATACAACTCTTCTGTAATAGTTACAAATCATGCGTTTAACAAACCAATTGTAGTTTAATATTGCAGCAGCATGAGATATGTAATCTTATAGTATCTTTCACATCAAACTCTGTAAGAGAGTAGCTTTATCATAATTTCAATTGAACAATGATGTTCACTCTTTTTTTCTTTGGCATCAACAATGATGTTCATTTTATCATCAAAATATTCGTACCACACGAAATGTCCACCAGTTTCATATTCATTCCAAATGAAAGAAAAGATAATCATGTGTGTTATTAATAATCTAAGAACAATCATCTTAAAGAAGCATTTACTATTTTTCACAGACTCGTTGCTCAACAATTTTAAAATCTCATACCTCCACATTGAACATAAGTTACAAGTCATGGCAGATCACGTACGATATAATGAATCACAGTGTAAGAAAAAGTAAATAGATATGGTTCTTTTCGTTTGCGCAAATATATTTTTATTCAGACAAAACTTGTAACAACAACCAAAAAAAAGTATCAATTATGCAAAGGATTAGGACCTGTGAAGACCCTTCTCTTGTTATCTTCAAAAAATATTCCACCACCTTCATTAGTATAACTTGATCCTCTTGACGCATCACTGGAACTGTGCTTTGGATACAAAGCTCCTGTTTTTTTCAAGCTTCCATGAGTTGAATGGTGAGGAATATCAAGAGAGGACGAAGGTGAAGCTTTAGCGTAAAGAAACACAAACAAAAGAAGAAGGATGATGATGAAGGAAACAGTAGTGATGTGTTCCCTAGATTTTCTCCTGGAGTAGTAATTTCTCATCTTCAAGATATAGAGAGTTTCTCAATAAATATGAGAGGTGAGCTTAATAATTGATTTTCAGAATATATATAATAATGAAAGATTTTGAACAAGATCTCTCTCTGTGAAAGTCTCACTTAGAATGAGAAGAGAGGAATGAAAGTGATGGAAGAAAAGATAGGGGGCTTTTAACCTATGACTTGCTCCAAAAGTTTGTTGCTCTCTCTTTTTTTGTTTCCTTCATCTATCACTTTATAAAAAAGAAGAAAATTAGAGGGTTTGTAAGTATCATTATAGTTTCTTAACTAAGCTTTTGTTGAATCATTTCCAAAGGTTATTAGCTGGATTAATTGGTTATGTGGTGTTGCTACTTATTAGAGTGGTTAATCTTTTTTAGTTGTAGTGGTAAAATTAAAGAGCAAAGAGGGTGTTAAAAAAAGCATGTAGGTAGAGTAATTAAGTGAAGGGTCAAAGAAGCAAGAAATGGAAAAGTGGGGGAAGTGGAGTGATGATTCTAAGAGTTAACTTTCTTTGGGGAAAATGATGTTGTCTGTCTTCATTCCCTTTTTTTCTCATTCCTCACCCACATTTACACTCACACACATGAAAACAATTCAGATCCCACTTCACTGTCCCCTCTTATTTATCATTTCTCATTTTGTCTTTTTAGAATATAAACTTTTTTAAGAATTAAGAGGAAAAAACTTCTTTTTTTTTTGTCAACAAGAGGAAAGAACTGTATATTATATGATTCTCCGGTAAATATTTGTCAAGAAATACCGACTGTATCTAACTCTATAACGTGACTAATTTTTTTTCTTTCTAAAATACTAATTTTTTTTTCTCTCATAAAGTATTTGAATTATCTAATTTGTGTTACATATATCTTATGATAATTGCTCATATTCTTAAACATCGGACAAAAATCATCATTTAATTTACACTAGAATTAGAGCAGGCTTACAAACATTGTCTTCTTCTTCTTGCCAACCATGGTTAACTGTGACGTACGTGTGTTTTTTTTTTTTGGGTGAAAATGTACTTATGTTTTAATGTTCAACTAAGTGATGGAAAACGAAGAAGATACGTGAAGATATTATGTGGTGGGAAAGGGATTATAAGTGGAGTAGAAAACGAACTTTGATAATAATAAAATACAAATTTTTTAAATAGATCTTTTAAGTTTTTGTCACAAAAATAGACCTAAAACAAATTAATATAGATATTTTTTATTTTTAAAATTTTAATATTTTTTAAAACTTTACCATGACTTTAAATCTTAAATCTATATTAGTTAATCTAAAGAATATAAATATATATTTACATCTTTTAATAAAATCTATTTTAATTATTTTTACTTTCAAAATTATTTTTGTGATAATTTTTTTTATGTGTATTCTAAAGTATTTTTCTAACAACATGTACGCACTCGAGTATTTTATTATCACCTTAAGCATCAAGATTGAATGGCAACTACCGTATGTTGTCATTGATGAATTAATAATTTTGTGTATATTTGGGCCATGCGTAAAGCCCACGCAGAGCCCATAAAAAGCCGAATATTATTATTTGTCTGAGAGACTCATCAACCGAAGGAAAAAATAAATAAAGACGGAAGACTTGTTTTCTCGATTGGTTAAGAAAGAAACAGAAACTCTCTGTGTCTCAAACCCTAAAACAACAAACAAAAAGTACTCTCTCCTTCCCTCGATCTCTGTCCCCTTCCTCCCAATCACTTCCTCTAATCAAATTTGCGCGGGAAATCTACTTCCCAACCACCTTTCTCTCTCTCTCTCTTCCCCCGTTTAATTTTTAGGCGCTACAGTACTGGAATAGAGCTAGCTTTTGATTTCTCGAACGAGATCTGGGTCTTGTCAAAACCTGTATGTCTCCTTCTTTCTCTTACCTATTGGATCTCAGCTTGTTTGTTTCTTGATTTTGTTTTGTTTTATTGACCCTTGTCGATTACTCTTCGCTCTATGATTATTATCGAAAAAAAGAAACTTTCTTTTTGACTAATACAAACTTTCTACAATACTTTTCCATTGTTCTTTTGTTTTTTTATGAGAATCATGAGAGCTTGGATAGCAATTTACGTTAAAGCAGACATTTTTTTTAGCTCTTAGTTTTGTTGAGTCTTCAGCAGTTTCCGTCACTATGCAATATAAGCTGGTACTTCGCTTTAGCTATTGTTAGTTTATTAGTATGCACTAAGAGCGTCTTTGTATCTTTCGTTTTGAGACAGTGATCATATTGGAGTGATCATGCTAAAGCAATTCAGAGCGTGATAAGAAGATGGAACCTGAACGTATCAAATTTGGAGGTACATCGGTTTTAAAGTTTGAGCTCATGTTCCTCTCTTTGGCTTATCTTCTTGTGGTTAATGTGCCGCTGGTTGTATAAGTGCAGGTCCTAAAGAGCTGTGTGGTGCAGTGGATCTTCTATCTCAATACAAACTATTGCAACACCATGAATTCTTTTGCAAGAAATCACTTACCACGTCTTTATCAGATTCCCATTATCTTCATAATGTGGTTGGGGACACAGAGATCAGAAAGGGAGATGGAATGCAATTAGATCAGCTTGTTCAGACCATGTCACAGAGCCGGGAGACTAATACCCGCATCCAACCTTTTGATATGGATGAGCTTATGGAGGCTTTCCAACTCAGTGATATGACTCCTGTTGAATTGCCTCTAGTAAGAATCTGCTCTCTTCTCTCTGTCTCTTGTTTTGAGTTTTGACTTGAAGATACACAGTTGTTTGGTTTATTGAGAACCATTGCCTGATAAGCTGAATCACATCTGGATATCCTATGGAGATGTTTGACTTAGGTACTAATACCTGAACACGCCCTTTTTTTTCTTTCAGGAAGAGAAGGGAGCTCCTACAATTCCACCCAAGTCAAAAAGTGAGTCCAAAGATAAGGACAGGAAACATAAAAAACACAAGGACAGGGGTAAGGACAAAGATAGAGAGCATAAGAAGCACAAGCACAGGCATAGAGACAGAAGTAAAGATAAAGAGAAGGACCGAGACAGAAAAAAGGAAAAAAATGGCCACCACGGTTCGGGTGAACACTCTAAGAAACATCATGATAAGGTAAGACGTGTTTGTTTGTTTGTTGCAGCTGTCTGTCTCGTCAAAGAAGATAGCTTAAATGGAAGTTTTTGTAGTATTTTGCTTTGGAATTGTGCTACTTGCTTTTGTTTATTAAATTTAGCAGATCTAGGCTGCTCTATAAAAAGTTTCATGTATATTTTTCGATTGCGTGATCGTATGAAGTACTGATATTTCAGAAAAGGAAACATGATGGGGATGAAGATCTAAATGACATTCATAGGCACAAGAAAAACAAGGTAATGGTAGTGCAGGGTGCTCAACTTGAAATTCGCATCATAATAAAAGGTCACGAAGAAATAGTATATTATGTTTTAGTAAATAAATTGATTCGACTTTCCATTTATCTGGTTGCAGCATAAGAGCTCAAAGCTTGATGAGATGGGTGTAATAAGGGTTGCGGGCTGAATTGGTAGACATTCCCAATCTTGTATTCTGCAATCCAGTAGCTGTCATGGAGGAGGCTTAGAATCACTTTTCAACTCACTGTAGACTATATATTAGGTAAGCATCTGTGTACTGTACCGTCCTCTCTCTCTTGTTTGATTTGCTTGGTGTTCTTGGCCATCCATCGTTTCATTTTAGTACTTCCAGGATCCTTCATAGAACATATATCTGTCATCTTTATCTAGATACTGTTTCCATAATCCTTTTAAGAGAAATGTGTTGTTATTACAAATCTTGGCATGCCCAAGATTATTGTTTGTTCTTGACGTGTCCCAACTGTGTGACTTTCTATATTGGTATTGGATTCATCTCTGGTTCTTAAGAAAGTTTCACTTCATACACATGTTATAGAAATAGGGTAACCTGTCAAAAGGAACAGATACCATAGTTAGAATGTTTCTAATGGTATGGGATAGTGTCAGCTAACACACACATCAGGATATCTTACATTTTTTTGTTCCTCTTATATTTTAAGTTGTGTTGGTTTTGAACAAGAGGATTTGTTTGCTTCTTCGTCCTGGAATTGGCTTTGTAGGTTAAAATCTCAAAATGGTATATTCATTTCGTGAAGAAGAAGATGAAGAAAGGGGAAGCTTGTGAAGAAGCAGAATTCATATCTCACACAATTGATTCGGTGGCAGCTTTGTAACATTTTGGTCTTGTGGTGTTTTCTTTTTCCATATCTTTTCTGTCTATAAAATCAAAATACACTCGCAATGTTTACTCTATTCTTGTAAAATAATTTGTTATCCAATTAATGGTGGTGAAAAATGAATTGTTAGTCCAACTAGATCGATTTCTGCGCGCGGATAGTTCCTAATATATAATTTGATTGATTTCGTTGTATTCATAGAATTTTAGTATAAAAAAAAGATATGCTCTGACTTTTGTTATTTAAATTTTGTATATAAGTTTTTTGTCGTATTTTTTTAATACTTTTTAGTTGGGCCAAAATATCAAAATTGAATGCATAAAAAAAACTTCAAATGTCGAGAAGTTTTTCTTAATTACGTTTTTTTGATTGTAATCTTATGAGCTGTAAATTGAAAGTTTAGCTCTAACTCATGTATTGAAATTTACTCTTATTTTTCCTTTGAAATCTTTGATATTTTCATTGTTGTGTCACTGTAAAACTTTGGCTGATGATGAACTGAATAATAGTTTTCATGCAAATAAGAATTATTAATCAGGTATCCGAATTTTAATTTATATTTTCTTTTTACTTTTATATATTTTAGGGATTACTTGTCACTTTGACAGCTTTATATCTTCGATTATTTATGATTTGCAGCCTATTGAACATAAATTCTTGGTTGTCCATAATGTAAGATCTACATCTTGACAATTAGACTAACATTAAATTTGTGTTATGTCAAAAGAGAATCAACCAATATTTAATAAACAACTTATTTGCTTTAAGTTATAAGCTTGCTTCTTAGAAAGCAATCAAAAGATTTTAAAGTGAGAACCATCCGTTTGTAATTGGATCATTGAGTGACGGTAAAAATTGCTTATGTATCAAAGTGGGCTATAAATTTTTCTATAAATGCAAAATGATTTCCAGAATGGTTTTAGAGACTCTTGTAGCCATTCCTAGTGTGAACTATCACCATATTTCTACATGTATTTTATTAGACATATACGTTTAGAAAATTATATATGTTTTGAATATTAGTTTCATAATCCAAATGAAAACAAAGTAAATACTTTTTTTTGTTCATAATTTCAATCATATTTTAGCTAATTACTATATTCTAAACTTGAAAATTTTATTAAATCTTAATTATCTTTCAACTTTTAGAATGATACAAACCAAGATAATTAAAATACGTAAATTTCACAGAATTACTAAGTGTAGTATTTATGATTAGAAAAAAAAATTTTATGTCTTCCAATGTTAGTTGGACTCTAAATATTTTGTAATACATGCCTAGAAAATTGTATATATTTAAGAATGTTAGTCTAATAATGTAGTGATGAAAAGAAATCCTCATTATCTATTCTGTTTGTCATAATATTTTGTTGCTTTATAAATATTTTTTTCTATTTTTATTTAAATTGTTCATTTAATCTAATATTTTACTCTCTTTTTTTTTGTTCATAAATTTTATCTGGATAATCAAATCATTTGTCATCCCGGTTCACCTCTTCTAAGAAAAAAAAGAGGTAGTTTAGGATGAAGGGTTTTAATGACAAAAAAAATACTTGCACTGAGCTACAAAAAAAATACAAAAGCATAATAACTTAAGATGCAAAGTAATACATGTTCCTATAGGAATTATTAGTTGAGGATCAGTGTCTTCGTTAATAATAATTGATTGAATCTGCTTCTCCTTCCCATACATATAGCTTACCATATAATGTTTACATGTTTAGCAAGTAAAACTTATATGTATGGTAATCCTTTTGAGTAAAGCAGACCAATGAGACTTCAAGAAAGCAGCTGAGTTAGAGTAAGCACCATGAAATAGAAAAGATTATATGAGTAATCACCATGAGCACAACCAGTGGCTCGATCCTTCATGGGCATCACTTCTAAAACCTTACTGAAACTCTGAAAGTACTCTCGATATTCAATGCGTCTTCCAAGAGAGCCGACCAATGAACAACTTACATGATTTCATCTTCATTCTGCAACAGTTTTTGTTACCGAGTATATATACATCTAGTAAACAGTTCGATCTGACTGAAAATATCATCTTTACTTCAAAAAAAAAGAACTCAGAACCATATGTTCCAAAAACATGATTGAAATAATTGAATCGAACAAAACTTTACGACAAACAATAGGATGTCTAGATGAATATGAACAATTTAGGTCTTGATGGATCCTGTGAATTGATAGAGCCACGATCTTAGAAGGTGTGAGTTTGAAAGAAGAAATCAAAACAGATAATAGAGGAAATCATACGTTATCGAAGTTAAGAAACCGAGGATGTAGAAAGGCCGACACTTGAAGCTTTCCAAGTGGGATTTCGCCGGTGTTGCGGTGCTCGAATTTGCTGGAGAAGTGGAGCTGGAAATCCTTGCTTCGGTTATATTAAAGCTGTATATTTGGTCACCGGCGGTTATGAGTCGATGTGAATTTTGAAGATGGAAAATTGTATTTAGAACTGAAGTGGAAGTGATGAAACAGACGAATCAATCTATTGTTAGTGACTTTGTGGGTTGGGTCAACATATAATTATGAGTGATAGAAGAAGGTGTGGGAGTTGAGAAGACAATCGTCTAAAGAACGTTTTTGTATGAGGAAAAAAAGATGAGAAGACAATCGAAATAGACACAACTTTTTTTCGGAAATCGGATGAGTGACATGGCATAAAAATAATTTTTGATTGGTTGATTTAATTTGCTGATGTGGCACTCTTTCCTTTGAGTATATTGAACTTTTAGTATTGTAAGATTAGTCTTCCAATACATCTGTATGCTCATTTTCATTAATCGAACTGTTAATAATAATGTAGCAACGCGACTTCATTACCATTGCATTAGAAAGTAGAAACCTTAAGAATCTCCCAACAAGTAATACAACATTAAGTGCTGCAAAGTGCTCAAGGAATTGACCAAGATATGCAATCACCACATCTTGCACTAGTAAATCAATTGAATCCACCCAGATTGCAATCTCCTCGGACCTCGTTGAGCACGCATTCAAAGGAACTTCTAAAACCGTCTAAGTAGACCAACCAATGAACAAAGTAAAGAACTGCCATATGTTATTTGACCTTATTAGTGTCGTACAGCATTGCAAGCATATGTCTTCATTTAGTTAGGAGAATTCTATTGATGACATCAACAGGCAAAGCGTAGGCTGGATCAATTGCTTTGACTCCAGGATACTCAAGGAGGGAAAGCCCTGCACCAAGTTTGATTAAATGAGACCGCTTTGTTTGGCTTCAAAATCAATAAAGATGAGCTTAAAGAGCCACTAGTAGCAATTACCTGCAACTCCAAAGTAGGTGTGGAAGATGTCAACAGCATCGTCCGGTCTGTCCGAGATGCCTCCGTTCTCCAAATCCTACTCAATTCAGGAAATATCAGAGCTTTAAAGCAAATTAAATCAGCGACGATACGACTTGACATGTGGCCATGTTGGAAACAAACCTGACAATCTAAGATGAACTTGACAAGCTTTGCTTTGTCGATCCAGTGAACTCTATCTATCATGATCAGGCTTGATAGGACCCACCAAGAATAGCAAACCTGGCAATAAGAACAATCAAAGTGTGTTAAGAACTAGGGAAAGTATATTAAGGTCTCTCTAACTGGAGAGAAGCTTAACGCCTACATCAGGGAGCTTCTCGGGTCGTCCATTTAAACCCCCTGACTTGACTTGTCTTTCACATAACCACCAGCCAAGTAGGTCCTTATCGACATGATGGAGACTCCCGGTGATAGCAAGAGCACCCACGCAGCAAAAAACTGCAGAAACAGAAGAAAAATAAATAAATAATAAACTTTCTGCTACCATGAAACTTCCCTAAGACTGTTTACACAATGGTTTAGCAATAACACCTCCACTAAATAAAACAAAGCATATCCGAGTATCCCAGTCATTAGAATAGTTTATGGAAGTGAAGGGATAGGACTGGTTAACTCGGTAAAGTCATCTAAAAAACAATTGCAAGTAACAGTAAGGTGGACACAGGAAAGAAAAAGGTCAGATAGTATAACATACTCTGGCCTGCATGTGATTCTGCTCCAGGTGTGCACCCAAAACCACCATCAAGGTTTTTGCAGCTAACAATGTAATCAACGGCCTTCTCTACATTGATTTTGTCAAGACGTTTCAATAGTGAAAGACAGCATATAGCAATGTACGAAAACCTACATAAACAGTATAGCAATTAGAATCAACAAAGTGAAATCACCAACAGAAAACATATAAATGTCTTCCTACTACCTCGTATCTACTTCACCCCACATATCTCCTGAGAAGGATCCATCTTCATTTTGCAGACCAGCAACATCTAATTTCGTATATAGGAAAACATAATAATATCTACCACAAGAAATTAACAGATTATTTTTCAAATGAAAGTTCCACCATGAGGAAAAACCAAGCGCCAAAGGATACAGCTTGATACTTTTTCAACGTCAAGAATGTCTAGTTTGTCAAAGAGGGCCAAGATTTGTACAGCACTCAGTGTATATAAGACATGTGGATCATGTCCAGTATTTCCGGCAAAGCCACCTGCTCAGAGAAGCACCATTTGTTTTAACTATTTTTCCTAAAGAAAAATCATATGATTAGGGACCTATAGCAAGTCCAGTGGATCCATATAAGTGCCTAACCAACTGTATCCTTTTAATAGTTATCAAAAGTAACTGATCTGCAAAAACCGTATGGTAGAGAAATATAAATAATACTATGGTACACACCAGATTCGTGCTGGCAGGTCATGAGCCATGAAACCACTTCATCTACGGAAACAGAGCCAAGCTTGTCGAGTAAGGCTAGAGTGGTGAGTCCCCAGTAAGCACCATTCATTCTTAGATGATCCATCACCACGGACTCAAAACTCTCTTTCTTCTAGTAGGTAAAACAAAATTTGAAAGCGAAAAGAATAAGTTACAATCATAGTGACAAAAAAGAGGTAAGAATGTGAAATAGTTTCTGATACCTTTTCTGCCATCAGAATGTAACGTACATGCTTGTCAGCTACAAGCTGGCCCATCTGCCATAAGATGATATCACAGAAGATTCAGTAACTTTTGCACAAATGGAAGAATCACTATCAAAGACTTTAACTTGGTCGAGTTAAATCTCCATAATCATTAAACACTTGAGCCATGTAAAGAAGTACAAGCTAGAGAAAGCACCAAGTATAAATTTTTAAACCCAAAACATAGAGCATAGGCCACATATGACGAGGAGATATGATTTAAAGTAAGATTCAAGTCCCTATGAATTTGATCAATAAGCTCATTTTCATCAGATAAACAAAGATCGAGACCAAGCAAAAGACAAACTTGAACTAGAGATCGAACAAGATCACTGAATGAGAAGTTCGCATTTGGTTACCTGGAAGGAAGAAGACGAAGAACTCATCAGCTTTGAGCCAGAAGAAAAGTCGCGCGATTGGGGGGAGGGGTACTGAAGAAGATCGAAGAGAAACTTCTTAACCTTTTTTATCTAACACCAAACCTTCTTGCTCGGCCAGAGGATCCTACAGAAACCGCGAACCGGCCCGGTCTTACTGGGTTTTCTATACATAGACAGAAAAAACCAACCCGATTCGACCGGTTTTAATTAAATAAACATGGTTTTATGTAGGAAATCGTACCGGATATGTTTCAGATCGCGGTCCGGTTCGAGATTCATTTTAATTTTGCTTGCCTACCGTTGACTAAAATTTGATCGGCCAAAGAGAATTATATAACATTACAGCTGGAGGGAGATCCTTTAGTCAGAGCTTCATCATCAATGGCGCTAAGACCTATGGAAGATGCTATCTTCTTCTTCTTCATCCTCTCTCTACTTCTTCTGTTACCTTCTCCGTCAGTCTCAGATTCAGCTACTCAGGTCTGTGTTTGATCACCACTCCCTCTCTTTCTTTTGGGATTGTTATAAGCAACAAGCTCAATCCAGTTTTTTTTTTTAAAGTCTTGAGCTTGATTATAAGCAAGTAACATATAGTTTAAGTTATTTGCTAATCTTATAAAATTGAAAAAGCTAAACTTTTTTACACAGACTTGTAATTTTTGAAATGAAGTTAACCCAGACACACGATCTGACTATCAACTATCATCTGTCTGATGGGATTTTAATATGTTTTTTTTTTCTTGATTTTTTTTTATTTGCAGTTTTGTAGTGCAGAGAGAGGGTCTGATGTGGAATCTTGTGGGATCCCATCTTCTTCTTCATCGACGAGGATTTTGATCAAAGGAGGTACTGTTGTGAATGCACACCATCAACAAGTTGCTGATGTCTATGTTGAAGATGGTATTATTGTCGCTGTGCAGCCAAACATTAAGGTATTAACTATCTCCCTTGTAATTTTTATCCTTTTTTTTTTTTGGTAAACTAAACTTCCAGTTTTGATCTGCTTGAATATTCTGTTGTCACTCTGTATCAGGTTGGGGACGAAGTTACTGTACTCGATGCTACTGGAAAGTTTGTCATGCCAGGTTAATATCAATTCATAGTAGTTGATACATTCATCAAGTCTTGGCCTTTTTAAAGTTTTGGCCTTTTTAAAGTTATATATATATCTGATCCTAGAAGCGTATTTGCTTCTAATTAATGATGTACCTTTTTCTCACATCGTTCTTATTCTTTTCTTCAATGTAAACAGGAGGAATTGACCCCCACACGCACCTCGCCATGGAGTTTATGGGTACAGAGACTATTGATGATTTCTTCAGTGGTCAAGCAGCAGCATTGGCTGGTGGAACAACTATGCATATAGACTTTGTTATACCGGTTAATGGGAATCTGGTCGCTGGTTTTGAAGCCTATGAAAATAAATCCAGAAACTCCTGCATGGATTACGGTTTTCATATGGCAATCACAAAGTGGGATGATGGTGTTTCCAAGGATATGGAGAAAATGGTCAAGGAAAAGGGTAAGATCCATTGATTCATGCCTAATAGTTTCCCCTGGTGTGATGAAACTGAGTGCTTTTGTCTTTTAACTTGTAGGAATCAACTCTTTCAAATTCTTCCTAGCGTATAAAGGATCACTTATGGTCACTGATGACCTCCTCCTGGAAGGTCTTAAAAGATGTAAATCCCTCGGTGCCTTGGCGATGGTTCATGCTGAAAATGGAGATGCAGTGTTCGAAGGACAGAAAAGAATGATTGAACTGGGCATTACAGGTCCAGAGGGTCATGCTCTTTCAAGGCCTCCTGTGGTAATTTATTATAAGCCTCATAGGATTTTTTTCTCTTCTCCTGTACATATTTTCTCTTGCTTCTGTAAACTTAGTTCAAGTGAAAACCGAGATGATTGTTTGACAATGGCAGCTTGAGGGAGAAGCCACGTCGCGGGCAATTCGTTTGGCTCGTTTTGTTAACACGCCTCTCTATGTTGTTCATGTGATGAGTGTTGACGCAATGGATGAGATTGCTAAAGCTCGAAAAGAAGGTCCTCTTTTCCTTTTTCTTTTCCTCTACTCCTAGTATGGAACAACCATTAGTGTAACATATAGGTTGATTTTGGAGTCCTTGTCAAAAGATCTAGTCATTTTTTAGCTTGTTATAAAGACTTACCTTTTTCTATAAATGTATTTCAGGGCAGAAGGTTATTGGAGAGCCTGTTGTGTCTGGATTAATCCTCGATGATCATTGGCTTTGGGATCCTGACTTCACTATTGCATCCAAGTAAGAAAATTCTCTCAGGTCTGCTGTTCAAAGAGGTTCGGAGGTTTCCATTTATTCTTTCAGGTTAAAGTTTTTTTTCTTCTCAATATTTCAGATATGTCATGAGTCCACCTATTAGACCATTAGGCCATGGGAAAGCCCTACAAGATGCCCTTTCAACAGGAATCCTTCAGGTTTCTTTCCTTGATATGCGTTAAGTAGAGAAACATGAGCTATAAATAGAAATGTTTAGACCACTTTAAAAAAATAAAAAATCCTTCTCTGCAGCTTGTAGGAACCGATCACTGCACTTTTAATTCTACACAAAAAGCTTTGGGACTTGATGATTTCCGGAAAATACCTAATGGTGTTAATGGTATAACAGCTGACATGACTTGTTTCTTGCTCTCTGTGCTCATTTGTCTCTTCTTTTGTGCAAATCTTTTGAAAATTTGTGACTTGTCCATGTTTAGGCCTTGAAGAACGGATGCACCTGATATGGGACACGATGGTGGTAAGTACTCACTCGTGGGATAAAGTCTTCTTTCTTTACACCAGTTTTTAATTGTTTTGTTGTATCATAATAATCCAGGGGTCTGGTCAAATCTCTGCTACAGATTTTGTTAGAATAACCAGCACAGAGTGGTATGTTTGCCATTAATCGGTGACTTTCTTGATATCGTTGATATGATTTTGATTTCATTTATTGACTAATGGTTTGATTATACAGTGCTAAAATTTTCAACATATATCCACGGAAAGGAGCTATCCTTCCTGGCTCGGATGCAGACATTATTATACTGAATCCAAACTCAAGCTACGAGATTAGCTCAAAGTCTCATCATTCAAGATCCGACACAAATGTCTATGAGGGCAGGAGAGGAAAGGTAATATGCATTTTGCAAAGCCTCTCTCGACTGATATTTATAAGACAAGTGCTGATGATATGGTTAAATCACAGGGAAAAGTTGAAGTGACAATAGCGGGAGGACGAATCGTATGGGAAAACGATGAGCTTAAAGTTGTTCCAGGAAGTGGCAAGTATGTAGAGATGCCTCCTTTCAGCTACCTTTTCGATGGGATTGAGAAATCTGATGCTAACTATCTATCTTCTCTTCGAGCTCCAGTTAAGCGTGTCAGGTCTGAAGCTACTACATAAGTTGCAAGTATCATCATCTGTTTCTATAAGAACATGTGTACATAACTGTATTTTTATCAAAACGATCTAAAGAACGATTATGAATAAAAGATCTTCTCTGTGTTTGGAAGTCATTTCCCTGCATATCCCACAAGCGACGTTCTCACAAAGACAGTGTTAGGGCTTCTCCTTCTCCCACACATTGTGATGTTCTCTCGAAAAGACTTCTACTTAGTGATGTTCCGTGAAGGAACAGCTCCACAGTGACGTCGAGAATAAGAGGAGAACAAACGACTTGAATCAAGTAAACGAAACAGATCCTTGTGAGAAAAGAAATAAACTGAGCCCTAGGCTTTGCATTTATATACTAAACTCGTCTTTGGGCCTTTTAGTTATTGAGCTTACTAACTGGACTTAACACCGTCAATAAACTGCAAAGACGGTTTTGCCCTTTATTTACTCGCTTATATATTTATTTTATTATTACCGGAAGATTCGATTGTCCTGTTTCTCTGCGACGGTGTAAGAACTCACCGGCGATAAGGAGGAGAAGGAGATAAAAGCTATGACGACAATGAGTCTTCGCAAGCAAAACACGAGGCTCCCACCGGAGGTAAACCGCGTGCTCTACGTTCGTAACCTTCCCTTCAACATAACGAGCGAGGAGATGTACGATATCTTCGGCAAGTACGGCCCGATTCGCCAGATTCGTATCGGCTGCAACAAGGACACGAAAGGCACGGCCTTTGTCGTTTACGAGGATATCTACGACGCGAAGAACGCCGTCGACCATCTCTCAGGGTTCAACGTCGCGAATCGGTACTTGATCGTGCTCTACTACCAGCACGCGAAGATGAGCAAGAAGTTCGATCAGAAGAAGAATGAAGAAGAGGTTGCTAAGTTGCAGGAGAAGTATGGTGTCTCTACCAAAGATAAGTAAAGCCCTGTCCTTTGATTCGATTGGATGTTATCATGGTCGTTCTGTGATTTATGGTTTTTAATTTGGTAAAGGTCAAACCTTTTTGCTTTAATCCTTATGAGTTGGTATGCAATGAAAGATACACTCTTTTCAGGTCCATGTAGCTATTGATGTTACGAAGCATTGTGCTTTGATGATCTTATATGTGCTGCAACGCTATAGGTTTTGAAGATGATTAGGTTTTGTGTTTACACTGCCTCTTGTGATCAGCTTTCTTTGTATCTTTTCGGATTGGTTAGTGTTTTGCTAAGAGGTTAGAACATATATCACTAACACATACAATAGAATTAAAAAAAAGAATCTTAAGTACATTGAGAAACCAGAAAAAAACAAATGTACATAAATCAAACACCTCCCCAAATCCCCAATTAATGATTTTTTTTCCCCTCCCTTCTTGAGCCTTCTCATCTCTTAACGATGTCCTCCTGTTCAACCATTAGTAATCCGAGCATGCTTTTAATTTTGATGTGCCTTTGTCTTTCATTGTTAAAAGGAAGATGAGGTTTCTCGACTCATGTTCTGCTCTCTTTTATATCTTCTCTCTTCCTCTACTTCAACATTTGGTCTCATTTAAATGAAAGGTCACGCCGCTTCTTTGGGATAGGATCAGGGTTTCCTTTTCTCATCATTGCCACAAACTCATCGTAGTTTATCCGACCATCCTGCATCAGAAATTTGGTTATTAATAATGAGGTTGTTAGATGCTTTGTTTCAGTCTGAAGGGGACTGTTGTTTCTTACATTGTCTCCATCAACCTCTGAAATTATCTCCTTAATGTCTCTGCCATCATTCATGCCAAACTCTCGGAGTGCTTGCTCTAGCTCTTCCATTGTGATATATCTGTGAACAGCAAGCATTTTTTTGAGGTGAACATTTGGATTCATAGCAAGCTTCATACTTCTGTCTTTGGTGTTTGAAGTATGTAAGAATCAATTATATACAAAACTGTTAAGTGCTTACCCGCTGTTGTCTTTGTCGAAATGTTGGAAGGCTGAGTATAGATGTTCTTCTCTGTCAAGTCTGTTGATATGCATTGTGGCTGCGATAAACTCACCATAGTCTATTGTTCCATTACCATCAGCATCAGCCTATATAATACCATGGTTACACAGAGCAAAAATTAAAAAATCAGTGGTGAGTCTCCTTGTTGCTCAGGTTACGGCAGAGGTAAAATTGTTAGTACGCAAAGGACTTACAGCTTCCATTAATTGTTGGACTTCGTATTCTGACAACCTTGTACCTTGCTTAGCTAGTCCCTGTCTTAGCTCCTCGAGTGTAATTGTTCCACTGTTATCAGTGTCCATACCTTTAAACATCTCCTTCAGCCCCATGATCTCTTCCTCTGATAAGCAACCTGCTATCACCTGTTCAAGGGTTTCAAGGTTGGAGGTTAGGATACTCTACTACTGAGCCACAGTCATATTATCTATTGGGCAAGGGATGTTATTGTTACCCGTAATGCAACTTTCTTGAAATTGTTCATTGCTTTAAATTGCTTGAGCCTGGACATCACCGCATTGTCTAGAGGAACATCAGGTGCTTCTCCATCCTCCTTGATCCATGGATGGTCTTTATAAAGAAAAAAAAACATTAAAGAGAAAACAATAATTAGCATGGAGAGAGATAGTTATGCTTTTTGGGTTTGGGTGTGTGTTTGTAGATGCTTACTGAGAACTTGAGCAGCAGTTAGTCTTTGCTTGGGATCAGAGTTGAGCATCTTCTTAACAAGATCCTTCGCCTGAGGTGAGATGGATGGCCATGGATCACTTGAGAAATCAACATGGCTCTTTAGGATGGCGTTGAATATCCCATTCTCCGATTCTGTGATCATCAGGTAATCACAACACATTAACATACTTTTAAACAAATCATCTCTAGAGATGTTTACAATCTCTTTTTCTTTTGGTAGACAAAGAAGAAAGAGGAATGACTTTACCAGCCCAGAAGGGTGGGACACCACATAAGAGGATATACAACATGACACCAATACTCCAAATATCAGCTTCTGGTCCATACTTCCTTTTCAAAACCTCTGGTGCGATGTAATAAGCACTACCCACAATATCCTTAAACACCTCTCCTGGCTTATAGAAAACGGACAGCCCAAAGTCGGTGGCTTTGAGAGGAGACTTCTCATCTTTGCTGAGCAACAAAAAGTTCTCAGGCTTCAAATCCCTGTGAATAACCCCCATGGAATGACAAGTATGCACAATCTGAACGATGGTTCTCAACAAGGAAGCAGCTGCTCTCTCCGAGTAATGTCCTTTAGCAATAATCCTATCAAACAACTCTCCACCTGCGCAAAGCTCCATGACCAAATGAACAGAATGCTTATCCTCATAAGCTCCTTTAAGCTCCACAATGTTCGGCTGACCAGTCAGGTGATGCATTATCTGCACTTCTCTTCTTACATCCTCAATGTCTTCTTTGTTCACAAGCTTCCTTTTAGCAATCGTCTTGCAAGCAAATTGCTGACCTGTTGCCTTCTGCGTGCAGAGATGCGTGACTCCAAACTGTCCTCGCCCTAACTCTTTCCCTAAAGAGTATGAGGATTTTACATCTTCCATTGGACGGCCTAAGACAGGTCCTATAGGGCCTTGTTTGGTTGCAGGAGGAGGAGAAGGAGGCGCATGTTTAGATTGTGGTACGGAAGCTTCAGCAGTTGGACCAGCGTGTGAAGCGTTTATGCCGCGTGTGTCTACGCCAGAGTCTCGTCCGTGAGAGCAGCAGTTTCCCATTGTTGCATTAAAGGGTGAGGAGGAGAGGAAGGAGGTAAAAGCTCAAGGAGGAAGAGAAAAATTGAGAGGTTTTTCTTTTTGTGTGTTTTATTCTTTTTCTTATTTCTTCTTTAGCAAGAAAAGTTTTGGTTGTGAATGGGCTATGAATAGAATGTTTTTCTGTTCTCTTCTGTGGCCTTTTGGTTCAAGGGTTTGTTGATAGGGAGGAAGTTTAGGACCTAAACCGTAGTCTGTAATGTTATTTAAAGCAAAAAAGACGTTTAGAATAAATTAATTTTTTAAAAACTGTCATTAACAAATAATAATATGAAAATCCAGCTAACCAACATAACATTATAACAAAGATTTTTTTTTGTCAAATGTAATAATGTGAAACGAAGACAAAAAGGGTAAGAAATGTCTTTGTCGTGGCGACTTTTGATTGGATCGATGCATAGAGTTAGACTAGACCGTGTTGTGTCTGAACTTACCCCCTTTCTATGTCTCTTCACCCTTCACTCAGTAGCTGTAGTAGGTCAGACAAATAGTTTCTTCTTCGTTTTAGTTTGATCTCTCTGTAGAGATTTTCGCAAAGGAAAAAATGGGAGTAAACAAGGCAATCGACTCGGGCTAATGTGTCTCATGTGATTCATCTCTCAAGGGGTTCTATAGATAGAAATCAATTTAGACTTTTGCGTTTTTTTTTTTTGAAATCATTTTCTAGATTGAGTAGTGTACTTCGCTACAATGGCGGCTTCTTTAGCAGCTATGCATCGGCCACAAGTTGGAGCTTCGAATACCGTAAGTACCGTCTCTACTTCGACTCCTCTTTGGTTCTTATCATCTTGTTTGATTCGTGGGGGGTTGTGGAAGACTGAAGAAATAAACAAAGATCAGTGCTTTTCTTTGAAGCCATATGTGATACTTGAGTAAAATATGAGACTTTTTTGGGAAATACTAGATTTTTTTGCTCAAATGACTGGAGCCAGTGGATAAGAAGTGATTATATGCATTCTTCTGTGGGGATTCTGGGGTTCGAATTCATTACCTCATATCCCCATTATATAGTAGAGATTGTTTGTTTAGTTTCTAACCAGAGAGTTAAGTAATGAAAGAATCTTTCAGATGTGTTTGTTCTTTCTATTTGTAGCTTTGAGTAGTTGATATATGAAATCATTCCAAACGAATGATAATCCTTTCTTGTATTCCACTATGAATTCTTTCACAGGTTTATAAAAGTGGTCCTCTCTTCATTTCATCAAAAGGTGACCTTCTATTATTTCCTGTGCTTCCTTAGTTACCACCATCTTACTGTCTACAATTTATTTTATTTCATTCTGATTGGCAGGACTTGGTTGGACATCCTGGAAGAAGCGTTGGTTTATCCTTACTCGAAATTCTCTGGTGTTCTTCAAAAACGATCCGGTCAGTATTGTCCTTCCAATTGCAGAAGTTCTTTTATTCTAGATCTGCTGTTCACTTGACTTCCCTCTATCAGTCCGTTATAACAATGTGCATGGAGCTTGAGAGGATCTTAATTTACACTATCAACTCAACTCCCAAATTTCTTCAACTAATAGTTACCCTTAGCTCATTGTTTCAACTGTTTTGGCAGAGTGTATTACCACAAAAAGGGGGTGAGGTAAATTTGACCCTTGGAGGCATTGACTTGAACAGTTCGGGGAGGTATGCATTGCCTCTAATTTGTTGTTTATAAGAATACCTTCAAATGTTCTAGCATGTGTTAACGTTTTTCGTTTGCAGTGTCGTGGTGAGAGAGGATAAAAAGTTGTTGACTGTATTATTCCCAGATGGGCGGGATGGACGAGCCTTCACCCTCAAGGTGATTAATATATTTAAGTTGACTTCATTTTTCACCCCCTCCCCCTAATGAGCTATGACTCCTGTGTTATGCTTCTGATGAAATGCTAATTGTTTGGCTCACATAGGCTGAGTCATTGGACGACTTGTATGAGTGGAAGGCAGCTCTTGAGCAAGCCCTTGCACAAGCTCCTAACGCAGCATTGGTAATTGGTCAAAATGGGATATTCCAAACAGAAGCAAACAATACAATTGAAGGGTCTTTTAATTCATGTTAGTTCTCTTTATTATACTATGATCAGATCCTTTGCTATGGTTCCTTTCATATTTACCTATGTATATCAATCACACCCTGGCATGCAGGGAAGGATCAACGCCCATTGAAGTCTTCTGTTGTTGGTAGGCCAATTTTGCTTGCTCTAGAAGAAATTGATGGAAGTCCATCGTTTCTTGAGAAAGCACTTCAGTTTCTTGAGACGCATGGTGAGTTTTTGCCTCCTAGTTTTAATTAAATCTATTGTAAGCTATATAGGCTATTGTAGAAATGTTCTTTTGTTTCTAATTATACATATAAATGTTTTTGTTTTTATCACTTTTTTGCACACAGGAACCAAAGTAGAGGGAATCCTAAGGCAGTCTGCAGATGTTGAGGAGGTAGAACGCAGAGTTTATGAGTACGAACAAGGTATTGTTATGGTACATATGGACTTTTTCTTTTGGCTATAAACTTCGGAAAGGTATATACTTTTCTGATTCCTTTCTCTTAATTTTCCAAATGTACTTCTCTAGGCCAGACAGATTTCAGTCCTGAAGAGGATCCACATGTTGTTGGAGACTGTGTTAAGGTATTATATAGTGCGTCAACTATGCTTCCAGTTGAAATTTATTGTGTAATGTTATTTGTATGTGCAGCATGTTCTGCGGCAGTTGCCTTCTTCTCCAGTTCCTGCGTCGTGCTGCACTGCTTTGCTAGAAGCTTATAGTGAGTCTTTTTCTATACGAAATGTTTCTACTTTCGTGTGTTTGTGTATATAACTCGTTTTAAACCTTTTCTATAGAAATTGATCATAAAGAAGCTCGGGTTAAATCACTGCGCTCTGCGATAGTTGAAACATTTCCAGAACCAAACAGGCGACTACTACTGCGGTATGCTTTCAGATGTAGTCTTTGAAATGATTTTTAAAGATGCTTAGGCATCCTATTTAAACCTTGAACTTAGGAGGATATTTAATTTCTTAGCTGCATATGCCTAGGGGAATATGCGGTGCTCTCATGGTCCATGGAAACCTGCTTGGAAGATTATTATTTTGGTTACTTCAAACAGCTTTATTTTCATTGTGGGTTTTATTCTGTAGGATTCTAAAGATGATGCATACTATCACCTCCCATTCCCGTGAGAACAGGATGACTTCATCTGCTGTAGCTGCCTGTATGTCCCCATTGCTCTTGCGTCCTCTACTGGCTGGAGAATGTGATCACGAAGGTTTTGACGCTCTAGAAGACAACTCTGCCCAGCTTCTTGCTGCCGCCAATGCTGCCAATAATGCTCAAGCCATTGTCACAGCTCTTTTGGAAGACTATGGGAATATGATCAATGTAAGAGGCAATCCGATCATTTAATTTATATCTGGTGCCACACAAAACTACATGCTCAACTATTTGTTTGCAGGATGAAGGTATCCAAAGGTGCTCCATTTCTACTGATTCTCATATTGGCGACAGTGGGCCTGAGAACTCAAGTGATGAAGAGGACATAGAGGTTAAAAGTCCTGACTTGCGTAATGTGGATATAGAAGATGGCCAAACAGATGATGATAATGATGTAATGCTGAGCAGAAAACCTAGTGAAAGCAGTGGTTATGCTGGCAGTGATCTTTATGACTACAAGGTTTGTTCTTTCCATCTTATCCCACTGCCCTATGTGGAGGTTCCATTTGTATTCATTCCTTCAAACATTAGCTACTATCTTGTTATCATTATAACTATGATTGGCGTTTGAAGTTTAGGTCTTCCGTAGGGAAACTGGTAGTACTTTAAGCTGCTAGAAAATTCATTCTAATTTATTCTTTCCTTGGGTGTGCTTTCTCTCAGGAATTTGGGGTTGAAGATTCAGATGCTGAGTCTCCTAAAGACATCCATTGTTCAATCGAGAGTACAGACTTTCCCACTAGAGTGAAAAGACAAATCGAAGAGCCTTTTAAAGATATAGAAATCGCTAGCGTGTCACCTACTGAAAACTGTTATCAATCAGGGAGAGAGGCTATGCCATCAGTCAATCCCAGTACCCCTCTCACTGCCCCTAGATACACAACTTCAGCTGAGAAACCTGCAAACAAAATTACTGGTTTATCAACAGTCAGTGCTAAGCGTTCTTCACCCTGGGGAAGAGGCAACGTAAGTTTTCCATTGCTGGCATGAATAGTGACAAAGCTTTCAATTCTTTTCTTTTCTACTGTGTCTGTGTGCAGGGCCAAAAAACTCCTGCTAAAGGATCTTTTGATAATTCAGGAAATGACGAGTAAGATATTCATTCCTGAATGCGTACATTGTGGTTCTGTAACACTCCTAATTTTTATGAGGTTGGCTTATGCTTATGTGAATGCTGCTTCACTGCTTGTAGGCTTCTTATACAGAGGCTCGAGCTCATGAAAGATGAGCTGAGGCAACGAATCGCTAAGGAGGTAATTGTTCTGGCTACTATATGCTGATTACATAATGTTGGTGTATTGATTGAATGGACTACTGCAGGCGAAGGGGAATGCAGTATTACATGCGAGCTTGGAGAGAAGGAAGCAGGCTTTGCACGAACGTCGATTGGCACTTGAACAAGATGTATGAACCTTTTTCTGAGATTTTTTGTTTCTATTCTCTAGATTTTATTTATGTTGAAGGAAAATAAACGTCCATTTGCTGAGCAAGCTTGCCATGAAATGATCAGGTTGGCAGATTACAAGAGCAACTACAAGCTGAGAGAGACCTCAGATCCGCTCTTGAAGTTGGTCTTAGCATTTCTTGTGGACATTTTAGCTCACAAGCTGCGGACTCTAAAGTCAGTATACACTTATTTCCTTCTGTTTACAGTTATATCTCTTTCTCTCCTTGGTTCTAACATGACAATAAAATGCGAAGACAAGGGCTGAGCTTGAGGAGATTGCTCTCGCTGAAGCTGATGTGGCGAGACTGAAGCAGAAAGTTGCAGAGTTACATCATCAGCTTAGTCAACAGCGCCATCATCACTTAAGCTCACTCCCAGATGCTCAAAGCCATCATCAATTTCTCCAGAATCACAATACTCAACTGTGAGTTTACCCTCTAATTCAAGTACAAATCCATCTTATTACTTCAGAAGTAAACTTGCTAGAAAGATATAATACTCTCTACTTTAACAATGTTGCAGGAAGTCTTTTCAGCAGGACTTTGATTCCATTCTAGCTTTCGTTAATCAAGAAAGGAATCAGAGAACGGTACAAATCAGAGAGATCTCACTAACCTTGACCTCTTCATGTATTTTGTTAGTAACAATCAACTTCTATTGGAATCATATAGGATGAAAGCAGCTTAAGAGCAGAATGGAGAAACGGTAGAGGAAACAACAGACAAGTACCAGGCTCACCGAGGCTAAATGAAGCATCCTTAGGCATTCCAATGGAAGAGTTTTCACCTGTTAGTAGTGTTTCTCCTTCTCTTGTCTTGTAAAAAAAACTCAAATCTTGCAGAATCCTCTACTAAGTTGTACGGTCTTTGTAGGTGATGGAGTACGCAAGACATGAGCCTCCAGGAGCATCTGCAGCTCTCATGGAGCTAACAACTCGTCTGGATTTCTTCAAGGAAAGACGGTCACAGCTTATGCAACAGATTCAAAACCTCGACCTCAACTATGGTTCCTCTTCATCTGTGCATAGATCGTCTTCTCCACCTTGGAACTAAGCTTCTTTAAAGCAGTTTCTCCCCTCCCCCTCTTTTATCCAAGTAATCAGAAAAAAAAAATATGTAAAAATCTCAGAGCCTTTGCAGACTCATGCTTGTAAAACACCGGTTTAAAGCCAAACCGGACTATATTTATGGACTAAATTGATGAGAAGTTGGTTTTCTTGTACGTTACTGTGATTTATGTAAGAATTTAAAGAATTATTATGTTTCTTTAGTTTCTAAAATTAAGAACTGTTATTACAAAAGTATACTTTAAATATATTGTCTGAGTCACAAAATACTTTAATTATTCGGTGGAAAAGAAATATTCTTGAAGATAAAAAGAAAAAAACGCGGTTTGTTGAATATATATAAAGAGAAGAGGTGAAGAGACTTAATCTACGAATCAAAGAGGCGATAATGGCGGATCAACAAGGAGGAACAGTCTTGGGAGGAGTTCGCGATGTTGATGCAAATGCAAACGATCTTCAAATCGAGAGTCTCGCTCGTTTCGCTGTCGATGAGCACAACAAGAATGAGGTATTACAATCTCTTTGATCCCATCATTTGAGTTTCTCCTCCGCTCCGATCTTATGGTGAAATTTTGCAGAACGTGACTCTGGAGTACAGGAGGCTCCTTGGTGCGAAAACGCAGGTAGTGGCAGGAACGATGCATCATCTGACTGTGGAGGTGGCTGATGGTGAGACCAAGAAGGTCTACGAGGCCAAGGTTTTGGAGAAGGCCTGGGAGAATCTCAAGAAGTTGGAGTCCTTCAACCACCTTCACGATGTTTAGTTTCATAACCTGAGAGATGTATGTCTGTCTATGCATTCTACAGTGATAAAAGAGTCCCTGGTTTAACCAATGGGTAACTCGTTAAATAAGTGAATGTGTAATTCTACTCCCATGTGTTTGGTTTGATGGGTTTGTGTAATGGAACTGGTTGTCGTTTGTGTTTTATTGCAAGTTGCAGACTTTCTCTTTATATCTTATCTGCTATGATTCTGCAAGACCTGATGATGATAACAAAAGTAGATGTATGTACTAGTCTCATGATTAAAGCTAGAGGTGATGAGTATCTCCATCACATTACAAACATCATCAGATGTGGATTGAGATCAATTTTTCCTGAACACGACGGTCTTAAACAAGATCATGATCAACCTGAGACCGTTGATACAACAAAACCTGATCGATCGTCTTCACCTGCTTCCTTTGTCTTTAGTCTGGAACAGAACAACGTAGAGATTACTTTGTTCACAATACCAGAAGCAGACATTAATGTTGACTACTCATATATGCTTTCTCCATTATGATCATAAGTATGCAGCATAACACAACTCTGAACAGAAACAACAATAAGGGAAGCGACTCCATCTCCCACTATCAAGCTAGAAGCAATTTTTTAGAGAGTATTTGACTATCGAAGAGATATTTGTTTGATGATCTTTCAGTGCCTAAAGTAAGAGAAGACTAAGCCAAAGGGAGATTCTCTTACTTTATCATCCTCATTACTCACTATAAACCTTACTGACTAAGCAACGAACGGCACATAAAATGACTCGACTATCTTGTTCTTTGCAGCTTTGAACGAGCAAGCGAAGAGTAAAATCATTTAACGTACAATATAAGTCATACAAAGAATGGCTCTTCTCCGTTATATATATCTACAGTAACACATCTGCGAAATGATTTAATGAAACATTGCCATTTTGTTCTTATGAAGTGTTTGATTGACTACATCTGTAATCTGTTCCACGTTCTTAGTTAGCTGTCGCCCGATTTATTTGTCAGGCTCAACAGTACTCCGGTGCTGAGAGAAAGTGCCACGATACCAAGTGATGCCTCGGTTGATACATGGTAGCCTGCAAGGAGGAAGATATGTTGACAGCCGCTTAGTTATTGTGGTGGTTTTGTTCAAGTGGATGAATGAATATATAAATACCAAAGAAATCGAGGATCATCTTGCATCCGATGAAGCCAAGAATCACTGCTATTGATGGCTGGTTAAGGCAAAGACAATATCAGAAACTAATCATACTTGTCCCATTGGTACCTAACGAGCATTACTGCTATAGTCCCAATTAAGAAACTCTCTTGGATGAAACAGAGATAAGCAGCTCAACGAAATAAAAACAAGTGATAAATGATACCTGCAAGTATTCTAGCTCGTCCATTCCTTCAGAAATCAGGGTATAGAGAGACCTTAGTCCTGCACGCAAAAATAAATAAATTTACTATAACTCTTTTCCATAAAACTCAATTCAAATTTCCAAGAATATTAAGAGGCAGCATCGACACTAATAGACAACAAATTAATACCTAGGATTGCAAACAGATTAGAGGTCAAGACAATAAAAGGATCCCTTGTGACTCCAAAGACAGCTGGTATTGAGTCAACCTAAAAGAATGGGAAACCCGTGTCAGTATTTCGATTCGGTTTTTTAAAGAGCCAAAATGAAATTCACAAAGTGGTGATGGAGGATACAGCAAATGCTATGTCACTGAGCTCGATCACTGCCACTGTGAGAAGCAATGGTGTGGCCTGCCCAAAATGTTTTTGAGATAAATTAGAACCCAGTCAAAAGTTATAATGATGAATATTTTGACCGTTCAATCCTCGTACAAGACTTAATAGTGCCAATATCAATGAAGATTTAGTCACATACTTACTTTCCAAATGCCATCATGCTTTGTGAAAAACCGATTCCCATCGTAAGTTGCTGCACACAGATGAAAACATAAGAAGAAGGAATTATATCAGCTCTGGAAACATTGTATTAGCACTGAGACGCAAAACTACATAATATAATCCAGTCAAATGAACTTGAAGGTAACAAACATAGGAACAGGAAGGAAAAGACTGGATACATTACATGTGACAGGAATGAATCTCTGGCATGTCTTTACAATGAAGTTGTCAGAAAGATCCGTGTCATCTTCTTCACTTGAAAATAACTGTATAAAGATATTAGGCCTAGAAAAGTTAAGTGACAAGCACCCTTTACGTTTCATACCAATAGTTTCGGTATAATTACAGGGATAAATGCCAACACGAGGTAATATGAACCTTGAAAGACGAATATAAGAGAACTGCTGCAAGCAGTAGGTTGACTGCTTCAAATTTCTGAAAGATAATAGGGAGAATTTAGAATCAAATGAGATGAAAAGACAAATAAATAAAGAACTAAATTCTAACAAAACATTTCGATTAAGCATAAAACTCACCTGAAGCGTAGCTGCTCCAAGTATTATGAGGGAGAAGCGGAAGACAATTGCACCAGCTACACCATAGGTAAGCACCCGATTCTACAGAAAGGACAGAGAATCAGATTACTCTATGATGTTGAAGAACCAAATCTATGTGCAGATAATCCAGTACCTGATACATGAGTGGAACTTTGAAGTACTTGAAGACGAGAACAAAAACAAACAAGTTGTCCACTGACAAGCTTTGTTCCAATAAATAGCTGCAAGAGTTGGAAAAAAAAGCAGATAATATAAGAAATCGCCATCAGAGCTAAGCGAGCTTCTATAAAGCACATACGCACCCTGCAAAAAACTCTGATGCCTTGCCAACACCATCCTTCAAACCTATTCCGATTCCAAATGCCACCGCAGCGCTAACCTGATGACAGATAAATACTTTTCTGTCTATACGCCAAAATAGAATTAGCAGATGGAAGAAGATAAAGATACTAACACACAAGGCAACAGTCGTGAAGGAAGTTTTATATGTGTCGCCTTGTAGAGTATCTCTCAGGCCTTCATCGTCATCTCTGTGTGGTAGAAGATCTCTGCTCTCCTTCTCTGTACTAACATGCCACAAACAAATTATTGACACAACACAAAGCTTCTCTCTTTTCTCTTGCTAGCAGGTCATACTAACTCTGTTCCTGAGAATCACACTACAAACGGTAACAATGATACAGAACATAGCAATTGAGCCTATAATAAATCCACGAATTTGAATCGAAAAAATCTAACTTTGGAGAAGAAGCATTCACCTGAAGAAGAAGGAGAAGAAACATCATCTTCCTGATCAGTACCTCGGGAGCAAGCAATAGGAGAAAGACGAGGGAGACGAAGATTTGCAGCTGAAACAATGGTGGCCCAGAAGCACATTAGCATAAGATGAATCCGTCCATCCATTCAAATGCAATATCATGTGTACTAACCTGAAACGAGAGAGGGATTTGTAAGGAGAGAGAAACGAGACTCAGTCCATCCACGAGCTCGGAGATCCGGCGAAATCACCGGAATGGTAACAAAGATTCGATCCGGTTTCGCCGGAGAGAGAACTCCGTGGTGGATAACTGAAGCTAAGCTCATAGCGTTTTGCGTACACATCCAAAAATCGAGTGACCACTATTATTCTTCCAAGACCTTTTCAAACGGTGTCGTTTGTATTCTCCCACCGAACCTTTTTGACCCGACCCGGTAATAATATGTAGTGTAAACCTCGGTTGGGTAATTAATGGGTTTCGCCGCTTCGGTCTGGTTTTTTTTTTTCCGGTTTTTTGAATGTTGAGTAATCAAAGTAAAATCTAATTTAGCGTTATTTTTCAGTAAAGTGCTTATATATTAACTTATTAAATGATTTTGGATTTCTTGTAAACATAAACTATTAATTTGTTTACTCGAAAACCTAAACTAGGATACATCTGTACCCATGTAAATCTGTTTTATTATTCAAACACAACTGGAAGTGAGTGTGAAATATAATTAAAAATAACCGAAACTTTAAAAGAAAATAAATCAGAATTATTAAAAAGACAAAGACTTCGGTTTGGTTTTCGCCACTCTTTTTTGGTTTTGTCTGTTAAAAATAAATCATTTATTTATTTTATTCCTCTGTCCTAAACCGAACCCTAATTTCGATTGGCATCATTGACATTTGGGGGAATCGAAACGGCGAGACGTTTGGTTATATTTTCATAACAAACAACGCACTCCTCACGTTCCTCATCCTCATCATCATCACCATCATCGCCTAAAAAGCTCCACCTTCTTAAACTTTCTCCCGATCTGCATCTCCGTCAACGACTCCGATCAATAATCAATCAGGTTCTCTCCCTCTCCCCCTCTCTCTCTTTCTTCCGTCTCATCACTGATCTATACTACGATTTAGATTGTTCCCTCAAATCGCATTTCCTTTAGGTTTTTCTAGATTCGCTCGAATTTCGCTCAAAACATGACCTTTCTTATTGTTTATGGTTTAGATTCGTCTCCTTAGCTTATCCTCCGCCTTGAAATTTAGCGTTTTGACCTTATTCGATCGAAATGTCTCTGGAGATATCATTCGTTTTTGCGATGGATCTACGCGTTTGTGCCTCTCCATCAATGATCGTCCCTGTCAATTTTGTGTATTTCCAATTGAAAGTCTCTACCTTTGACATTGCAGACCATTGATTGTGCTATTATGTATTTTGACTATTCTTGTTTTTGTGAGGACTGCAGGATAACTTTGTATTTTGAGAAGATGTCTACCGCAGCTAAGACCAAATCAAGAGACAAGAAGGTTGTGAATGATTCACAGAAGACACCGGGTAAAGCCGCCTCGGGATCCATAGGTGGTGCTTACAATCCTCTTTTGGGGACATTCCAAACCGTTGAGTCAACTGGTTCCTCATCGCTTCACAATAATGGCCGTTTCAGAAACATTGATGAGTCCGATTCAAACTGTGATTCCGCCTCTAATAACGGTAGTTGGTCTGGTGATTCGGAAGATCACAAAGAGAGAGCAGTACCTACTACAGCTACTGCTGCAAAACAGGACATCATTCCCGGAGCTGACAATGATAAGCGAGAGAAGATGCGACTGAAGAATGAAAGAAAGCACCAACGTCAGAAGGAAAAGCGAGCGCAGGAGTTGCATGAGCGGTGCTGTCAGTTTCTCATGTCGAGGAAACTTGAAGTCCTTGCTCAGCAAATAATAGCTATGGGGATTGATCATGAACGGGCAACTTACGCTCTTATGTTGAATGAAGGGAAAATACAGGAGTCCATTAACTGGCTCTTTGATGAAGGTGGGGCAAATGTAGCAGATAAGAAGCTGGATCCTACCTCCGGAAACTTAAAACTTGATATATCACAAGAGTTGGGTAGAATCTTGGAGTTGGAAACGAAATATAAGTGCTCCAAGCAGGATGTAGAAAAATCTGTTGTTTCAGCAGAAGGGGACATTGAGAAAGCAGAAGAATCATTAAGAAAACAGAAGCAAGATCAATCTACTGCTTCTGTAAAAGTAGAGGATATTAGTAATAGTGCTTCTGCTAAAAGAGTCCCTTCTTTGCACACAAGTCAGAACTCAGTAGCCCAGTTGCAACCTAACTCAGGTATGTATCATACAGGGGGTGAAGTAGAGAGAAAGAATCTAGGTTACGCCAGAGGATCCAGCTATATTAGTGGAGATTCTGAAAACCAAAGTGTAAATCCAATGGATAAAATTAACATGAAAATGGAGTGGATGAAAATGCAACAGAATGCTGCCCTGGAAGAGAAGAAACGCATGTCGTATCAACAGGCACCACTGCCACGGCCAACAGAAGAAACGCATTACGTGGCGGCTCTAGGTGATCAATTCAAGAGAGTACAGCAGCAAGAAATGAGGGAACCAGTTATGATGATGCACCAACAACAGCGCGCTCAACCCGCTAAAGCAAATGTGTTACCTGTCTCTACCATGAATCCATCATTTACCGTAGCAGCTACAGCAGCAGGAGGAGGAGGCAGCGGTTGGTACCCTGCTAATAGATCTGAGGCGAGTCAATCTAACGGGTACTTGCCCACAAGAACTCTGCCTCCTACTGATCTTAACCCAAACCTGATGTACCAGCAACTTCAGTATCAACAATATCAAGGCCAAGTGAACAATGGGCAAAGAATGGCAGGGGGTTCTGCACCCCACGCTGTGGCTCCAGCTGCTTCTCTTGGTCTCTTCTCAGGGTATGGATCAACAACACCTTCATCTGGGCTGGAGTGGAGTACGGAGGGGTCAGTGACGAAATTGGATTACAACAACATAGATTGGAGTTTAGACAGAGGCCTAGCTTGTCCGAGACCAAACCAACAGCAGTACGTGGAAGCATCCCCATATGAAACAAACATGAATGGAAGGACAAGAATGATGGGGAACGGGAATGGGATGAGTATGGCAATGGGAGCTCAGGAAGCTGCTTTAGTAGGGAATGGGAGAGAGTGGACATCACCGTTTGAGGGTAAAGATCTGTTTAGTTTGTCTAGACAGTATGTACCTCCTTCTCTTTGAAGGTGGAAGTTGGTTCTAGAATAATGAAAAAAAAATGCAATGGGAGAGAGAGAGTAAGATGATGATGGATGGATGGATGGTATGAGTTTGTGGTTACTAGTTTTATCAAATGTTTCTTGCTTGTTTGCTCAAAATGGATCTTTCAAATTTCCTAATATTTTAATCCCAACATACATAACATGGAAAGCTATCAAAATGCGGCTGCAAAACTCGCACCATTGGCTTGTGAGTATTCTCTGCTTTCTTCTGTTGTAACCATGTAGAGGGGAAGAGAAATCGAGTTAAACAGGTTGGATATGATAGTCTCGACACATACCAAGCCCAAAACATCTTAATGTAACTGAATTTCGTCTTACAAGAGAGGTAAAAGACTCCAGTGAAGCTACTTAAAACACACAGACATGAAAACCTTACAAAGGACAGGACAGGAAGAAAACTGTGAATGACACTTAAACGGCGACATCTTTTTCATGTGGAGGGGTTTTACTTTTTAGAGTCTTCTAAATCTTGTTAAAAGCGACAATGTCGACACTCTGGATGTACTCGTTGTTAGGCTCTGAGGTAAGATGGTCTTCAATGAGGTTGTCGACAGAGACAAGGTCATCATCAATTGTCATCATAATAGTGAGTTTCTTTATCCCGTAACCAACCGGTACCAGTTTTGCTGCAACAAAGTTTTCTCACATTAGAGAGGAAACATAATACTTGAGCTTTCTTTTGTGTAGGAAATGTAGATTTTATATATAGAAATCTCTTTTTATTGACTTACAAGCTCCCCAATAAAGACCAGGCATCTGAACACTACGGACAGCTTCCTCCAACTTCTTCATATCGGTTTCATCATCCCATGGCTTTACATCAAGAAGCACAGACGACTTTCCACCTAACAAAACAAGTAAAGAGAGGATCTTAAGATACATTCCACATAAGTCTCAATAAAGCGCATCAGATCATCAGGTGTTGTGGAGCGTAGTCTAGTTCCACCAGAATACACACTTAAAACAATTCACCACACGAAGAATGATCCAAGTCCAAAGTAGAGAAAGACATACTCTCTTTTGGTTTCTTGGTATCCTTCTTAGCAGCTTCCCTCTCCTCTGCAGCCTTTTTCTCATCCTCAGTCTCATCAGCGAAAAGATCAATATCATCAGCAGCAGCAGCAGGTGCCTACACAATGAGTTCATGGAAAGAAAGTTATAACTTGAATTTCTACCAACGTAAACAAAACAAAAAAATGGCAAGAAAACCATTCAAGCATTCATATTCCTCTGTTATATAATATAATTATTCAAATGTTTTTGACTGTCCAAGAAGAGCTTTCCATTAATAGGCAGTACCTCTGTTTTCGGAGATTCAGACTGAGCAACACCGCCACCAACTTTCACTCCGACAGCTTTCCCGGGGAAACTAGTGCAGATTTAAATAAGTAACAGACGAACTCAAGTCATTGTTGTAAGAGAAAATCTACTCTAACCAGATAGGTTACCAGCTTTACGTCTTTAAAGAACATCAATAAAAAGTATAAAGAAACTGCAAAGGAGTGAGATCATACGAACCTTTTAGCGAGGTGGGAAGCAACGGTATCATACAACTTGCTAACATTTGGGAAGTCATCACCTGGTTTCTCCAACACGGCAGCGTAAACCTTTACATCATCCAATGAAAGCTGGTCGCTGAAAGAAACATTAATGAACAATTCAGACTCTCTAAATATCAAAAGAAAACCCATGGATCAGATAATCCATCCTCGTGACAAAACTTCAGCTAAAGGGAAATAAAAGAAGATGTGAGTTAGACCCGGAGATGTAAGTTTTTCCAGAGAGGTGTTCCTCGACGGTTTTGAGACCTTTCTCTGTGTGGAGATCTGAAAACGTAATCGCCATTGATTCTCAAAGTGTGTTTATGTTTATGGGGAAGAGACAAAGACAGATAGAGAATGTGCGCTTTAAAAAGGAAGTGTGTGTAAACTCTAGAAACTCCTTTCGGACAGGAGATAAACTGGTCTGAAGTCTTATTAAAGATTGCTTCCAGTGGACCCTCCTACCTTTCTAGAGTCATCTGTCTGTCTCACCGTGCGACTCACACGCTTCAAAACTCTACCGAAACGTTTCAGTGTTTACACAATACAGAATTTTTCTTCACTAAACATCTGATTATATCTACTCGTGAATAGATTTAAATATTTACAATCACACTGTTTTAGTTCTACATCCACAAAATCTGTCGGTACTTGTTCCAGGAAAAAAATAACTCAAGAAAAATAGTGTTACTCTATAGTTTAACGTAGTCTCTTCCAAAGTGATTGTACTAATCAATATAAGTCTGATCCATAGTTGAAGGTCCCAGAGAAAGTGTCACTCATGAGAAGTCATGATGTTGGTTTGGTTTTGGAGCACGTTCTTGATTTTCATAGCTTCTCTGTTGCAGAAAGAGCCTCGTCCTCTGTTACATCATCAAGCTTGCCACCATTCATTTCAGAACTGACAATCTGTGCCTCCTTTGACCTCCATTCTTCTCTAAGCCCAGTTACTAGCTCCTCGCCTATACAAACATCTAATCGCAAACCCTTCTCATGCATCTCTCTGTACCAAGCATATGCTCCCATATAATCCATCTTCTCACAATGCCCTTTCACCAGTATGTTATATGTATCAGCTTCAGGATCCAATTCTCGGGTTTTCATCTCGTTAAACAAACTTCTAGCCTCGCTCTGCCTTCCTACTTTCAGCTGTCCCATAATCAAGCTGTTATAACTCGTCTTATCCAAATCGATTCCCTTCTCCATCATCTGGTTCTGCATTTTCAAAGCCTTATCCATTTCTCCATGCATGGCGTAGCAATGAAGAACTCCATTGTAGACTATCAAGTCTGGTTCCAACGACATCTCTCCAAATATCTTCTCAGTGAGCTCTACACTCTCCTTGGTGCACAAGCTGATCAAAAGATGATATGTCTTCAAATTGGGTTTTATTCCTGACCCTTTCATCATTTCGTACAGGGCGATACATCTTTGCACGTTTCCAGTACGTTCGTATCCAGATATTAGCGAGTTATACGTGAATATATCTGGTACAAAACCCTTTCTTGAGATTTCGAGCAACAACTCTTCAGCTTCTGCTAGTTTTCCGTTCATGGACAACCCATTAATGAGGGTGTTATAAGTCACCAAGTTCAAATCTATTCCCTTTGTTAGCATCTCCTCAGAAAACCGAAAAGCATCTTCTATCTTCCCCTTACAGCAACAACCATCAATCAGCATGTTGTATATCCTTACATTAGGTGAAACACCTCTGTCTTCCATATCTCTCTTAACAATCTCAGCTTCAAGAAGCTTAGAACCCTTGCACAGACAGTTAATCAGATTCCCGTAGCTAACTACATTCGGCATCGTCCCGTTGTTTTCCATTTCTTTGAGAATGTCGAAACACTTATCAAACTCACTCTTCCTCCCATAACCCCCAATCAAGATGTTATACGTCTCCACGCTAGGAGAAACTCCTTTTAGTTTCATCTTGTTAACCTCTTGCTCAGCATTCTCCATTTCTCCCAATTCACAAAATCTCTTAACCAAACAATTGTACGCCAAATGATTTGGCTTCATCCCTTGTTTCTCCATCGCTTCGATTTTCATTCGAGCTCCAATCACATCACCTATTCGACAGTATCCATCAATCATCGTGTTATAAATAACCTCGTTCAGTACAAGCCCCTTACCCATTTCTAACCCCAAAATCTCTTCCGCCTTCTCTATCTTCCCTTCTTTACACAACGCATTCAACAAAATGCTACACGTATAAGCATTCATCTTCACACCAGAATCAACAGCTTCCTCATAAACACCCAAAGCAGCCTCAGCTTTCTCGTTACTTGAATAACCATCAAACAGAATACTTAACGTGAACGCATCAGGTACAAAGGCATGATCTTTCATCTCCTTCAAAACATTCTCTGCATCTTCCACCATTCTCGCGTTAAACATCCCCTTAAGCAACGTATTGAAAGTAACAAGATTCGGATCAACACCATCCCCTCTCATGCGTTCTCTCACCTTAAAAATCTTTTCAAGATTCCCACTTTTGCAATACCCATCGATTAACGTGTTATACGTTATCAAAGTAGGGACCAATCTTCTCTGAAGCATTTCGTCGAACAGCTTCTCTGCATCATTCACACTCCCCGATTTACACAACCCGTCCATAAGAACGTTGTAGATAAACACAGTGGGTGAGATTCTATCGTGCTTCATGCGATTAAACAGCTCTAAACCTTTACCTAAATCGCTCAATTTCACAGCGGCGTAAACTGCTTTCCCATAAATAAACTTGCTCGGACGATAATCCGATTCGAGGAGATTCAAAAAGGCATTGATCGTCACTCTGAACTGCTTCACCTTCCCGAGCTGATCGAAGAACAGCGTTAACGAATCAGAGGTGGGGATGATACCTTCGTTCCTCAAGGCGAAGAACAGATCAGTGGCTTCAGGGATCATGTTCGATTGGATTAGCACGGAGAAGAGCAAGTAGGAGAAGTCGTTCTTCAACGATGGAGATGCTAGTGAGAAGGCGGAGAAGAGTTCTCTCGGCGACGTGAAAGGAGAAGAACCTGATCGGACGAGCGATGTGAGAGCTCCACGCGCCGTTTCGATTCGATTCTGCTGGAGAAGTACTCGGAGATTCCGGAGCTTCTCGTGTCGATCTCCGTCTCCGGTAATGGGATTCAGAGGCGAGGCTGATTCGGGTTCACGGTGGGTCGTATCGGAGAAGGTGGTGGAGAAGAGACGAAATGAGCATACCGAGGCAGACTTGGCCAACTTCACTGTGGCGTAACGAGAAGATCTCGAAACGAGTCGAAAGCGAGTCACCATCTTCGCCGGCCGGAGACGCTCGGATATTTTGGAGGTTTAAATGTTTAATATTTAAATAACCATTTTAATGAGAGATGGGCTTTAAATGGGCCTTTCTTCTTGTCCATTAAAATCGAACATTCTGGTTGTTTGGTGTCTTCTGAGATGGGCCTTTCTTCTTGCCCAATCAAATCGAACATTCTGGTTGTTTGGTATCTTCTGAGATGGGCCTTTCTTTTTGCCTAATCAAATCGAATATGTTAATGAAAACTGGTGTGAACTTTTATAATTATTCGACAACGCCGCTTTCTTTCTGATAATTATTCGACATTTGATGGACAAAGATACAATTTTCACAAGATACGTATATTATCTGGACAATCCAGTACAGATGTATGATATAATAACTCAAGCATGGTTTAGATACATAAATTAAAAACCAAGTTTTTTTTGTCTGGACATAAAGTGAAAAGGTTTTTAATAATTGTGCAACGTTTCTACAATGACGTTGGAACTTGGAAGTATATTGTCGGTTAACACGACTATGTAAATTCAGATGGTCGAGTGAATCACAATTAGTCAAGTTAATAACTCTTAGCAGAATAGTTAGACGCTAAGAATGACATGTTTATTAAACAAAAACAATATACAAAATAAAAAGAACAAAAGAAAGTTATTATAGCAGCGACGTAATGGAATCGATGCGTGATGGAGACAGAGAGTGGCATCTATGGGCACTGCTCCACAATCACACTTGTCACATCCAAATGCAAAGAAAGAAAATTTCAGTACTACCATAAAGTATGATAATACTTTTTAAATTTACATAATATTATTTTAAAAAATATTTCTATTATAATAAAAACTAATAATTTTTAAAAATATAAAAAAAATAAAAATTTAACATCATCTATTTAACAATAAACAATAATTAATAAAATAAAAAATTAAATATTAATACATTTTTAATTAAATGTATTTTTGAAAATTCATTAATTTATAATACTTTTAACAATTTATCAATAAAAATTAGTGTCTATCGTGTTGTAGTGTTTCTAATAATAAAAAAAAATATCACAATAAAAAATTACAAATTTTAGTTTACATCAATCCAGTTAATCAGCTTTCACGCTTTGTGTTCGCCTATCTCTAGTTTCTAAATTTACTATTAAAATATGTCTTCAAATGAATTTGAAATTTGAATATTTGTTGGCGTAAAATAAAACAAAGTTGAAATAGTGGTGGACGTGCACAGAATCGATACTCTTCTTATATTCTGACATTTTAGGACAGAGCATCTGTCTTTTTGTGTCAGGATAGTACATAGGAGTTATTAATAAAGAGGACTTTGGTTAGATTCTTTAACTAAAAACCAAGTTTTGTGGTCTGGACACTTTCCCCTATACATTTTTTAATAATAATTAATACTATAGAATTGTGTAATTTTACTGTTAACGAGTAACAAAAGGAAGGAGCTTATTTAGCATTTATTATAAAAACTTTAGCATTAAATGGTGGTTAACAACTACTCATACCAGTTTAGCATCTTCAGGAAATGCTTATTTATTAGGCTTACTAGAAAAGGATGAACTGTTAAACAAAGAAAAAGTATTGAGACATCTCTCACTCTTTTGGACCCGCCTGAGTGTTGTGTTCATGTAAGATCTTCTCAAAACCCTTCTTCTCTTTGGCCTTTTCATGTTGTTTTATTTCTTTATATATACATATTTGGTTGGCTTCTAGGGTTTAAAACCATTTTTCTCAGCCAAACTTTTCCCACCGCCTCTTGGCTCTTCTTATCACCTGTTATTATTCGCTTAGGTCATTATCATCTGACTTTTCTTCACCAAATGTTTAGATTCTTCTCTTTAAACGTGCTCGTGGTGTTGTGTACTATCTCCTAAGATCTCTTGTTTTATCTTTTGCCAGGGTCTTCCCCTCAAGAATGAGCTGATTGGTACTCACAGAAGAAGAACCATTGTACCTAACTAGTGGTAGGTAACCTCGTTTCCCTCATGTTTAACTGTTTACTCTTCAAAGTTTCTGTTGTTTTTCTAGAGAAATACAATATTTTTATTGGCTTCTTGGGAAAGTTTACTCATCTCTGCTTAGATGTTTAGGTTTAGACTCCATAAATTTCCTCAAAATCTAAGAACAAGAGCCAAAGTTTCTTTAATCTTTTGTGTTTCATAGCCACTGTTGTCAAATGGATGCTAGTAGCAATGGGATGGCAGAAAGAAAGAGTAGCAATGGAGGAAGAGAAGTTGTTATTAATGTTTCAGGTGAGGAAGCATCAAGGGTTTCTTTTAAAATGGATTCACCAGAGACTGACAAAGCAGTGCCCATCAATAAGAGCTCTTCTCCTGAAACCTCTAAGCTTATTGGTAGCCCTAACAAGCCTCCTAGAGCTCCAAACCGGAGCAGTGAAGGTTTAGCTCAGAGGAAATCTTTTGCGAGGTCGGTTTACTCCAAACCCAAGTCCCGGTTTGTGGAACCATCTTGTCCTGTAGACACAAGTTATCTAGAAGCTGAAGTTAAGGAATCACTTGGTGCTGTTATTTCTGTTAGTGGAGGTTCTCCGAACAACAAATCTACGAGAAGTGTTGGTTCAGCAACACCAAGTAAAGCAGCTGAGGTGGAGAAAGATGCAGATGAAGAAATCTACAAGAAGGTGAAGCTGAGTAAAGAGATGCGCAGAAGGGTGAGTGTATTGACATTGATAGAGCTAGCTTTCTTTGTGGTGGTGTTGAGCTCTTTGGTTGCTAGTTTAACCATTCATGTCCTGAAAACTTACACCTTGTGGGGGCTAGAAGTATGGAAATGGTGTGTGCTTGTGATGGTTACATTCAGCGGAATGTTGGTGACGAACTGGTTCATGCATTTGGTTGTGTTCCTCATAGAAACAAACTTTCTTTTGAGGAGGAAAGTGCTATACTTCGTGCACGGCTTGAAGAAAAGCGTCCAAGTCTTCATATGGCTCAGCTTGATCCTTATCGCTTGGGTGTTTCTGTTCAACCACGACGTGCATCGATCACCTACAGCTACAAAGATCCTCACCGCTATAACACGAACTCTTATCTCCCTTCTTACCGGAGCCTTCCTTTGGTTGGTGAAAACACTCTTGCTAAAAATCCTAGCAGCGAACTTCAACGTGGTTAACTTCTTTGACAGGATTCAAGAATCTGTTTTCCACCAATACGTTCTGCAAACACTCTCTGGTCCTCCACTTATGGAAGAGGCAGAGAGGGTTGGGCGTGAGCCAAGCACAGGTCATTTGAGTTTCACGAGCGTGGGAAAGAAAGGAACGGTTAAAGAGAAGAAAGTGATTGACATGGGGAAAGTTCATAAGATGAAGCGAGAGAAAGTGTCTGCGTGGACAATGCGGGTTCTTGTGGAAGCTGTAAGGACATCAGGTCTCTCTACAATCTCTGACACGTTGGATGAAACAGCTTATGGCGATGGGAAAGAGCAAGCTGAGAGAGGAGCCATTACTAGTGAGATGGAGGCTTTGGCTGCTGCTTACCATGTCTTTAGAAATGTTGCTCAGCCTTGCTTCAGGTGATAATAACAGTATTCCTATGCTTTTCCTCTTACACATGCCGGTTCGGGTAGTTTGGTTCGAAATAAATCTTATCGAATTAACCCGTTTTGAAGTTCGGTTTGGTATCTCGTTGGTTCGGTTTTAAAAATCCTACCAAAGTTTTTTATTTTTGTTAGGTTTTGGTTTAGTTTTTGTTTAAAATTTTCGGTTTGGACAAAAATCCCAGGCCTAATTCATGTGCATTCTGTAATGAAAATCTCTGGTCTTGGTTGTTGTCTCAGTTACATAGAGGAAGAAGATTTGCTTAGGTTCATGATTAAAGAAGAGGTTGATCTTGTGTTTCCTTTGTTTGAGGGTGCTGCTGAGACCGGGAGAATCACCAGAAAGGCATTCACAGAATGGGTGGTAAGTCTCCTCAGACAAGTTCATGCTGCTTTGTTCTTGATGCTAACCACTTGTGTTGCTCTATTTGACTAGGTTAAGGTATACACTAGCCGGAAAGCTCTAGCGCATTCCTTAAACGACACAAAAACAGCGGTTAAGCAGCTAAACAAACTCGTGACAGCGATCTTGATCGTTATTACAGTAGTGATCTGGCTGCTGCTTCTAGAAGTAGCAACGACTAAAGTGTTGCTGTTCTTCTCTACTCAACTCGTGGCTCTGGCTTTTATAATCGGAAGCACTTGCAAGAACCTCTTTGAGTCCATTGTGTTTGTCTTCGTTATGCATCCTTTTGATGTTGGTGATCGTTGTGTTGTGGAGGGTGTCCCGGTAAAACTCACCACCAAAGATACATTTTCTTCATATAAAGAGGTTTTCACGTACTTGACGTTTGTTTTCAGATGCTGGTTGAAGAAATGAATCTGTTATCGACAGTGTTCTTGAAACTTGACAACGAGAAAGTGTATTATCCAAACAGTGTTTTGGCCACAAAACCGATAAGCAACTACTTTAGAAGTCCAGATATGGGAGAGACAGTGGAGTTCTCTATCGCATTTTCGACACCAGTCTCTAAGATTGCACATCTCAAAGAAAGAATCGCTGAGTAAGTATCATTTTGAAACTGTTTTTTTTGGATTAGTTTTTAGATCAAAATCTTGAAAGAGTTCTTGCTTTGGTTATATCTCTGATCAGGTACTTGGAGCAGAACCCGCAGCATTGGTCACCGATACACACGGTGGTGGTTAAGGAGATAGAGAACATGAACAAGCTGAAGATGGCTCTATACAGCAACCACACCATCACGTTTCAGGAGTATAGAGAGAGGAATATTAGAAGAACAGAACAGTCTTTGGCTATTAAGAAAATGTTGGAGGATCTTCACATCGACTACACCCTCCTTCCTCAGGAAGTCCATCTTACCAAGTCCTCTGACAAAATTTGAAAAAACCGGTTTGGTTATTTTTTTTAACTAAAACGTTGTTTAAGAGATTATTATCAAATGTTACTGTACTGTTTTAGAAATCAATATTCCAGAAGTTCTAATCAAATCCAATATTTTTACATATATGGGCTCTATAATCAGATTGGTTTGATATTTCAGTAGATGATGGTAAGAATCTGTTATATTAATTTCAGTATACGTTCACATTACAATATTACACGCATATATAGTCTTATTTGCATAATTACTGATTACGTATTAAGTAGGTGTATAGCTGTCAAATGGGTGGGCCTACCATTGGTTCCCCATGTCCATATGTAAAGTGGTCAATTTTGGTGATACCCATTTGTCCATGTGGGTTTTAAATGGACAAAAATCACTAGACCATTAGACCATGGACGTTAATGGGTTTGGACTATATGGACATCGTTCACCCAATGGTCACCAAAAATTAAGGTTTATAAAATTTTGTCATTTGATCTCTATCAAAATCAAAAGTGTTTTCGCCAAATCGAGTTTTCCATCAAAACTATAAAATCTAATTTTTTCCGCTAAAATCACAAAATAGAGATTTTCCACCAAAATCGCAAAACCGAGATTTCACTCTAAAATCTGAAAACCAAGATTTTTCGCCAAAATCTCAAAACTGAGATTTCCCGCCAAAATCACAAAACCGAGATTTCTCGCCAAAACCTCAAAACTGAGATTTCCCGCCAAAACCGCAAAACTGAAATTTCCCGCCAAAATCTCAAAATCGAGAATTCCCGTTGAAATCGCAAAATCGAGATTTTCCGTTGAAATCGCAAAATTGAGATTTCCGCCAAAACCGCAAATCAAAATTTTCCGCCAAAATCTCAAAACTGAGATTTCCAGCCGAAATCTCAAAACTGAGATTTGTCGCCGAAATCTCAAAATCGAAATTTCCCGTTAAAATTACAAAATCAAAATTTCCCGCCAAAATCTTAAAACCAAGATTTTTCGCCAAAACTGCAAAATCGAAATTTCCAGCCAAAATTTCAAAACTGAGATTTCCCGCCAAAATCTCAAAACCGAGATTTCCCGCCAAAATCTCAAAACCGAAATTTCCCGCCAAACCTTCAAAATCGAAATTTCCTACCAAAATCTCAAAACTGAGATTACAGAATCTTGTTTTCCCGTCAATATCATAAAAATCATATTATAATGTTTTGAATATTTAATTGTTCTATTTGTGGATTTATAGATGATATTGACGGTATTATATTATAAACTTGTATTATGATATTAGTATTTAATTGTTCATATTAGTATTTAATTGTTCATATTATAAACTTGTATTTGTATTTATAGGTTTATAGATTGAAATTCAAAATTTTCTTAAATGATACTTAATAGTCTCCATGGCAGTCTATATAAATATGGGTGTTTGTGGGTTTGGTCCTTAATGGTCATTGTCTCTAATGGACATGGTCACTTTTTGTCCACAAAGAGTAAATGGACAAACGGATATGGGCTAATGGACATGGGCTCGCCCATCTGATAGCTATAAGTAGGTGTGGATTAGTCATGTCATGTGATCTCTTGAACTTCATTTCATGCACAAAGGGACACATAGCTTTGGTCATACAAAACCATGCACATCGTGCTATTCACTCATTGAGCTTTTCTTTTTCTTTGTTTAATGGCTCCTCATTTAATTACTCTATTAAATACAAGGCTGGTACAAACTCATAACTAATTAATCAGAGTCCGCACATACTATGAACGGTATTTTATTCTATAGTACATCAAATAATATTTAAATATTTACTAAATAAGAATTTATCCACAGTTGAAGCTAACAATGAACTTTTAAAGAATTTGTTTCTAAAGTTCCAATAATTTAACTAGAGAAATTGAATTTCATGGTATAACTTAGCAACAATAATTTGTCAAATACTCCTTTTATTTTGAAAAGATCGATATTCTAGAAAAAAGAATTGTTTCAAAATAATATATTTTTTACATTTTAATGTACTGATTAATGATAAATTATTATTCAAAAAATAATAATTATGGTTCTTAAAATTTTATTGGATAAACGTTTTGAAAAATATATAATTGTAAAATAATGTATTGATAACTAAATTTTTTTATGTTTTTTTAATAAGTGTGAAAATCTTAAAATATAAAACATTTTGAAACAGAAAGATTACTTAACAAGAGCGTTAACATCCCCATGTGGTATCAAAGCAATATGCGTGTCCAATGATCTAAATACAACATAATTTACTAAAATTCATTACGTATTATGTGCAATCATTAGGAGTTAGAGGAAGTATTGTTGTATGCAAATACATTGCACGATCTTAGTTTAAATAATTTACTTCGTTAACTATACTTAGTTGTTGATTTGTCAACAAGAAATGAGCGTTCTTGGCGGAATAATTTAATCCGCCGCATAACTGAATAAAAATACGCCGTTATATACTCATCAAAATAGCATTGTAATTTTATAAAAACAACCATATGCATTATATATATATATATATATATATTGTTAACTCACCTATAAAACAATTTCAATAATAAATCTATAATAGTTCTTTACCAATCTATAATAGTTTTAGTTCTTGTAATATAAGTTAATGAATCTAAATTAAAATGACTTGACATGGATTGAGAATGGTCCATGTATACATGCGACCGTGCGTGTGATATATATATTTGTGTTATGTAAAATGTTTTTAATAATTATATTTGAGAGAAGTAATGGGGAAGATTGTAATCGAAACTTTTGAAGATGATCAAAGTGAAAAAGAGAAGTAAAGCAAAAGCTCTCTCTCTCCACTTTCTCTGTTCCCATGGAAGCATCAGTCTTTCAAGTTCATCCATCGCTACAAACCCTTTCACTTTATTTTAAAATTACACTTTCTTTCTTTTTTTATTTATTTTTTTGCAATTTTATAAAGCTTTAATATGTCCATTCACGATCTTCTCAATCACCCTTTGCTTCTCATTTGGATATCGAATTTCTCGATTCTCCCTCTTTCTTTTCTTTCTATACACACACACACCAAACACTTTCATATATCATCGATTCCTTTTCTTTAAAATAAATAACAGCTTTAAATATATGTATATATATATATATATATACTTTATATACAGAAGTGTTTTACATTTGAAGCTGAATTTTATCTACTCAAACAATATAAGAAAGTGTACCAAAAAACTATTATATCTTTTTTTTTTTTGAGAATTTAGCAGCTTTTATGGAACATTAGTATTTTGAGACACTATTCAGCTAAAAAAAGACACACTATTCAGCTGCTACATGCACATTGTCTTTAAATTTCTATCCACGCCTTGATCCGTGAGTTTTCTTTTAAAATGTTAAATGTATATAGAGATGAAAAAACTCAGTTCATATTAAAAGTTAATGCATTCATGAAAATTTGGATCTAAAGCATGTGATAGATACATCGAAAAAGAGAAAGTTGGTTTAGCTTGATTTTTCTTCTTCCTTTGGGATCATCAACCACTTTAATCAATTATCACACAAATCATTTTACTTTTCACGTAACGGATCTCAATCGACAATATCATTGTTGTCAATATTCTCTATTTTTACAATGCCTATTTGTCTGTAAAACATTTTTCATAGCCCATAACAGCATGGAGGGGTGACCATACCGGACAAATGCATATTGAACTATAACAAACTCTAACCATTAGGGATAAAATATCACATAGAAAGTTAGAAGAAATCTTGATTAGTATATAAGTGATCAATTATTTTTCAGTTGGAAGCATCTAACTTACTAAAACAGTTAAAATGTTAAAATGACGGTATGAGAAAATGACTGGATCGAATTTTTACAAACACATAACCCGACATTATAATTACAAAATCAAAAACACAGATGTGGAGAATCACATGGAATTTTAAAAAAAAAACTAAAGAAAACATAAAATAAAATAAAAAAAGTTTCACAAGATCAAGCCAGCAAAAGTGGTTTCATACACAGGAAGTTCATCTCCATAGAGGTTATGATGATGATGAGTTCCAACTAAATCCAGCTCAAACAGATCCGAACTCGAATCACTTGCAACATCTTCATCTTCATAATCCTCGAGATCATTGTTCTTGACCAAACTGTTTCCATGGTTCTTGTGATAATCTCTCAGAAACTCTCTCGCAATCTCCTCCACTGATCTCCTCCCTCCATCGTCCACATTCTTCTTCACTGACTTTCTGATGTAACCATTGCTGCTTAGGTAGTCTTCTTCCTCGAGGACGATCATATTGACCGGAGAAAACCTAACGTTTCGTTTGACACGGCCACATGATTTCTCGGAGCTTCTGTTCAGACACGACCTAGAGAAGGAAGAAGCTGAAGAACACGTAGTAGATGGATGGTAATAATCAGTTGGTTTACTAACGAACGCAGAATCATCATAGCTCGTCTTCCTTGGATAACTCTTAACCGCGGTTGCATGTTTTGAACCGTTGTTGTTGCTGAACAAGGAATTGATGAAGTTAACGATTCGTACACCAGGTGAAGCTGGAGTTTTAGGCTTCTTTTGATTACTACTCGAGCTCTTCGCAGGTCTTCTGGTTCTAGTACGTTCGCTCTTCTCATCGGTGACGTAATCGTAGAATGCTCTGTTTTGATGAAACAGAGTCTTCTCCTCTGTTTTTCTTGGTTTTGATGGGCCGAAACATAACGGTCTTGAAGAAGATGTCTTCTTAGCGTGAGACGACGGTTCGGTGTCGGAAGATGAGAAAATACTTGAGTTGGAATCAGAGGAAGACGACACTGAGCTGAGGAACCTATCTCGGTGGATTTTCCGGTCAGGAACCGGTTTGGTTAGGGTGATGCTCTGTTTCTTGGTAGTGTTAACAGAACCGACAAAAGGTTGGGTTTTGTGGGGTTTAGGGTCGATGGAGTTGTAGATTTCGTCGAGGAGAGTGGAGGAGAATGATGGGGTTTTGGATCTATGCATGATTCGTTCTTAGAAACTAGACAAAAAAAAAGAGAGAATTTAGGAAGTAGAAGAAGAGACAAGAAGAAGAAAGAGTTTTATGTCTTAAACTGTCTCGGAACTTGCAGAGGAAGACGACGAATGAGAAAGAAAAGGTCGGAGATAGATGACTTATATATAGAACAAAAGTGCGTTCTTCAGTTTTTATTTTTTTAATATATGCATGTTTTAATATTCTCCCGAGTGGATTATTAATTAAAGTTCGTAAATGTGATTTAATTTTGGATGAATTTCCAACATAATACTAATCGTCGAAAATAAGTGTTGTTCTATGTATTTTATATCTCATATGTTTCATAGTAAATGTCATTTTAACTTTTTACATACAGATTAAAAAAACAATTAATTTTGTATATTTCATATATAAAAACATAATTACATATACACCTAACTATATTTCAGTCAATAGAAAAATAAATTTCAGTATAAAATTAATAAATTTTGTATTAAAAGTCAAAAATAACATTTATTTTGTAACAAAAAAAATTTCTTCAATCACACTTTAATATGAAACGGATGGAGTATTACTTAGAATCCCTTTTAATTTTCAGTGTAAAAACTTAGTTACAACTTCATATGTGGATCAACAGAAAAAATTACAATCACTTAATACACAAAAATAACATATGAATTCAAAATGTAGGCATATACAATAGTTTGAACAAAAAAAAAGGAAGGGGTTGTCTCAAATAGTCTAGACAGATCTCGAGCGTAGGTGGGGTTTTTGGAAAAGGGTGTGATCAGAATCAAGCTAGCACTTGATTAATTAAAAGTTAATATGTATCTTTAACTTTAAGCAAAGCCTCTCTTACACCCACATTTTCCCATTCTCGACAAGGAGAGGTTAAGGACCTGTACTTGTTCTGTGTCTTTTTCAGGTCTCACATGCTTCCTTCCTTTCTTGTTCCTTCACTGTTCCTCGTTTCATCGACACTTATGTTTTCTTGTTCCTGTTATACTTCTTTGTCACACTCCTGCCTATGTCTCCATTTTCTATTTCAATTCTCACACCCAGTTTCCAAGTTACTGGACAAAAATATACTTGTACATATACAATAATACCCAAAAAAAACCTTTAAATAATAGTACAAAAAATGACTTGTTGTTTGATTGATTGTAGTGTTATCGTTGGTAAAAGTTCATCGAGACAAAAGATGGTTCTACGCAAATGTGATACCATCTTTAGCCATGCTGCCATGATCTCTTGCCGTTATCTGGTATCACCAAGAAAATATATGCCGTATAGAGTTATTAATCCTGATCCCTAAAGAATATTTTTTTACATATGAAATGGAAATGAACCTTGTAATGGATACAACTAACTATCTAGTTTTAGGGATGTGTGCGATAAAAACAGAAACTAAAAGGTAAAGAAAATCGCACGGGGGGGAGTCAGAGATGCAGCTGCTCAGGTCAGGAGGGGGAGACAATAAGAGCTGACACACAAAAAAAGAAAGATCCATTCACGCGGTGAAGCTCTCAAACTGGTGTCTGTGTGAGGTCCCACACTGTCACGTGAAGCATTGTTGTGTGTTTCTTCTCTTCTTCTACATATGGGACCCTCGCACGTGCGGGCCTCCTCACCACACGCGTACGGCACTTGTTCTTTCACAGAGAGGTGTAAGGGGGACGATGGACCGACCACGTGACTCCCTCTAAAGACGAGAAACACACTGTGAATGTTTTAATTAGTTGTAACTGCATTATGTCGTCTGGTCATTTTTATCATTCAACAATCGATTCACGGATCATCTAAAAGTCAAGTAGAGCCTGACAATGTTTTACGTTATATCATTTTCAAATCTTCTTTTTTTTGTTCCACTTTGATCCCATTTGAAAAAAAAAATGTATGAATGAATTTAAAGGCCATGATCACGTTATTTATTTAATTAGTCGTAAGTAACCACACACAATCTGTATGAATGAATTTAAAGGCCATGATCACGTTATTTATTTAATTAGTCGTAAGTAACCACACACAATCTAAAGACAACATCTCAAGTTCTGCTGTATTCATTTATTTGTTCAGGCGCTTTATGTCTACAAGCTGGTAGAGATCTCCACGCCGCTGTTTATTCAACGGAAGACTTGACCTGAGATATGGTAAAAACCAAGATTCAGTTAGCAGATTACACGATCAACAACGGAAGTTAACGGTGTACTCTCGTGATTACCTTCGTTGTTCAAGGAAAGAGTAATCAATCTCTGCTATGATTATTGCTTCCTCATGCTCAGTCGTCGCTATAATTTCTCCAAACTGTCAAATTTTTACGAGTTTTGTGCTCAACTAATGCTTCATTGTTATCACTGAACTAACATGTAATAGGTTCAGTGCTTACAGGCCCTACGAGTGTAGAGTGGCCCCAAGCAACGTAGCTAGATCCGTAATCTCTGGCAGGTGAGCATGTCGCTACATATAACTGGACAAAGTAGCATACATAGTTCTATCAACTGCTCCAACAGAAAGTACTTGTATTTTTCTTTTTAACTCAAAAGAGAAATGCAAGTTTTCGATTAATTTTATCAAGAGATCTCTCAAAACTTTGTATTTATCATTGAGCTATCGATACAAGTATCTAACTTGGTTCATGTACCTGATTATCCGTAGCCCTGGAATGGGAGAAAACAGATCAAGTGAGCCTTGTGATTTACTCATTATAAACTAAGCAAATCAAGTTTCATGCAGTAGCAGACTGTGAGTTGTGTACCTTGCCCTTTGTAGTAATTCCCAATGGAGCGGTCCTGTTGTCATGTTAAAGGCTCCTGGGTAGCATAGCAAATGAGCACCTATAATTAGCAGAACAATATGTGGATGATTAGTTTCTTTAAGAAGCTAATGGACCTGAACAAAAGAGAGTAAATAGTGCACTTGGATGAATCATATGTTATATAAAGACTCACCTCTTGCAGCATACATCATAGCTAACTCCTGGAACCGGATATCATAGCAGATGCCTATTCCAATACGCCCCACATCTGCAGCATACCAACAAAACCATTACTCTCAAGCTCTGCAAAAAAAAAAGGCATAAGAGATTATCTCTTATCAACTACAAAATGAAAAATGATCTGAATGGTCCTACTATGACCCCATTAAGATATTTCCCCCTTCAAAATAGTTGCCATGGTCGTAAATGCGTATCAATATTACAAGTTCTCTTCTCCATGATCATTCATAAACAGTAAGCCAACGTTGAGCCAGGAGGATGCCAAATCCTAAGCCGATTCTTTTCTTTAGATACGGTTTATCTAAGATACATGATTGTCTATGCATAGACTGGCAAAATATTAGGCAGAACCAGAGTGAAACCTGTGTCAACTACTGTTGGTGTCTCTCCAGCAGTAAAAGTTTTAGATTCCATGAAAGTAATCTTCCCGGGAATGTCTATGTCAAATAAATGTATCTGTAGGCATAAGTGAAACGAGAGCTCAAGTACAAACACTCAAGAACAAGATGCTCTGAGAACTGATAATATAAGCAAGCTCGCTCAAGGCCATCTCTCCCTCGTTTTAGTCTTTTAGAACGAAGAACAGGAGCCAGAACATCATTGCTAATACTGATTGTCTATTGAACCGCAAAACTGGTATTAATATCTACAAAAATTTCACAACCTTAATGAACTGTATGTCCTAAAAGACGAATCAAGGTTTTAGAAGTGAGATAAGCTCTATTGCCTAAAGCAGAGGAAAGTTCAATACTTTCTTCTATGGTCGTTTGAAATGAAAGCTTAATCAAGGAAAAAAACAAACCTTTCGATGCTTAGCTTTTAGCTCTCCATCGGAACCAAAGACACAGCAAGTGTTATACAAACAACCCCCGGATTTTTCAGGAATAGAACCACCAATGATTGTAATCTTGAGACGTTTAGAAACTTCAGAAAGCATTGCAGTAGAAGGAGAAGCATCACCACCTTCATCAATGTCTTCCGCAAAAACTCTGAAACTATCTTTAGTATAAGGAGTGTTCCAAATCTCCTGAAACAAGTTCATTTGAAGTGTTCTTTGAAACCTGTTCCAACTAAGCTTTATACTTCTCATTAGTTGCAAACTAACAGAGAAACCATTAGCTTTACCTTTAGCTAAGCTATGTATATGGTGTCATTTACACTACAAGAGAAAGTCCAAGTATTTTTTTCAGGCACAAAGAATCAAACTTACGGGTAAGAGAACAAGCTTAGCTCCTTTGGAAGCAGCTTCTTCGATGGCGGTCTTCGCGTGAGAGATGTTCCTGTTTTTGTCAGTTGTGACAGATAGCTGACAAAACCCGATATTGAACTACAAAATCCCAGGAAACGAGAATCTTATCACAACGTGAAGTTAACTCTAAAACCGGAAGGAATTAAAAAGGAGAAAGGAGCTAACTTTGGTCAAGGGAGGCGCTGGGAGGGGAAGAGCAGAGGGAACTCTAGCTTGTTCGGGTTTGAAAGAGGATGCCATGGGGGATCTTAGACCTGAGGTTGACGACGATGAGTGATTAGTAGTGATCGAACTCATAAGTCTTCTTAATAACAACATTAACCAATCTATTTTACTAAACCGCATAAAGCCCAATATCGAAACAAAGTAAGGATGGGCCTTACTAAGAATGGGCCTTAGTAATCCTGATTTAAAAAGCCCACACGTATATTAACAAAAACTCAAAATCTGGAACAATAGGGAAGCACTTCAAACTGATAATATCAGACCGAATGTTAGCTTAGCTCTGTCTGATATTATCAGTTTCAGTTGCCTGAGAATGCGGATTTGGAGAAGATCTCTGCTGCTTGTAATGACGGTGTTTTGAAAGTCACTGTTGCGAAGCTTCCTCCTCCTGAGCCTAAGAAACCTAAAACTATTCAGGTCCAAGTTGCTTGAGCTTCTCTCCTTCTCTAGTGCATCAAGCTGTTCGCAAGAATTTGGTTTTAGTTTTGGTTTTGGTTTTGGTTTTGGTTTTGGATGTGATCTGAATGTAAATGGCCGTGTGCGTGTGTTTTGAAGTTAAATCCGTTGTTCTTTTTATCCTTCTCCTAGCTAGATCTCCAGATGGTGATATAAGTGTTTATACGGACACTAAGCAAGCAGAAAATCTATATTTGGTATTGTAATGAGCTAAGTCCCGTGTATATACCAGTAAGCTAGCTGCCCACAGCTATTGTAACGTTATGAGATTTTTTTTTAACATTGGATATATCATTAGAACTCTATTCTAAATAATGATGAACTATATGGAAACATTTAGAATATCGATGAACCACTCTACCATTAATTTTACTAAAAAAAAACTTTTTCCATAACCTTTTGTATTGATAGATGTATAATAGACGTATACTCTTTGTATTACATGATCACAACGAACATTGCTTACAATACTTTGAAATCTTTTATAAACTTGTATTTTATAATTTGTAAGAAATTATATTATATAAGATTATATATCTGGTGTAAAACATTTTAAACTTTGAGTATTAGGTTATGGTGCTTTCACAATATTGTAGGAATTAAGAGGAAGAATAATTGTTTTGGTCTAGGTCAGCGTAAAATCCAAACCACAATTGTATATTTTGAGAAATTAGTTTACTTTTTCATATAAATCTGTTATTTGCTGATTAAACAAAAATAATAACGTGAATCTGGACGAGGATGGAAGAGGCCGCTTATGTAAGTTTTGAACAAATATTTAAATACTAAGAAGATACTGTAATGACTATAGTGCCTTAATTTAGAAACTAAATTAGACACAAAGAGAAAAGAAAAAGGAACAAAGGCGTGGGACCAAAAAGTCTCCATCGGCCACCTAACGTCCCGCACCGCCAAGTATAACACTCACCAATGTCCGATACTTCCTTAACGTGTTCACACTGCTTTCTTAAGCTTCTCGGTACCAAATCATTTGAGATCATTAAGTTAAATAAACATTATCCCGCTCGTCTATAAGATATGTGTGTGAACATTCACTCCACAAGTGTATAACAACGTTATAAAATGTTGTGGACAAAATTTAAACATAAATAATAATAATAATAAAAGAGTGGTGGAGACAGATGTCTATATCTAAAACTCATCTTTTCCCAAACCGAATATTAAATCTGAACGAGAGAAGACTCGGTTCTTTTTTTCTTTCGTTCCTCATGGATTATCAAAATGAGATAGTTGGGAACACAATATGAAGTATGATGATATCACAAACTGTCTTAATTTAGAAACAACGTAAACAATATTGCTATGTAAAGATTTGCAACTACCGTTTATGAAAATAGTTTGTTCACACTAGCAAGTAGCAGAACATATGAATTTGATAATTGCATCGACCTTTTCTGTAGTTAGTCTATGTATTGTTTAGTGGCACAACATAGTGGTTGATTAAAAAAAAAGTAGCACAACATAGTAAATTAGTGATTCATGTTGCGAAGAAAGAAAAACATAGATCTATTTTACATACATTCATTTATTCCTTAGATTCTTCTTTTTATATATATAAGTTAATACATATATTGTTTAGCATTGATCTATATACGTGCTAGATAACTAGATAATTGTAACTTAGTTTCGCATAATAGGTAGACTTAACCTGAAACGTATTACCGTCTCTGCTCTGCATCCTTACCACCGATCACAATCACTAGATTATATTTTGACAACCAGTCTTCACAAACTATTATTTTGACAAGTAATTATTTTTCAGTTCAAAAAAACAAGTAACCATTTTAGTTTAAATTCCCAACGGGCTTGTTTGTATATTCCTAATTTTATTAACTACACACAGAGCTTAGTATGAAGTTTAATTATTATAATTTTAAAATTATGAGTGGACACAAGTAATTACTTCCCATATTTTTTAAAAAAAAAACAGATTTACATAGTTTGCTTCAAAATATAAATTACCTTAAAAAGTTTTTCTCACCAAATAATCTTTTAAAATTAAAATAATAAAAATAGCTTTTATTAAATTAAATAGATAAAAAGTAAAATAGACTTAAAAAGACTTCTGTCCCAAAAATAACACTCAAAGAAAAAATGATTAAAATATACTTTATTAAAAGATGTATATATATATATATATATTCATACATTTGGGTTCACTAATTTAACCTTAGGGTTTAGAGTTATGAGGCGGAGATTTTGGAGTTGAGGTTTAAAAATTAAAAAAAAATATTAAAATTTTCAAAATAAAAGGTCTATTTTGGTCATTTTTTCTCTCAAGATATATTTTTGTGACAAAAACTTTAAAATGAGCTATTTGAGAGATTTGCCATTTATTAAAAGTATACATTTATACATTTTGGGTTAACTAATATAGATTTAAGGTTTAGAGTGACGAAGTTAGTTTTGGAAGTTAGTATTAAAATTTTAAAAAAATTAAACTAATTTTTAAAAATTAAAAATATTATTTTTTAAAAATTAAAAAATATATTTTAGTGTTTTTAAATTTATTTTGTGACAAAAAAGATATTTAAGAAATTTGCCAAAAAAAAAGCAATGCTTCTGCCTTTTCTGTATAAACTAAGACCATGATTATCCATGTATCTTAGGAGAGTCCTTAGGGATGAGGACCCACAAAAACTTAAGCTATGTTTCTAAAAAATTCTTAATTAAGAGTTGTATCTTGTACTGTTCACGGGCCCCACTACTACGTGGCGGCCCAAAAAAGTTAAGATATCTATGGAGGTGTTTAGAGCATGATTAACCGGAGTTTCTTAAGGTGGGGTTCTTAATTTTTCTAAGAGAGGTATCTTAGCTTTTAACTAAGAAAACATAAGAACCGTCTCTTAAATAAGAACCATAAAAGCCGTCTCTTAGCGGGAAAAATGTAAAAAAATAAATAAACAAATTTTACGTTAAGAACCTCACCTTAAGAGACCCGGGTTAATCATGACCTTACCCATAATGATGCCCTAATATCTAAAACAAATAAAGAATGTAACAAAAGAAGAATAAAAATGAGGCGATACTAAAAAATAATAAAGGAATTAAAATAAGATTGGAAAAGAAAAAGAGGTGGCATGGTAAAGTCAAACTTGCGTGTTCACACACAATCCCACAAGTTTCAAAGTCTGTCTGAGATTTCTATTTATGAACCAAAAGAAAGATATCTTCTCCTCCAATCCAAACCAAATACACTTTTGTCCGAACCAAAACTCACACCCAAACTTAACACGACTTCGATGAAAGCCGCCTCCTCCGCCGTTTTCCCGAAAGTAATCGACGAAAACAGAGACGAGGAAGAAGAGGAGGAAGAAGAAGTCTGTAATGTCTTCGACGGCGAGGTAGATAGCCAGACTCAAACGACGTCGTCCCACGACACCAAAAACCTCAAAGGCTTCTTCACTTCCTTGCTCTTGATGGAGGAGCACGAGAAGCAGAGCCAGCAAGCTCATAACGCCTCCTCCCGCCGCGAAATGTCCGAGCTCCATTCTAATTACCGGAAACGAGCAAGAACCATGTCCGATCACTACTCCGATCTCACCGATTACTACGCCGACGCCGAGGAAAGCGGTGACATCGCTCGGAAGAAGCCACGCGCCTCACGCGCCGTCGTCGCTTCTCTCTCCGCCGCTGTTACGGAGACGGAGAGCAGTAATATCACCGGATCCAGTACGGGTACGGGTCAGCAGAGGCGGTTATGGGTCAAGGATCGGAGCCGAGCGTGGTGGGAAGAGTGTAACCGTTCGGATTATCCAGAAGACGATTTCAAAAAAGCGTTTCGAATGTCCAAATCCACGTTTGAGTTAATCTGCGACGAGCTGAACTCTGCGGTTGCGAAAGAAGACACCGCGTTGAGAAACGCGATTCCCGTGCGGCAGCGAGTGGCGGTTTGCGTTTGGAGGTTAGCCACGGGAGAGCCGCTTCGTCTCGTCTCCAAGAAGTTCGGTTTAGGAATCTCAACTTGCCACAAGCTCGTTCTTGAGGTATGTAAAGCTATTAAAGAAGTTCTAATGCCAAAGTACCTTCAATGGCCTGATGATGAGTCTTTAAGAAACATTAGAGAAACATACGAATCGATCTCTGGCATACCAAACATTGTTGGCTCCATGTATACGACTCACATTCCGATCATAGCTCCTAAGATCAGTGTAGCTTCTTATTTCAACAAGAGACATACCGAGAGGAACCAAAAGACTTCGTATTCAATCACAATCCAAGCCGTTGTGAACCCAAACGGTGTGTTTACTGACTTGTGCATCGGATGGCCCGGGTCAATGCCTGATGATAAGGTGTTGGAGAAGTCATTGCTGTATCAAAGAGCTAACAATGGAGGTCTTTTGAAAGGGTTGTGGGTCGCTGGTGGACCGGGTCACCCGTTGTTAGACTGGGTCTTGGTTCCTTACACGCAGCAGAACTTGACATGGACGCAACACGCGTTTAACGAGAAGATGAGTGAGGTGCAGAGAGTAGCTAAAGAAGCGTTTGGGAGGTTGAAAGGAAGGTGGGCGTGTCTGCAGAAGCGGACTGAAGTGAAGCTCCAAGATTTGCCAACGGTCTTGGGTGCGTGCTGTGTGTTACACAACATATGTGAGATGAGAGGGGAGAGGATGGAGCCGGAGCTGATGGTTGAAGTGGTTGATGATGAGGTTTTGCCTGAAAACGGATTGAGATCGGTTAATGCAATGAAGGCAAGAGATACTATCTCACATAATCTATTGCATCATGGACTCGCGGGTACTTCTTTCATATAAACTAAAGGATTATGGAATATGTTCTAATAGTTTATCTATCCTCCAGTAAGATAAACAAAACTCACTTTGATTCTTTGGTTTATGCATATTGTATTGTACCTTTTAGATCAACATATGTTAAACGAGGCAATGGAGGAAACTTACATGATACTATATTATATATACATAGTCTAAGCAAGAATGTATAATAGCTCAATGAGATTTCATTATCTGGTATTTTGGAATGTGAGATGAGCCAACAAGCTAGGTTGGTTTTTACTTTAACCCTTTTGTGCTATGGTGCTTCAAAAACATGTATGCTACGGCATTTCATATTTGTTCTAGTCTTATTAAGAGTTTGTTTTAACTACTAACTAAAATTAAATACAGTTTCGAAATTTGTTTGGTGTATTTTAATAGCAAAAAGAACTGAAAACCCGTAGTACTACAGGGATTTTTTAAAAATAAAATATATTTTGCATTCAAGAATTTTGAATAAAAAAAACACAAGAAATAGAGAACCACCACCTTAAAAAAGAAACATCAAAAACAATGGTTGATAATAAATATTGACTCCCGGTATTTTCTCTGATTATTTTTTTTTCCAAGGAAGAAGTTTGATAATCAATCTTCCAGCAACACAGCCATTGAAACAAGGAAGAAGAGAAGAGAGAAAGTTAGAGCAGAGACAGCAACCATCTTCTTTCTCTCATCTTCTCTTCTTGTCTGTTCCCTGCAAACACTTCATCTGGGGAAAATATTATTTATTACATATATATATATTAAGTAGTTCAAAATTTAATTATATGGCTCGTTACTCATCGGAAGATGGGCACGCGCCAGCGAACTCGACGGTGGTTGCCATTGACAAAGACAAGAACAGTCATTACGCTGTTCGTTGGGCCGTAGATCATCTCTTCAACATGATAAACAACCCCAATATGATTCTTGTCCATGTTCGTCTTAAAAGTTCAAACCGTAGGTACCTTCTCCTCATATAATATACATAAAAACTCTTTTCTTCCAAATTGTATTACTCATCAAGAAACAACGTTGTTGTTGTTGCAGATGGAGGAAACTCTGACAACGATGAACTAAACCAGCTTTTTGTTCCGTACAGAGGTTATTGCGCGCGTAAAGGGGTAAGTAAATAAAAATGTCCTTACAATGCATTCAAACCGTACGTACGTACGTACGTATTTGATTTGGTCTTTTTTTTTTGTGTGTGTGTGTGTTTGCATGCATGTGTTTATTAGATTTCAATGATGGAGGTTGTTCTTGAACATACCGACGTCGCGAGAGCAATACTGGATTACGTTAAAAACAACCTTGTGAACAACATCGTGTTGGGATCATCATCATCTTCAAAGAACCCATTTGCAAGATCTCTCAAGTTCACTAAATCCCATGACCTTGCAGCTTCCATTCTCAAATCAACGCCTGAGTTTTGTTCCGTCTATGTGATCTCTAAAGGCAAAGTTCAGTCTTCACGAGCTGCTCAAAGACCTATCACCAACACGCTTGTCCCACCTCGTGCACCTTCATCTACTTTTCATCTCCAAAATCTACCTGACCCTGACCAAGATCCCTTACCTAGGTATTACAACAAAACCAACATGGTTTTCTTATCTTATACTGTATGTTGTTTTGGTCTACGGACAAGGCTTTAAAAGTTTGTTCTTGAGACATTGTATAGGAGCCAGCGTAGTTCAAGAAACACAACTCCAGAGAGGTATCATAATGATAATGGCTTCAATGCTATGAGGGAAAGGCGCAGAAGTGCTGCACATGGATCATTGGACTTTAATTATGATTTTAAGCAGGCAAATGGTCAAAAGAACCCTGTGGGACGTAGTTCATTTTCTGATGAGTCGGATGGTGGGTCTCTCATGATGGGTTCCATTGATCTATCTGCTCATAATTTTGACTTCGTCGGTGCATCTGGCTCCTCTGATGAATCAAATGTATGTTTAACACTATACTTTTTCATGATAATATTTAGTTTAGGATGTAACATTAGTATGCGTTGGATGGTTATATGCAGAGAGATATTGAAGCTGAGATGAAAAGGTTAAAACTTGAACTCAGGCAAACCATGGACATGTACAGCTCAGCTTGCAAAGAAGCACTTAATGCAAAGAAGACGGTAAGAAAATATAGTTGTGAAGCAGAGCTAGTTGATGTCTTGATGAGGATGTTTTCTTGTTCCATAAATATTGAATGCTATGAACACTTTAATTTGTTTTTTTAAATGTAATTTTTTAAAAGATGTAGGAGCTATAGGATAATGTTTCACTTCACTATAATCAGGAGGTTCCATCTAATACTTCATGTTTCTTTAGGCAAATGAACTTAATATGTGGAAAAAGGAAGAAGCTAGAAGATTTGAGGAAGCGAGGAGTGCTGAAGAGGCAGCCCTGGCTGTTGCAGAGATGGAGAAGGCCAAGTGCAAAGCTGCAATGGAAGCAGCTGAGAAAGCTCAGAGGATGGCAGAACTAGAAGGACAAAGAAGGAAGCAAGCAGAGATGAAAGCAAGAAGAGAGTCTCAAGAGAAAGACCGTGCGCTTACTGCTTTGGGACAGAACGATGTCCGGTACAGAAAATACTCTATAGAAGAGATTGAAGAAGCTACTGACAGATTCGCAAGCAACATGAAAGTAGGAGAAGGAGGATACGGACCAGTGTATAAAGGCACACTTGATCACACTCCTGTTGCTATTAAAGTCTTGAGACCTGATGCTGCTCAAGGAAAGAAGCAGTTTCAACAAGAAGTGGAGGTTCTAAGTTGCATAAGACATCCTCACATGGTTCTTCTCCTTGGAGCGTGTCCTGAATATGGGTGCTTGGTGTATGAGTTCATGGAGAATGGGAGCTTAGAGGATAGACTCTTCCGTAGAGGAAACTCACCGCCTCTTTCTTGGAGGAAAAGGTTTCAAATAGCAGCAGAGATCGCTACTGCACTCTCCTTCCTTCACCAAACAAAGCCAGAGCCTCTTGTTCACCGTGACCTAAAACCTGCTAATATACTCTTAGATAGAAACTACGTGAGCAAGATCAGTGACGTTGGATTAGCTCGGTTAGTCCCTGCGTCAGTGGCTAATAACGTCACGCAATACCACATGACATCTGCAGCAGGAACGTTTTGTTACATAGACCCTGAGTACCAGCAAACCGGAAAGTTAACCACGAAGTCAGACATATACTCGTTAGGGATAATGCTGCTTCAGATCATCACTGCCAAGAATCCTATGGGTCTGGCTCATCATGTGTCGAGGGCTATTGATAAAGGAACTTTCAAGGATATGCTTGACCCTGTCGTGCCTGATTGGCCTGTTGAAGAAGCTATAAATTTTGCTAAGCTGTGTCTGAAATGTGCAGAGCTGAGGAAGAAAGATAGACCAGATCTTGGAAAGGATATAGTTCCAGAGCTTGTCCGGTTAAGAAACTTGGGTATGGAAAATGAGTCAGGTATATTATAATACTTATAAAACCCTAAACACAATCTTTATATATATACTAAAACATTATTGCTTACGCTTTGAACATGTTGTATTATTCATTAGGAAGCCAGAATTAGTAACTGGGTCTGAAGATCATATACCTTTCTCAAATCTTTTGAAGACTTCTATGAGGAACCAACAGAGAGATTGCTTGCTTCTCAAGAAAGAAAGTGGTTAAGTGAAGTGTCATGCAGAGATGGCTTTAAGTAAAATATAACCTTGTCAATATTATACGTAACTGTAAAATAATACTTCCACCTTTCTGGCTCTCGGATTAAAAGTATATATTGAACAAAAAATCAATGGTTTATTTGTGAAAAAATTACGCTATGGGTCACATTTATAGTTTGTAATAACATCTTAAGACACATTCTACTCTTGACATACTTTTGACAATAAAAGTTCATATTAAATTCCCAAAATGTCCTTAATCTTAACAATTTTTTTTTTTTTTGTGGCAATTGACTCTTTTGAAGAACATGACGATTGACGAAGAGCCACCGCCATCTCAACCTAAAAAGCACCATCTTCAGCCACAACCTTCAGTCCTTTCCTCCCCGTCGATGAGGTTTTCGTCGCTATGGTTCGCTTTGGCCTTAAATAGCTCACATCTCTCCCCAAAATATGCGTTGAAATTGACAGCACCCCTGTGAATCTCAGACGCTGCATCATGGCGACTCTCTATTTTAAAGCTTCTTTACCTCGATTTTGTTCTTGATCTAGTCAAACTGAGGAATAAAAACATGTTGCTCTCTATCTTAAAACCTTGTCTCAGTTTCCCCCTAAAATATAGTAAGATCCGTAGCTCTATTCTCTGTTTAAATCTTCCTTTACATTAAGTTTTGTTTTTGGTTATGAGTTTCTAATTTCATAAGATACTTAAAGTTACATCCCCTAAAAAGAGTTTATCTTGATGATTTTGAATTTATCTCGTGGCTCTCCTGGTTGCGATAGTCTGCTTTGCTTTGGCTTGTTGTCAACTTCGATATGATAGAGGCTGCAGAGTGTTTCATAGTATCTAGTAGCTCTTCACATGTTGTTGTGCTACTTTTTGAGCAGCATTACAATTTTGTTTCAATGTATGGCTCTTCTTAACTTGTTTTGAGCTATTGTACAGGGAGTTTTGGGCTGGTTTTTGGAGAACCCATCTTCAAACGAAGACAATTCAAATGAAGACAAGTACATACTCTTCTCTTTTGTTTATTATGTACGAGTAGAAAGAAACGTCAAGGTTTTGTCTTTATCAAATCTGACATGGCCTGTAAGTATTGAGAAATTATTTAAATGTGCATTTGATTAAGGTGTTTTACTTTGCAAGACTCTGAGCTCTTTTTTTCTTTAGACTCTTAGCTTTAAGATTTACCACCAACAACTTTATCTGTTAACCAAGTTTTCTAAATATTTTTGTTACCAACGATGATCTAAGTTGACGTATATGATGTAGTTTGAGCAGATGTCTAAAGCTAGGGTCTGGTTCATGTTATCTCCCACATCCTAAAAATGAAGCTACATGTGGAGCAGACACTCATTTTATATGCGAAGAGACAACAAGCTAATGGCGTTGCGTGGTGGCTGAAGTTGGCTGCAAGGAAGAGTGCTATGTAAGTAGCATCAAAAAGAGATCTTCTTAGGGATTCAAGGTTTGTTCTGAGATGTCACTGTGGTTACAAAATTGGGAGAACAAAGATACATATGCTGCTTTATTTGTTGCTTACGCTGCTGCAACTATGCCTATTGCATTTATCTGCTATACAAAAAATGGTGATTATTAACTCAGCCTTTTCGTATGATCCTCTTCTTCTGTTTATAGTTGTAAGAACTGCTTGTTAATAATACCTTAGACATCTCTGGTTTTGAGTTAATATCATGAAAAACAAAAAACTTGTAGTTTTTGGATTCTCAGAAGATGGTACATATATAGTCTGTCTCAGATTTTTGAATAATGCTACAAATTTCAAAACTTATTCAAGATGTTGAGAATCAAAAAGACAACATGACTGATGTACGTTGTTAGAGTTTTAACGATTTACATACGGAACGATGTACATGTGTATATAATTTTTACCATGTACATGTGGATCGCGTGAGTATATATCCATGTGGATACCATTCAGGTTGTACATGTTAGATTGTCCACAAATATTTGACCAAAAAAAAAGATTGTCCACAAATAATACTCATTCATCCTATACTGATTTCTTGGTTGTTATCTACAAACACTCATCCACTATAACATGTACACAAGAACTTGTCTAGATATGTATTAAATATCTGTCAGCATCCAATACCCTTCTCCACCTTAAGTTTTCCATATGGATATGTATTCATTGATGCTTTTTTTCAACCCATTCACACCAACAACACGAGAAATGAGCTAAAAACTGCAGCCTTTTGAAAAGACAAATCTTTCCCTTAAGAGATCTAACTATTAAACTGAGTTACAAGAGTAAGACAACTGCATCAACTGGGAGCTTGGACTCGACCATATAAGCAAACACTAGTGATTCTTAACTACTTGATAAGGCAAAACGCTACACATTGGTGTAGTCACTAGTTAACTACAATCAAGAACCAAGATGACCCTTTATGGTGACACCACTTCGGACAGCAACGCTCTAACTTTTGCTTGCATAGAAGAAAGTAGCAGGTCAAGTGGGTGTCTTTATCACAGCTTCCACACCAGTTGATACAAACTGCCCTCACAAACAAAAACTCCCCACCCACTTTAAACACCAAACTATCACTTCGATTGGTTATATAGTTTCCCAGATGTTCATCTATATCCAGTTCAATTGTATATAACTTAAGCTGGAAATTAAGTTTTATGATGGGAGAGCTCAAGACAAAAAGCTTTAAAAAATGAGAGAATGTGGCGTGTGACCTTCAAATAGGAAGTTGTCACTGTAAATTGTGGTTAGATCCTCTGATTTGGAGATAATGAAGCGGAGACGCTGACGATTGCACATCTTAGAGCTTTATTTTTTGGTAAAATAAATGGAGTTTGAAGCCATGTTGGAGGGATTAAAAATGGTATGATTTTAATTGAAATATCTCGTTTACATCATCACCGAAAATTGACAGCCGTATGCTAGAGAAGCTTTACGACGGTGGTTTTATCTTTTTTGTTTTCAAGTGCTAGTGAGATGAAGGAACCAGAATAGTCAGCTCCCTTTCTATTAAAGCAAGGGTAAAATGGAGATATCATATTTTGCACAGTGGAAAAACTACCCCAATAGCAAAAAGTGTCTTATCTTGTAACACAAAGTGAAAAAGTGATCTATAGTGTAAATGACTCTTTATTTGTTACGTATCCAGTTTGGGATGGTATTCGAAGACACCGCTACATTATCGTACATATTGTTTAGTCACCGTTACGACACTTTCACATTAAATAATTAATAAGGTAATAGTTTCAAACTCCAAATTGTTACATGGTATCAGAATCCATATCCTAAGTACCATTAACTCTCAATTAATATAATTCCTTTTGTTGGGTATAAAAATCGTACTTAACCTTTTGACCGGGTGTAATTATCGTACTTGACTCGTTTTGACCGAATAAAGTTTTAAAAATTCTGGCTGATAAAAGTTATTATCTCGAAAAAGAATATTAGAGATAAAGTATCCAACCTCGAGACATTAGACAATATATAAAAGATTAAGTCCAATCAATTTATCACTAATTAATTTTAAATTAAAAGATCATATTAACATAGTATCAGAGCATTAATTAACGAGGACATTTAAGTAATGTATATGCATCCATGCTTTGTGATATTCACTATCTTTGGATAATTTTTTATAAGATGCATCATCTATTATGGGAAAATCTAGTTCAAAAGAGAAACCACCTTCTTTCAATTCGGCAGAAAGTCCTCAAATTGATTTTGAGAGAGAAGATCAGCATCCATATGAGGATCGTCTGAACATCCCTGAAAATCATACTAGAGATATATTTAGTTTGTGTCATGAATGTATACATGAATGCAAGTTGGTGGACAAACCTATCTTCGCTTGTAGTAATTTTATTTGCCTTTGTTCACCCGAGAAACTTGACTAATATATTGTAATGACTTTCATACGATTTAATAAAATTGTTGACTAGTTTAGATATAGTAAATCCTAAAGATCTTTTGGTTCTTTTGCTCCTACAATTCAAATCAAAATAGAAATCACTAATAGCTTCAGGTGATATCATTGTGGTAAGTAGATAAATGAGACTTGTTGAAAAGCTCACCAAAAGTTACCGACATCATCCGTTTTAGCATTATATATATATATGTGTTTTCAGAGGTTAATTTGAGATTTACAAAAGCATTACAACTACAAATACCACTTGGTACTCAAAGAGAGATTGTAAAACAAAATATAAATATAAGATGAAATAAATCAATCGAATGCAAATATCTTTCAAATGAAATTGATACAAAGCCAACTTTGAAACCAAAGTATGAAAGAACAATGACAGAACAAAAAGAAGGGATTTAGAGTGGGTGATGCTTTTGGTTCTCATAATGTTTTTGAGTATACATTGAGAAATGAATCTCCTAGCTCAACACATATTGACATACCACTCTCGCCTCCAACTCCTGTTAAATCTTAGCATATTTTTCAACCTAAGCAGAAACATATGATCCCACATAATCAATTTGATTTTTTAAGCACAAGGTTTGTATTTAAAAGTTTTTAAAAAAAATCAGTATCATTTGTAAATTTGTTAAGCTAATTGCAAATTGTGCTTACATCATTAACCTGAAAAGAAAGAGGAGAGTATGTAACTTTATCATGACCAAAGCATCTCTTATCAAAGCCACCTTGTGATTTATAAATGTCCGAGTAAGCGATGAACTCCACACTACTCACCAACTTTTAGATCATCAAAATGGGCCTCCTAACTCATAATCATCATGGTCAACTCCTGTTAATTTCTCTCGAAAGTTATACATGATCTTGTATATTCTTACACGAAGGGATGACAATTGTCGACCCCTAATTCATAAAGATATCGTTTACTTACAAGCGATAAACTATCTCATCAAATTCTCCAATCACATAATTAGCTAACTAATCCATATTGTCTATGAGAAATGAAAAACAAATTCACAGTTGTTTTAAAACTTTCTATAAGTAAATCCATATTGTCTATGAGAAATATTAATAAACTATCTCAAATCTCCAATCACATAATTATCTTACAAGCGATAAACTATATCAAATCTCCAATCATATAATTAGCTAACTAATCCATATTGTCTATGAGAAATGAAATACAAATTCATAAAGTTATCGTCTGTTTCGTCACACATGGTTCTTAAACTTTCTCTAGCCCTCTCTTTACTTTTGTACCAGGTGAGTATGTACGAGTTTATTGGCATTTGTATAAGGCCAGCTATCTTATTTTATAAAAAATGAAAATTCTGCATATATAATCATGAAACAAAAAACTTGATCTCTATAAATGTAAAATATTGTTAAATATTTAAAAGCAGATCCAGTTGCAAACTTCTCATATCATTACCTTTTTGTTAATAAGAAAATTTCGACCTTTTGCAGATAGTGTTTTGGTCAGGATCTTCAGGAATCAGTTTTTGATAAGTTTGGCTGCTTGGGAGCAGGACAGTAGTCAACCTTCCACAAGAGCTACCTGCGCTAAGTTACCTCAAATTATTTTTTATTTGATGTTAGTATAATTAAGCATAGAACCTTAAAATAATCAAACCAAATATAGATCTTTTACGAGAGAGAGAGAGAGAGAGAGAGAGAGAGAGAGAGAGAGAGAGAGAGAGAGGGTGACAGAGAGAGAGTAAGCACACATAGCTTCAAGCATGAAACCCTAATTTTTAAAAAGCATGCAAGAAAGCCACCATGTGTGCTCACTCTCTTCTGTCACCTCCTCATACCTTCGATGGAAGAGAGAGCATGTGACCAGACTTGAATACCTTAGGCTTGTGAAACATTCAACTTAATTGATTAATCTACTTTCATATACATACACTTATATATCTAATTATATATTCTGTATACATATATATATATATATATATATATATAATATCTTTAAAATCATATAATTCATAACTCTATTAGGGAACTAAGAGCAAGACTCTAGACCCTTACATCTTTATATCTTTGGATGTGGGAAGAAACTGAGACCTGTCGGGCCTTTTTATAGCCAATTGGATATAGAGAATGGTCTAGAAACAAAGAGGGAGAAAGAAAAAGAAAACTCTCTCATGAATTATTGATAAAGATTGTTCCGTTTTCCAACCACGTGAATGGCATTTACTAAGATGCCGACTTACTACTTGATGTTTTCGAAGTCATCTTCTGCTTTTGCTAATCAAATTAACCTTTTTAAAACTTATCATTATATCACGATCATACCTCACTACTATATATAAATATACACTTTGAAATACTGGTTTGTATATCCATGTTTTATATATTGTCAATACTTATATAATACGATATATGATATGTAAATATATTTAAATACAAAAGTATACAAAATTGCTCTTGGTGGCGAGTTACCAAATTGTTTAGTGTGAACAGCGTATTCAATTAATAATGCACATTTAAAACTAATGTGGTCCAAAAACTTTGGAATAATACTTAACAAATAAAAACTTTGGAATAAAATATAGATGACGTTTGTCAAAGAAAAAGAAGACATTGGATGAAGTGTAATTCTCTTAATATGAAAAGATTAGTTTGTGAAATTTAGCTAGCGCAAAGCATATATGACTTTTGTTTTTATATGATTTAATAGAATATAAAATTGGACCGCCCAATTAGAAATCAACAGAGTCTCATCATGAAAAAGATCAGCCACACCCAAATATTCAACACGGCGCTAAAGCATCTTAAAGCATGCATGCTTTTTCAAAAACATTTTAAAACTAAAAAAAAAAACATTTTAAAACTGTATGGCATTATGCTCTACTTCAATGAAACTTCACAAATAAAATTAAAATGTTGTTACAAGAATCTTTGGTTTGCATGTCCTTGTCTTACAAGATGTGATTAACTTTGTGTACTAGTTTCTAGTTTGTTACAAGATTTCTATCGTGAAGACTAAAGTCAACCCAAAATGTAAGACGACCCTGTTAAAAATTAGTTTTGAGTTAGAATTTTGTAATTCTGTTATTTTATCTTATTCTTATAACCATTTCCTTAATGTTTTAGTTGTTTAACTATTTATACCACAAATTGTTATTATTATTTTTTTTTGTCAACTAATTGTTATCTTATTTTAACCTTTTTATATATCCAGAACCACGATGAGATCTGCTGAGAATGTGAACATGTAATGATGACACTTGACCTGCTGCGTGCAGCATTGGTGCGTACAACCAGGTTCAGAGTATGAGATAGTTGGTCTTTTTCCTGCCAGGATAAAGAATATATACCACCCAAAAAAGATTTAACTAATAATTCCAAATATAGAAAGCGCGTATAGTTCCTCCTTCCTTAACAGTTTCCTTTTTGGGAAAACCACACACAATAGAACCATAAACTATAAATTATTTTTGTTTTCCTTATTTCTGGCTTTGTTATGCATTTTAATAAAAAAAAAATTTGGACAACGCATTTTAGTAATTTATCTATATAGCATTAGATATATAGACTTGTGATCTTCATCGCACTTAAGTGACTGATAGACTAATTAATAAGTCTCCTGAGCAGTGAATCTACATCATAGTTTGTGATGGAGAATATTGATGTGTATTTAGACCGTTTAAACAAAAACCAAGTAGAGTTTTTTTTTTTCATTTATTAGTTTAAAGTAAGGAAACTGAAAAATAAGCACTTCATGTGTTCATAATGTTTTAATCCTCTCCAAAACGAATATTAAAATAAAGTCTGTCTGGGTCATTCATATATCCCCCCCTAGTGGCAAATCTATGTGATAAGATATCGACTTTTGAGGGACATAATATTCACTTTGACTTCTAGTTTGGAGCCATTACTTGACGTTGAAGCCTCAGAAAATGAACCAAAACCAAAAGAGAGTTAACATCAAATGCATTTTAGACAGTTTGGACTAGACTAATACGGAAGAGTTATGGAGATATCAGTGTTTATTATAAATTTTGTTATAACAATATTGCGTTGGTGTTAGTGTTAGAGATCAAGAAGGCTTGTTCGTGGGACAAATGACAGTAGTAATTAAAAGTTCTTTGACATACAAATGTGTGGTGATACAGATTGTATTTTGAGCATTTTTTTATCGATTAAAAGGAATTTTAGAGAGTGACCTGACCACACACAGGCTTTACTTTAGTATTAGTACTGCTAATATTCTCTACTCCGGTGCGGTTTTTCACCACTTTCGGCGTGGGAATCACGTGGAGAGCCCCTGAGTAGACACGTGGTCGACAGGAATTTGCCGACCCAGCCCCCACATTGTATGCAAGTGGACAGCAGAACCACGCTGGTCATTTATCCCTTCATCTTAATTTTAAAAGATCGATTCGATTCGATTCTTGGTATAATAATAATATGGCTTATCCGCTTCCCGGCTACCTACTCGACCGGAAATGTTAAGGAGTCTGTGGGCATGGGCTCAGATTGGACCTTACTTGCCTTTAGAAATTATTGGGCTTTTTAATCCCCTATATATTAATCCTGGAGCATTATAATTTTTAAGTGTAGCCACGTGTCATCACGAAAATGATTCTCAGAATCCTTAGAAAAAAGTTGGTCCATCTAATTATATATTATACTTTTATTAAATTAACATACATATTGATTAGTAGTGCATAAAAGGATATTTTACATTCTTTCCTTAAATAAAAGCTACGGAATTACCTAATATGATTAACATATATATGAAAATTAATGTTTTGAATAATAAAGATTTGATAATATATTTTGTATTCTTCATCATTTTTTAATTTATATTATTAAAAATTAAACAATCATATTAACCATATAATAAAAAATCTAAATTTTTTTTCTTACATGTTATATTATGAATTTTTAAAAACAACTATAAATTACTAAAACAATAAAAGAATTACAATCAAAATTTTGTGAACAATGTTTTTATTTTTTGTTATAAAAAGATACAATTTAAAAATCACATAAGTATATAATAAAAAATCTAGATTTTTTCTAATTTACTATATTTTAATTTTTTTAATATAAATTACTAAGGCTATTAAAAATCTATGATGAAATTGTTTTGATCAATTGTTTAATTTTTTTATTATAACAAGATATAAATGATCATAAAACCATGTAAATATGAAGTCTCATTTAATATATATATATACATTTATTTCAATATCATTTAAATTAATATATATATATATCATATATAAAATACATAAACATGTTAATAAAAATAATATTTTAGTCACAACAAATATAAAAATGTTAATAAAATCATATGAGTATCAAGCCTCAATAAATAAATATTTATATTAAATATATTATATATCTATATCAATATCATTTGATTTTAATTATATATTTTATAACATAAATAAATGGTTTATTTTGTTTTTTATCAACAAAAAGTTTTGTAAATAAAAAGAAAGAAAGTTTTTATTTATGTTATTACTCGAATTTAATTGTATACGTAATAACTATTCGCTCTTCAATTATTCAATATATTTATTATTGCATAATATGTAAATTAATACAAAATAAATAGAGTTAATTGGTGGAATAACCATAATGAAAAAAAAATAGGCAAATAACCATAAAAAAAAGTTACCAGAAGTGAGAGGATAATTGTGCAAAATGTGGACCCTTCTTTCCTTCACAGCGCGTCAATATATAAAACAAATAGTGAGAGGATAATATGTAAAGTGCGGCCTAATATGTTCTAAATGCGTATACTATTCTATTTGCATAGTCCATAATAGTATGGTATGTTAATAACATTACTTAAATTTTAGGTTTCATACATTATGGTGTACATTATAGAATAAATGGAGCGACAAACAAATAAAAAAGTTGAGAGAGAGAGAGAGAGGAGGGGAGGGGAGGGGAAGGGAGAGAGAGAGAGAGAGAGAGAGAGAGAGAGAGAGAGAGAGAGAGAGAGAGAGAGAGAGAGAGAGAGAGAGAGAGAGAGAGAGAGAGAGAGAGAGAGAGAGAGAGAGAGAGAGAGAGAGAGAGGAAAGAAATGATTATATATAATTCTATGTTTCCAAATAGCAAAGAACACAACAAAATTATATCTCATTTGAAAAAAATCTTACTATACTATCTAAATGTGTAAGATAATATAGAATAGTATATAATATTTTCAATATATTATAATTAATTACATATTGGTTGTTCGATGAGAGAACAACACGAAAATATGAGAAACTGTGTAGAGTTTTAGTTGAGTTAAAACTCTAGATTGATCAATTCACATCAAATTCTTTAATATTTATGTTTTAAGTATGAGGTATCATTTGAAGTACAAATTAAATTATACTATATGAATTTATGATATATTATAGACTTTAATTTGATTTCTAATCTAACATGATATATCAAATGTTATAAATATATATATATATATATATATATATATATATATATATATATTTTAAAATTTTCAAAACACATCATAAATAGAAAAAAATCTATATTTTTTGTTAGTATTTTATAAATTTAGATAATTATTTTTAATAAAACTAGAAGATAAATAAGATTAGAGGGGAAAACATTTTACAACAAAATAAAAAAATAAAAGAAAAACAAAACCACTACACATACTTATATAAAAGGGTATAACAACAATTAATACACAATATATATAGTGTATTCTAGCCATGTAGTTGCTATGGTCATTTACCAAATTAATTTTTTTCTCATGGTTATCATTGCTAATTTCCCAAATAAATAATATTATCTACAAATAACTTTTATACATAACTAATCTTCATTCTGCGCAAGCATGGATCTCAAATGTTACTTGATCATATCATTTCAAAAATATGATTCTTCATATCGAAGTGAGATGATGAATTATAACATTTGAATGATATCATTGAAGCCCAATGTAAATTAAATAAGTTTAAAAAAATATCAACAAACATCACCCTACTCATCAACATTATATTGACGATTCATAACTATACATTTGGAGATTTATGACATCATGATTGAATAATCAAGATTAATATTCAACGATAATTAATATATTAATTTCATTCCGCGCATGCGCGCGGGTAATCATCTAGTTGTACTATTAAACGGTAAACAAGTCGTTGATTTTCTTCTTTATCAGCTTATACTTTCTTATACTATTTCATTAATCTATAAAATACAGTGTACTTTCAATGTGGGAAAAATTAAGCACGTTGATTAAAGGTGTGTATAATGGCCCCTTGTATGTTTGCTGGTTGTCACGTTCCTACACGAATATGTGAATAACCGACATTATTACACACAACTTCCTCATTGACCGTTTCTTCACATCAATCAATGGTCAACTATATATAAAAAAATACTCGTTATATATAATAAAACATTTATTTTAAAATAAATGTAACTTTAGATAATATAAATAATCATATAGTAATATTAATTTCATATACTATATAATTATTTATAGATATAAAGACCAAAATAGACTTTAAAAAGATTTTATTTCTAAAATAGTATTCAAAGAAAAAATAATCAAAATAAACTTTATTAAATGGTGTAAATATATATTTATAACCTTTGAATTAATTAATCTAAACTTATGGTTTAAAGTTTGGTTTTGGAGGTGAAATTTATAATTAAATAAATGTTAAAAAATATTAAATTTTTTAAAGTAAAATATGTCTATTTTGGTTTTTTTTTTAATGTTATTTTTGTGACAAAAACTTCAAAAAATTTTATTTGAGAGATTTGATCGTAAATAATGCCGCTTTGGTATTATTCTCATCCTTTGTCTCTACACTTATTCTTCTCTGAGCTGTAACGAAAAGAAAAAAATATAAAGAAGAAAAGAAAGATTCTCAAGAACTCTCTAGCCGGCTTGAATGGAAGATTACGGCCGTGAACGACCGTATGGAGGGATGCAGATCCAGCCTTACAACGGAACCGGAGAGTTAAGGAGCTATAGCGCTTCTTACGGGACGGCGACGGAGAACATGTATGATGTGAAGAAGGGGAAGTCGGTAGGGAGGTCGAAGTCGTGGGGGATAACGGACCCGGAGGTGAAGAGGAAGCAAAGGGTGGCGAGTTACAAGATGTATAGTGTTGAAGGCAAAGTCAAAGGCTCTTTTACTAAAAGTTTCAGATGGCTTAAGCAGAGGTACACCCAGGTCGTCTATGGCTGGTGGTGATTTTTTTTCTTTTTTTGTTATTCTTCTTCTTCTCATCTCTTTGTGTTTTTTCTTTTGTGTAATTAACTATGTTGCGTTCTCTTATATATATATATCTATGTGTGTTGTATTGTTCAATGTAAGTGTGATGGCCACAAAATTATATATGTGATCATTAGTTTACATACTTTTTTTTATAAAATTTCACAAAGCTTTGGATGAATCTTTTGCACCCGTATGTAAGACATGGTTCAAACTAGATAATTGACAGGTCTCTTGTGCTGCTGCAAGTTCATGACATATGAACCATTCTTGTTTTTTTTTTTCATTTATATAATCTTGTATTTAGACTTTGATATGGTTGGGTTTATGTGCCTGACTCTATCCGGTGAATGACGAATCAATATCTCCCTCGTTGGTTTTACAGTATCATGTTCACATCCGGGTTGAATGGAGAACATACATATCTTAATATTTGGCCTGGCAACACAAATCTCTAGCCCAAAAACACGTTTCTAGGTCTCGATTGTTTGTTTGGGTTGCAAGTTACACACATTTGTTTCATATATCAGTATATATATGCACTTGTCATTTGTATTTACAAAAAAATATACAATCTCTAGTGTATTCTCTTATTTTTATCTCTAAATAAAAGAATTCTATAATGAAGATGAGTTTTGCTTCAATATATTTTTTTTTAAATGGAAATCTCTAAATATATAACAAAATATAGAGGAATTTTATTTATTCTTCTATAAATAAAAGAAAAAATAGTAATTTTTATTTTAGAAACAAAAATAGAGATGTGTTGGAGTCGTTTTGCCTTTAAATATTATTATAGAGATGAAAATATTCATAAAAAGTTATGGAAATGCAATTAGCCATGGAGGTTAGGCAGGTTTTGCTATAGCTTAACCAACTAAAACGCAATAATTAATTTATTCAGGAATAGTGGATGAAAAGGTTTTAGTTTTGTATAATAGTCTTCATAATAGAATAAAGAATTGCTATAAAAAGAGTAATTACTATTTTTATAATAATAAAAAGTTAGGAAGAGGGGAATGTTAATAACGTAAGACATCCGGAAACAAAAAACAACTGGGAGCTTTAAGATTGTCGTCTCGTCACCGGATCATGTGGGAGTCGATATGCCTGACGCTTGCGGCCACCGCCGGTAACAACATCGGCAAGGTTCTTCAAAAGAAGGGCACTATCATCCTCCCTCCTCTCTCCCTCAAGCTTAAGGTCTCTCTCTCTCCCTCTAATGCTATTTCCGATTCTCAATTTGACGGATCTCTTACGTTTTACATCTTGGAAAATTCGAATTCGAGATAAAAATCTCGTCTTTAGGGGGGATTCGATCGGAGTCCTTTCTTCAAGTATTGGGTTGCTTTACAATTTGATTCAAACGGGATGCTTGATCGACTCTGGATGTGGTGGTGATCACTTTTCTATGGGAAAGCTCACATTTTTTATCATCAATTTTGTGGTATTTTCAGGTGATAAGAGCATATGCTGTTAACAAACCTTGGGCGTTAGGTTTTCTCATGGATATTTTTGGGGCTTTGTTGATGCTCAGAGCTCTTTCACTTGCTCCTGTAAGTTATAATGATTGTTGCTTTTGAGATTGTCTAGTATTGATTATTGGCTCTGCCTCTTAACCTTATACACTGATTTTCTACTCTTTCCAAACCTGTTGTTTAGGTGTCTGTTGTTCAGCCAGTCTCTGGATGTGGACTTGCTATTCTTTCTGTCTTTTCCCATTTTTATCTCAAGGAAGTCATGAATGTTTTTGACTGGATTGGGATTACCATCGCTGGCATTGGCACCATAGGTAAACATTTGAGAAGTTATGATCGTAGGGAAAATTTCATCTATTATAATTTGAGGATTCTGCTGTAGGAGTTGGTGCTGGTGGTGAGGAGCAAAAAGCATCTTTGATATCTGTCTTCCAGTTGCTCTGGCTAGCTCTTGTTGTTGCCATCTTGTTTGTAGGTACCTTTCCTTACATGGTATTTCATTACAAAGTCTATGTTGACTTTAGCTTACCTGTATATATCATCATTTCCAACTCTGACCATTTGACCAATTGGGTCCTTTTCATCTTTATCAGATAGTAATGTCACTTAATTGGTGTGGTAATGGTAATGTTTCTGATAACTCGTGTGTTGATTATTTGCAACAAGGTACTACTAAATGCTTGGCTTCATATCTATAAACGCCAGCGCAGGGAGCAGGAGCTGGTATACCATCCTCTTTATTGTCAATTTGTTTAGTCTCTTTTGAGCTATAAGAGCCATATAGTATCCTCTGATGTTATTTTCTTTGTATTTCTCCTACCGAATGCACTAATCCTAGTTTTTTTGCAGATGGAATATGAAGTGGTGGAAGAAATTATATATGGCTTGGAATCTGGGGTTTTATTCGGGTATTTTTGCTACCCATAAACATCAAAGCATTCAGTTTGGTCTATGTTATGAGTCTCTGATATTATCCCATTGGCTTCTCTTATATATCGATTACAATGTGTTGTTGATTCTAAATCATCCAAGGACCAATGTGCTGGAGTGTATGTAGGAACATATCCAAAGAGAATAAAACTATGGTTGAACTGTATTTGCTGCTTGTTGCATAGCTGACAACAGTTTGTAACTCATTTGATCACAGGATGGCATCTGTAGTATCAAAGATGGGTTTTGTATTCGTGGAGCAGGGGTTTTCTTCAATGTTCATTCCCATGTGCATATCCATTAGTATATGCTGTAGTGGAACAGGATTTTTCTACCAGGTACGTTGTCGGTGCTTAGTCCCTTTCCACTTGCTAATAGTCTTTATCTGCATAGGAGTGCACCGTCGTGTATAACATAACAGGTTATCATCCTGTAGTTTGGTATTCATCATGATTCTAGTCTTTGTCTTTTTCCCCTTACTTTATCAGACCCGGGGACTAAAACACGGGAGAGCAATTGTAGTATCTACTTGCGCTGCTGTGGCATCAATTGTAACAGGTGTGGTCGCGGGAATGTTTGCTCTGGGTGAGAAACTGCCCACTTCACCATCTGGTCGACTTTTACTTCTCTTGGGATGGTAACGTTCCACTCACCATACAGTCATTATGTGCATAAACAGAACCAGATTGCAGAAGTATAGTTTCTGAATGATGGTAGAGTCTTGATCCTTTTTTGCAGGTTACTAATCATGCTAGGTGTTGTATTACTCGTGACATCATCACGACTTGTCAGACATCTTCCAAGGTCATTCCGGCGTTCCAGACAGACGAGTGTAGAAAGAGGTTTCAACATGAGGCGGTCAACATCTCACACGCCAAAGGATACAAACCCAAGTGCGGTTATCCAAGCAGCAACATTGCACCATCTCTTATCATCCGCATCAAAGGAGAAAGACTAAGGCTTGGAAGAAATTTGTGACAAAGTGTCAGATTTTCAGAGTTCATCTCATTGATACTGCAGTTGTGGGAACAGTTACAAGATCAGAGCTTGTGATCAGTTCATGACTTAACCTTTGGTATCTGAACTGTGAAATATGAGTTCCCTTTATTATATGGCTCTAATTGTGCAAACTGTGAGTTTGGTATCAATACAAGACGATCGAATAACATAAAGTCCAATGTGGGTTTTATGTTTAAATTGTTTTTTCTTTTTCTTGCTCTAATCGTAGACATTTGAATGAACTTGTGAGTATTGGTGCCGGGGGAGTCACGTTAAACCGTCTGAAAAGACCAGAACGAACACACTTCATCATTAGAAGAAAGTCAGATGGCATAATAGAAGAGAAACCGAACGAACATCCAATGCATCCAGTTAGGTTGGGGCTTAACTATGTTGGTACCAAAGAAGGACATACTTCAAATCTGATGGAGACAATATATGTTTTTGATAATGAAATGAAGTGACACACTCATCTTCTGTGGGTCCTAATCCCCACACACTCCCATTCAGCTTTTGTCTTCGGCCCCTCTGGACCTTGACAGAAAACTCAAGTGTCACTTGTCAATAATTATGGTTTCAGGAGTAGAAGATTTATAGTTTGTACTTGTAGTTGGACTAGATTGGAAGGTTGGTTACATATAACATTATGCTTAGACAACTTTTAATAATGCGACAATGGCAATGTGAGCGAAGTTCAAAGAAAAAGCCTATGCAAATTTTTAAACGTATTAGTGTTTTGTGGTACATTGTTAATAAAGACAAAACATTGATCAAAATCCCAAAAAGAGTGGCCAAGACGATAAAATGTCTTCTAACTGATTGACAAACCACAAAAAAAAGGTATCAAATGATTCTCTAGCTAGTTTTGTTTCTATATTTTTTTTGTTAATACATTATCTTTTGAAATGCTTAGTGGTGGTTGGTAAGATGAGACCATTAAACTCGTTTTTAACGGATATTAATAGTTTTGATTACTCTAAATAGTGGTAAAGAATACATCAAACTTTGACCGAATCTCTTTACTATCTAAAAACCATGTTCTATAGTCTCTTATTATACTAATCATTTATTACCATGAACATCATCATCATCACTTTTATAACTACAAAGTCAATGACTAATCAAAATGATCCAACGTAGAAGAAAGAGGAAGACTTATTCAATCATTCCCACACCAGAAAAGAAGAAACCTATCAATCGATGTCCAACTTGGTCACACATCATTCACATTTTTTTTTTGCTTTTCTACTGAAGCAATCGAATGGAAGGGACCACACACTCCTATCCCAATGTTACATTCACTGTGATATGAGTCTTGTGGGTAAGGACTTTTCTGCATCACCCACAATCATAAAGATTCCTCCTTTCTTTCTTTGGTGGAAACCAACATCAACACAATAAAAGTTTTAGACTTTTTTCTTTAATCTTTATAATAGAGAAAACATCCTAAAAAAAAACTTTAACTAATTGGGACCCAATGTGATGTTTCAAATTGCAACAAGATTTGAGTTTTCTTATACACACTGTGGAATCTGCAAATAAATCAGATTAAAACTTGAAATGGAAGTAGTAGCATATGCTAATCAATAAGAATGTTTCATTTTCTTTTTCTTTTACTTTATTGCTGCTTGCTTTGTTGTCCTGGGTAAGCTCCAAGTTCCTCAACATTCCAGCTTTCGTGGGCTGCAACATGCTTGTGTGAAGGAGTATATTCCTGTCAAGAATATGAAAAACAAACTCTGAGGAGAGATACACTAATCACATAACAAGAAAAAAGGGAATGCTAAGTTTCTGTACCTCCATCTTCTCCATAAGCTCTTTGGCTGTTGGTGCAGAAACCACAATATTACGTGCCCCTGGTTTGATAAAACCTTCTTCCACGCCCGTGTCAAATAAAGCAAGAAGACTGTTATAGTACCCATCAACGTTCAATATACCAACCTGCAAGAAAACAATTACAAACGGATCAAAACATAGGATTCAGTAGCCTCTACTTCTTCCTGAGAAGAGTATAGGAAATGTTATAGTACCGTCTTCTTATGGATACCAAGTTGTGACCATGTTATCATCTCCAGCAGCTCCTCCATTGTTCCATAACCTCCTGAAACAGAAAAATTCAAAACTTTCAGCTTCACAAAGTTGCTTTGAATGGGTATTAAGACGTTTTCTCACCAGGGAGCGCAATGAAGGCCTCAGCTTCTTGTGCCATTGCAGCTTTTCGTTCGTGCATGTCTGCAACAACCCTTACTTCTCCAACAGTCTCACCAGATATCTGATGAAGGTAGACCATACAACTATTTAAAGTCCATAACTCTTCTTCCTCTCTTGATCTTAAACCATAAGAACTCACACAAGAACTAAACTGAACACTAAAACACATTCATCATTAGATAGAAGAAGACAACATACCTCAATTGGCATCAAAGCTTTGGGAATGATCCTGCAAGTTACAGATCAGAAACTCTTAGAAAAGTTGAGACATGAAGGGGGCTTTTAAGAGTTATAAAGCTGTTTCAAGAGTCTTAAAACTAACCCTAGTACATGGAAACCACCTTCATAAACTCTCCGGGAAATAAGACCCATCAACCCAACACTTCCTCCTCCATAAACCAAATCTATCTTCCTCTTCACCTACACAGTTTTCAGATGGACAACACATTTAAAACCCATAACAATGCTCTGGATACATTGAACCAGATAATTAACTAAAACCAATCAACCAAACAAAGCTAACACGTTCAGAAAACAGAGGAAAACCGTAAGGAACCATCCTTGGGTTCATAATAGTCAACCGTAAGATCTCTAATGCTACAGCATCACAAACCCCTTGTGTGTAGACCACTTTGAACAAACAAGTAAACTTAAAAGTTGGTGTTTTAGGTATTCAAAAACAGAGGAAAAGCTCTGATTTTTTTTTTTCGTTGTGTTTCGACAAAGTTGATTTCTTGTCTATTGATGGAATGAAAAGTTGATGTCTTTATCACAAAACCAAACGAGAAGCAAAGAGAGAGAGAGAGAGAGCAAACGAGTTCATTGCCGAGTTCGATGGCAGCATCACTGAAAACTTCTCTATAACCAGAGTGGCTTCCGCAAAAGACACAAACTTTCCTGAACCTGCTTCTTCGCTGGTTCTCCTCCTCCATCAATGGTTCAAAATCTACAAAAGAACAGTGTGAAGTCGTTATAAGGAACAAAACCTTTGTGTGGCGAGATAAAAGTGACAAAGACGAAACCTTTGTGTGACGAGATTATATACGACGGGATGCAAATATCGAAAACAAAACAAAACTCTAATCCAGAGTGGAAGAATCGGAACATCTCTGTATTTAAATTGTGTTTTTTTCTACTGTATTGGTAAATTGTATAAATAAAATAATTACTGTGGTAAATTTGGCATTTGAGGTAAAAAATAGTTTTGGGGGATAATAGATTGTAGCGTTTTAGAAAATACAAAATGGATCATTTTGGTATAATATCTTGAAAAATATTTGGCGAAATCACAACTACAATTTTACTTAATGAATTAGTAACTCTATTAAATATAATAAGTAGTATGTGTTATGTGTTACTAGTACTTATTTAAACTAGCTAATAATCCCCACTTTGCATGAAGTGAAATATTTGATAATTTTTTTTTTAAAATTATCTTTTGATAATAACAAGAGATATGTGAAATAAATTTAAATGATTGGATCAAATTGAAATTATTTTTATTTTTATTAATTCAAGTAGGATACTTATTTTAAAATTGAAAAAAAAAATATATATATATATATGTATTTTTACATACTATATATTTTAATTTAACAATATTAAAATAAAAATTTACTTTATCTGCATATCTATTAAATAAAATTTATTTCTCATATGTTTTATGGTTTTTTCTTTTTTGTTATAACAAAAATATTCAAATTACTAACCACATAGTTTTTGGTGTGAGATTTAAATATTTTTAATAAATATAGTATTTTAAAAAAACTAAAATAAAAAATATTTTTTTTAAATTTTTATTATATATTTAATGTCATTATTTAGTTTGTTTGAATAGTATAAAATTAACAAAAATAATAAGATGTACATAAATTATTCTTAAATTTTTATTAATCAAAGTCATTAATTATCATATATATATCTTAGTCACATTTGATGATTCTGTAATTCAATATAAAGAAATAAACAAAAGTATTTTTTTTGTATATTATTAATCAATTTTATTGTTAATTTAGTGATAAGTAAAATATATGAATAGATGACCAGTTTTTTTTTCAAAAACTCTAAAAAGTATTTTAATAACAACAGATGATATAATTTAGAGATAAAGACCAAAATAGATCTTAAAAAGTTTTTGTCCCAAAAATAGCATCTAAAGAGAAAAATGATTAAAATAGACTTTATTAAAGGATGTAAATATATATTTATACATTTGGGCTAACTAATCTAAACTTAGGGTTTAGAGTTATGGAGTGGGGGTTTTGGAGTTGAGATTTAAAAATTAAAAAAAATTAAAAATATAAAAAATTTCAAAATAAAAAAGGTCTATTTTGGTCATTTTTTCTTTCAAGTGCTATTTTTGTGACAAAAACTTCAAAAAGGCTATTTGAGAGATTTGCCATATAATTTATATGTTTGATTAATATAAGGAATATAACAAAATTGCTTATTTTAATTTAAAATATTCGACGTGCATAGATATGGCGGACAGAGGAAGCCCACATGAGACTCCACATCTCCTTCCCTCGTCCAACGCTAATCTGTCGCCTTTTGTATTTTTATAAAGGTTACATATAAATATCCGATTCATTAATTAACCTGTTTTGTTGTTTAGAACATATCCACTTGGTATTTAATGGGATTAAACGGGACTACCTTGGTCTCTTTCTAGGTTAGGGCATGATTAACCCTGGAACCCCAAGTGGGGTTCCTATTTTTTTTTTTAAAATTTTTTTTTTTTATTTTAAAAAAAAAAAATTAAAAAAATAAATAAAAAAGAATCAGTTACGGATCGCCACGTGGCAGTGGAGTCCGCAAACAGTATAAGAAACCCTAAAAAACGGTTCTTATTTAGGAGTTTTAAGAAGCGGTTCTTGCACTGTTCATGGACCCCACATGTTAGTGGGGTCCGCGAACAGTGTAAGAACCCCTCTTAAGATACCCCATTAATCATTCAGTTTTTTTATATTTGACGTTCTAAGATTATGCACACAGATTAAGAAACATTTAATCTTTTATTATTTTTTAAACAAAAACATCATTAATTGTTTACCTAACCACAATACAACCAATAATAAAATAGAAAGTATAATATCATTGGTCATCTAACATTAATTATTAATAAATTTTATATAGAAAATTGAAAACGTCAAATAATTTGGAACAAAAAATTTCTCCCAAAATGTCAATTATTAAAAAACGGAGGGAGTATTGTTTATGTGAATTAATTATATGGAACATGTTGGTTCTGGATCATATAATGGTGGGTCATTTTATTTGTACGATAATTCAGAAGATTTTCATTCTTTGAGTTTGGTTCTTGGATCTTGTATTTGCTTAGAACATATTCACCGACGATCTTAGAACTATTCAGAGTTTTTTTTCCTTAAGTCCTTAATTAATCATAAAATAAACGTAGTAACAGGTCGTTTTCTTCGAGTTTAGACTCCATTGTTTTCTTATATAATATATTTTCACTCGAGAGTCATGCGTGACTATGTCATCTAGTACATTCACACTTTTAATAACGAGTAAAAGTCACCGGCGGCCTAAACTTATCGTTAATGTTTTCAGCCACCGGTTTTTGAGCTTTGTTGTTGTCTTGTTGATGGTGAGCTTTATTTCCTTCTTACCAAGAGTTTTGTAGATTTATCATTCTTTAAACACATCAGTGAGTACCTTTCTAAAAAAATCATATTCTAGGAAAAAGTTCTAAAAAAAAAATACAATTTTTACTTTTTCAATATATTATTTAATGGTAAATCATAAACTTCAAAAAAAAAATATTTATTAAAATTTTATTGAGTAAAAATATGAAATAATGCAAATAACTAAAATTTATATGTTTTGTGAAAATTATAAAACTAATACTTTTTAAAACATAGGGAATATTAGGTATCTAACATGGTTTTATATAGAATAATAATACGTGTTTTCGTTAGAGTTGACGTGAGTATATAATATCATTTGCAAGCATGCAAATGCACGCACCTGGAAAGCTATGTCGTTTTTTTATTTTTCATATTGTTATAGCTGTAAGTTCAGATTCATGGCTACTGTATATGTTCCCATGCAAATATGATAGTATATAAGTGTATAAAACAAAAAATATATATATATATAGAAATTTGTTAATGGAATTAGTTTCCTACACCACATACATGCATGTGCATTTTTTCAATAAATCCTAGACATGTTCCTATTTTTGTCGACATCCCTAAGTATTTATAACCGCGTCCTTAAACCTTAATGACTCTCTGAGTCACATAAACTTCAAGGCCCGTGAGCTTCATGTACGATCATGTCCATCGATCTTTTTAACATAGACAACATCTCGTTACGGCATCAGCTGCATGGTCTGAGTACAACTAGTTGATCCAGTTCAGCAAATCTTCTAAGATCATGATTAATCCCAGTCTCTTAACTAAATTTTTAGTTTTATCTTATTTATATAAAAACGTTTCGGGTTAAAAAAAAGAGTTAAATTATGAATTAAAAACTCCGGTTAAGAGATTGGAGTTAATCATGCTCTAATGTTACAATGACTATTACACGTGCATCTCCATCTCCCGCCTTCTGGTCAAACCTTCGTGTGTTTCTAGCTCCAACACCACAAGTGTCTTCACGTATCAGCTTTCCTGTAACATGTCAAATCTCTTTAAGCTGATCTTACACTTGACGTTTTGTCTGATTCTTAAGCAGTCGTACATGACCGTATCTTTGCTCACGACATCTTAAATTCGATTGAAATATTCTTTGTGATTATTAAAATAAAAGTAACGTAAATGAGTCATTTATATAGTTTTTTTTATTGCACTAGGAAGAAGATAAAATATATGGATGATGACGTTACATAGAAAAAGACATCAAACGTTTAATATTTGTATTTGTTTTCAAAGACATCTGAAATGTTATGGCTAGCCCAAAATTGATTGTCCTCTGTGTACCTGTGTGTCCACTCGATTGTATAGCATTCACAAGATGACACTGTGTTAATATGCATTCTATTTGATATAGTTTGCTACTAACATCCAGATGCAACCAGTTTTGAAAACGGAGTTGAACAAGTTCTCTAAATTATATTATTAAAAAAATGTTTATATTTTTCAAATTCTCATATCAGGTCCTCTATTCAAGGCACAGCCTTTACTCTTGCGCGCTAACTCACCTGGGTTTAATTTTGGACAATTAGTTTGGAATTTTGAATTAATATTGGGCTTTATCTTGTTTACGAGCCCACATAGCCAATTTATTGGTGTGGGCTTATCTTGTTTATATATATAAAATTTCAGTATACATCTTTTTGGGATTATCTACTTTATACTACATATTTAAATAAAATAAAATCAAGTAAATTTAGTGAATAATTGCATCTACTGTATTCAATGGTTTTCTAAGAATGCAATTATTTAATTAATACTTTCCCGTTAAAATTTTAGTTGATATATATATATATATATATATATATATATATATATATATATATATATATATATATATATATATATATATTCTAACTTAAAATATATAACAAATATTAACTCTTTTGTAAATTAAACAGGAATTCAGATAAATACGATGGTGTCTATTGCTAGTGTCACCACCAGAACTCAATCACAATTAGCAAGAAACAAGAAATATAATAAAAGAACTGAAGACAGTTTTGTTGTTCGTGTTTCTTAATTATAGTTTCATCATATAAACTTTTTTCTTTTCTTTTCTGTTCATTCTCTTTTACTTGGAATGCGTATACAATACTTTTACGCTTAGTAGTAATATATTGATTGTGTTTTTTTAGTAGGTGCATCAAATATTTAGCAAGTTCTAATGTAAAAGGAGATATCACTTTATAATTTGACAAAAGGTCCTCAAATTGACCTATAGAAAATATGAAATTACATATGACGAACGTCTAGAAATCCCTGAACGTCGTCAAAATGATAATATCAGTTGTTAAAAAAACACATAAATGAAATATCAGTAGTTAATCCACGTTTAGGTTATCAATAATAAAGATAGTTATGAGTGTGGATGATTCACCACTAATTTTCTTCCAAAGTTCTTCGCCCAATATCTATGATACGACTTCAAATATATAATAAATATATTTTGGTTAAATACCGTTGTCGAGGTTAGCAGAGACATGGTCTGATGATCTGATACTGATGACGTCAAGTGGTTCCAAATTACCCCACAGTTAAAACAAGTAAAAGACGTCAGCATCATTTACTTATCAAATGTCCATGTCCCCACTTCCTTCTCTAATTCTTTCACTCTCTCTGCATCAGTAATCCACCCAACGTTCTATTTTTCTTTTAGAAACCCAAACGTTTGATTTTCACTAGAGGTACAGAAGGAATATGTCGATTTTTTTTTTGAATATTCGTGATCTGATCCCTTTTTCTAGATCATCAACTTTTTTATCCATCTTTTATAATCATTTGGATATCCAAAAAATAATAATATTTTAATTAAATATTCGATTCGTATAAATAGTTAATTACATTGATTGGTTCTATATTTTTTTTTAATTGTGAACAAACCTAAATCAACATTGAATAAACAAAGAACTTGAAAAGAGAAAAACCGAATTGAGGAAAAATATCCTTTTAGGATCTGTATATTGGTTATATGAATTAGTATATGTATAGTTCTTTAGTTATCGTATTTATAGTAGTATAAAAAATCAAATTTTATTTTCTCCTTACGGATGATATATTTCCTAATCCTAAAGAGTATACAGTAATGTGAGTGTCTTCTGTCCCAACACCCTTTATGTCGATCTTGATTCAAGTCTACCGTTTACTAGTGCATGTAGTTTTAAAACACTTCTAAAATTATTATTTTTTGTTGCACATGTGCCAACGTAAAATTTTCAACAATAATAATATAATGTAACCACTTTTCGTTGCCAGCAGAGATTCATATTCAATATGTGTGTGTTTGTCCTATTAGCAGTATTTGTTAAAAATATTTTTTACGTCATGACTCATGAGAGGGATTCAGACAATAAACAGCACGAAGTCGTAAGACTGACGATGATGCTGGCGAATAACGTATATTCCAAGCTATATACAAATATTTAGAATCTCTCGTACGCCAGATTTCATGGAAAACTCAAAATAATTCATTTTCTTCTTTGGCTTCTATTCCATTTTTTCTTTTCTTTTTGGCTTCTATTCCCTTTTTAAAGATACATATACTAGTTGTAATATTGTACACATATACATGCTTCTATATATGCAGGGCTGTACTTGAGTATAAGACAATCAAGCATAGATTTGGAGCTTTAAAAAATTATGTTATTATTAAGGATCATTTTTGAACTGAAATAATTAAATAGTTATGTTAATTATGACTTATAATAAGTAAACAAGGTGCGTAATTTAATTTTTACCTATTTTATTTAAAATTTCATAGTTTTGAGGGGTCAAATAAATAATTAGGTTTTAGGGTTTAAAATTTTCAGGCACGTCCATGCTTACATGCATATGTTGTTGTAATCAGATTCTACGTGTGATTTTTAACATCAAACAGCTGCATAAATAAGCTTAATAATTTTCTAATCTTTTTAACTCTTTTCGAATGTTCTTAAACGTTTTTATAAATGATGTCCATTCTCAGAAGCCAAAAGTTGTGTGTTTCAGAAGCAGACCAAGCTGACCTCAAGGAAAATAAAAAGTGATGAAAATATTAGTAAAGAAAGAGAATAAAATATAAATAATCACCTAATGGTTACGTCACTATAGCTATAGTGACACCCAATATATATTTCCATTTATGGTGTCCTCTTCTCATTTCGCGTTGACATCAACAAAACTCCCACCACTTTCTCTCTCTCTCTCTCTATCTAATGAAGACGACGCAAGGTTTATGGAACTTTACTAACGACGACGTTTCTCTAGACCTGATGGCACCACCAGCGGTATCCTCTGCTGCCTCGACGAGCCTATCGTTCGATGAAGAGGAGACTTCAGAGTCGAAGATCGAACGGCTGATAACTGAGCATCCTGTCATCATATTCACTCGATCATCCTCCTGCTGCATGTGTCACGTCATGAAAAAGCTTTTATCCACCGTTGGAGTCCACCCTACGGTGATCGAGGTCGACGACGAAGAGATTGCTTGCCTCGCTGTTAAAACCACTCCAGTGCTCTTCATCGGTGGTGCTTGTGTCGGTGGCTTCGAGTCTCTTGTGGCACTTCACCTTAGTGGTCATCTAGTTCCTAGACTCGTTGAGGTTGGAGCCTTATGGGCATAATTATTGTGCTTTTGAATTTTTTTTTAAAGTAGTTATGAAAATCTGGTTATAAATCCCATTGTATATTTCATGCTCTACTCTTTCTGTTCTTCATTCTGAAATCGAAACACAAAAAATAAAGGTTTTATTTTTATTTTTCACCAGTATGGTTTATGTTCTTTACATTTATCGCCTGTGTGATTTCTTCCATCATGGATTATCAAATCTGCAAACTATTTCTGTTTCTTTAATTTATGTAATGTTCATGTGAAGAGAATATGAATTTTGTGATGATGTTGAGAAGCTTTAAAAGTAGTTGACTGATCTTTCATGATAATTTAATAAATGACTTCTAAATCATTAGCTAAAATAAAGTACTGATTTAGCAATTTTTTCTTGGTAAATTTGGGGTAGCAAAAATGAAAAGGGGTCATTTGTACAATGGTTCATTGATGATCAGTCGTCAGAGCACTCTTAATAGGGAGTTTTACTTTCGAATTCTCAATGTATATACATATATATATATTATTTAATTATGAAAATTTTAATTTTAGGATAAATCTAAACCCAAAATATATTAAAAATATTTTAGATTAAATTTTCTATAAAATTAAAAACTTCAAAATTAAATATTAATATATATATATATATTGGAAATCTGAAACTAAAGCTCTTTATTGGAAATGCTCTAATGAGCTCGAAGTTGTGAAATCTGAATCAGTTGATTGCCACGGAATCTGACTAGTGTCTTTTTCTTGAACAATTTAGGTATTTGAGTATATCAGTATATCTATTAGGAATCTCTCTTTTTTTTTTCCTAACACTCCAGATTTTAAAAAGTGTGCAATAAGAAAAAAACTGTGTGCAATAAGAGAGGTTGGCCCAAGAATCTTTATTAGACTTTAAAAGTAGGTGTCACTCACAAGTCACAATTATTGAACAATCACTACCGTTGGATTATTTAATACGTGAATCCTTCTCTATTTTGATTATGATTGATTGGATTTATAACTTACACATTATTAGTTAATTCATTCATTAATTTTGAATCTAAAACAAAATTCTCAACAATTATCTATCAGCTAGCATAGTTGAGAAAGTTATTCCTAGCCATTTATCATATCTACAGATAACATTATTATAAGATGAACAACAAATTTCACATTTCAACCAATTAAAAAAAAAATACTACCCTTAGATATGGGAGCTCCTCAGTGGTGGGGGTTTGGTTAGCCTCTAGGAAAAACTGTCTTTTTTTGAAGCAACAGTTTGTTACAAGTTTATTATTATTTGTTTATATTAGTCTTATAAAATAAAGCAGTTGTTTTTCCTTTCTTAAATTGACAATAGTTTAGTTTATATTTTTTTCTTTGAAATACGGTATTTGCAGCTGTGCCGCTTCAAAGGCAGCAACAGCATATCACCATTATAGGAAGGAAGAAAATATAATCAAATGGATCAACTTGAATAATTCCATGATTTCGATCGTTTGATGTGTGTTATTATTGAAAAGCAGAGTAGCAATAGCCAATGAGAGACGAATGATGTAATGCACAAACATTATGTATGAATTAATATGATAGCGACAATATTAGAAAGTGGGTTACCGAAAGAATTTGAAATGATTAAAGGCAACATAAGTGAAGGTGATGAGGTTACAATGGCCACAGTTTAAAGTATACAGAAAAGACTAGTGTATAATTAATCTTATGTGGTTCCTCTTTTCTAAAAAATCTTTAGACATCTCTCTCCACCACAAATTCTAAGAGGGGACACTGATTAAACTCGGATTACTTAGAGATTTTCTTTTTCTTCCAAATTCCATGTTGATAACAGCAACTATAGCATAAAACATTGGTGATGACTTGGTGTAACAAAGAGTTCTGAAGAGTGTTTTATAAAAACTGTGGAAACAAATTATTATTTGTTTTTTCATCTCGAATAAATTTGGTTAGAGATACATTTTCCAAAGGATTTTGTAGTCATTACAAACATGGCTAACTATGTTTCGTTAGAATTGATTTGGGCTTCTCTCATGTTCCAAGCTTCCAAAGACACATAGCCACACTCTTTGGCCTAGCTTCTTCACCAATTGATAAACCCTAGACGTTATTACACTTCTTCCTCCTCCCCCGAGTGCTCGATCTAGAAACCAAAAATAAATCGTCATTCAACAGTGAAATACTGACAAAGGTAAAATGTGTTAATTAAGGTGAAAATAGGAAACAAATGACATTACAAAAAGGTAGATTTCAACTCACAAAACATCTTATTGAGATCTTCTCATGCATTGGATTAATGTCTAAACTTGTTCCAAGGGTAGCTTTTTTTATGTTGTCTCTCATAGAATACCTACACAACAAATTCTATAAAAAAAACATCACATATAAAATACCATAAACATAAAAGAGCCTTGCATACTATACTTTTGATTTTGCCAAGAAAATGTTATAGAGTTGTGAGAAGGTTTCGGTGTATTTATAGTGTCATAGGCGTTTACTACCTCTTCGGTCTGCCCAAAGGTTGAAGAAGTTCTCAAATTATTTGTTAATTGTATTTTTTGTTACAGGCTTACAGCTATGAAGGTTTGTAGTCTTTGGTCTTTGTTTAATATATTACTTGGACCACGTAGCTCATAGATTATTCATTTTGTTTAATTTAAATCGTGAGAACATTTGAAGATGGGAATGGGATAATGCACTTTTAATCTGTTTGGTCAATGGTCTTTGATTATGGAATAAATTATTCACTCACAGTTTATCACAAATCTCTAATCTTCTTTACTTCATAATAGTGTGATACCTGGCAAAGTCATATTTGCTTACAGAAAAAATGATTGGTAAAAAAGAGAAATATGGTAATAAGCATGATTTTATTATATAACTCGAAGCATAAAATTCGTGCAAATTCATGATAAAACACACCAATAACTTGAAAACAAAAGACGGATAAATCTTAAAACAATTCAGCAGTTCATGAAAACACACAAAACATCTTTGGGGGAGTCCAAAGATCATTATTAGAAAAACTATTAATGATGAATTAAAGTGCATTTAGATTGACTTCAGCATTTCTCATGCTCCAAGCTTCCAGAGACGAAATGTTCACACCCCTTGTTCCATCATTGAACACATAAAGCTTAGCTGCTTCACCAGTTGCCAATTTGGGATAAACCCTAGACGTTATCACATTTCTTCCTCCTGCTCCATAGCTCTCTATAATCGAGTGATCAATCTATGAAAACCAAAAAAAGTGTTATATAAGGGTTAATTTTGTTTTAAAATAAAATAAGTGACATTGGAAAAAGGGTGAATCTAACTCACCAAACATCTTAATGAGATCTTCTCATGTCTTGGATCAATATCTAAGACTGTTCCATGAGCAGATTTCTTTGTGTTGTCTCTCAACGTAGACCTACATTAAGATTTTACATTAGAGAAATAAACATTTGGTTTCTTGTTTTAGATTATAGTTGAAACCTTACTTCTTCTCATCACTGCTCATTATAACCGAGTATCCATTTCCACGACGGATAATTTTGAAAAAGATTGCAGTTTGTTCAGATAAATCACTGCTAGCCAATGCTAGCAACCCAAAAGGCCCATACACACATCTAACCGAGTTGTCACGGTCGAACAAAACCGCATCATCAACTTGGTCAGAATCTAGTACTTGTGGGTTGCCTTCCAGGACAGGCAGATCAAAAGTCACTTCTACATCAGCCTTAACAACAACAAGAGAAAGATCTAAGAAGACAAACAAGCAAATAAGTTCTTAATTCCTGACAAAAACAATATGTACAAACTTACTTGTGCTGCAGTGATGCCTGTTATTTCAAGAATCGAGCAGCCTGAGAGATACTTGTTATCCAAGCTAACTGGTTTAGTCCTAAGATAGTTGATTTCTTCGATTGGCCATTGTATCAGCCTCTTCCCACTTGTGTCCAGCCACATCTCCCTGGGCAGAGACTAAACCCAAAAAACACAAACCAAACTCAATAACTTTATTGACAAGTTATCTCTATAACTACTTTTAAACCTAATAAAACATTTCTATTTTGTTTTTTTACCAGAAGGCCAGACCATCCCTTCTCCATATCATCTTCCACGCTATCAGTCTCTACAACCCATCCCCAGTTGATCCTTCGGCTCTTAACACTGTCAAAGAATGCCTTTGAGGCATAGAACGTTCCATGATCATACCTCAAATCCGCACTTGTGTTAGTGAACTCAGAATCAGCGGCGAAATCTTCATTCTCAGAAGAGTATGTCCCAATAACATAGCAATCACGGCCTCCAAAACTCGACTTCAAGACATGCTTCACACCAGCATTGTTCACAGAAGTCTCTACACCTTCTTTACCGGTAATAGAAACCGGGAAAAAATCAGGACATTCCCACATACCAGTGTCTTGTGTCGCAAGTAAAGGAGTTGGATACTTAGTCCATTGCACAAAATCATCACTTCTGTACAAAACAGCCATTCCTCTCTCAGTATTTATCTCCTTAGCTCCCACGAGAACTCTCCATATCCCATCTTGACCTTGCCACGCAGTCGTAGGGTCACGGAAACAATCGAAAGGGACGTCACTTGGCGGAAGCATCACAGGATTGCACTTTGGCTTTACCCACTCACGAAGCAAAGGGTCGGAAGCATCCTTAGGTTCGGCAAGAATTGTAACCTGACGTCTGTCTAGCTCCTCGTGCTCCTCAAGTCCGGTGTACAGAATCACAGGCTTGCCATCAGGGAGGATAGTGGCGGATCCAGACCAGCAGCTGTGTCTGTCATAGGACTCAGTAGGAACAAAGGCTGGTTCGAGTTGGATCCAGTTGACCATGTCTTGTGAAACAGAGTGTCCCCATATCATTATTTCACTGAATCGTGGAGCCAGATTGTTGTGCTGGTAGAACATATGGTAGAATCCTTTGTAATACATTGGCGCTGAAACATCATTTATAATAAAAATATTTCATCATATAACTTTCCAGAGGTTCCTTGAGTCACAAGTTAAGAGTTTTTAGAATTATTTATTTACCGTTTGGATCTTCAGGGTTCCAAGATGCATCAAAGTACCAGGAGTGACATAAAAATAAGACGAACAATTATCTTGATTAGTTAGTTTCCGATATGAACGTAATCATCGTATTGTAGAAACTAATAACACTATCAGTTATCTAAAGTAAAATAAATTAACAATAGATTGGTTTATGAAATGATAATACTAGAGATCTTTTCCACATATAAACAAGACGAAAGGAAAGAAATATAACCGTTGATCCAATTTCTATGAGGTTGGAAATGGAAGGAAGTCCTGTTAAGCACGTCGTTTCCATGGTTAGCCATTGATGATCTTACTCTGTTGAAGGGAACTGATCCTAGGAGATTACGAAAATGATGTCTTAGCTCTAATATGCTGTGGCTTTTTTATATAAGCAAACTTGAGATCTTGCCAAGAAAATGATTGTAAGTCGTCATGAAATTTCTTTCTAATTTATGATGACATTAGCGTTGACATTGACTACTTCTTTTTTGCTTTATGCTCGAAGTATCGTGCAAGATTCCTCTGAAGATAGTTGGTAACTGATTTCCAAAAGATAAAGATAGTTGTTAACTGGGGCTGAATTAACAAATATTACAACATTAAGATATATTATGGAAGTGATTGGTTGTGATGTATCTTAATATTTTATACTGTAATTTTTTTTGATATAGATATAGTTGTTGTAGGCTTGTAGCTGTATATTTTTATACAACACAGAAAAAACTACTTTAGTAAATAGAGATTTTTGACAGCCATTTTTATATTTTTGCTTGTAATTTTTAAAAATGAATTAGATAATGATTGATAATTTTAAATACCACAAATAAAAGTTACATTTAAGGAAGGTATTTACAATCCAACTAATCAGTTTACATATCATCTACTAATTATAAATACATTAGTTTTATGATTAATTATTTTCCATAATTTTTAGTCAATGGAAATTTAATAGATATAATTAATTATTTGAAATTTATAATTACTATTAATACTTAATAAAAATTTGTTGAAACAAACTATATTTTTCTAAAAAAAAAATTAAAAAAAAGATATATATATATATATTTGCGACGGACGAAGAATAAAAGTTTTTAACGGAATGTGCATGGTGTATTGGAGATCAAACCATTTGAATACCTCGACTTTCAATAAAACTAATGAAAATTTTATACTTTTGTATGTGTCACTTATCCCATTTAGGTCAGATCCTAGTCATTAATGATATTAAATTAATTTATTAAGCTGTTTAAGTCACTGGTCTTTGTTAATGATGTAATTTCTGTTAAATTATTGGATTATTTATCAAATTGTCATTTCTATAATAGAGGAAACTTCTGAGAAAGGGTTAGCATAATTAATTATATTCAATCTTTAATTATTAATGTATTAATAACAGCTATCTACTCTCTTAACCTCGAAGGAATAAACTCTCAGGATAATTGTTATTAATTACTATGATACTTAGTAATTATTACAGGCTGTTTTATTTTTGTTTTTGTTTTTTTCAGGGTCTTTGTTCTTTGTTAATAAAACATTTGCAGTGAAATGTCATTTCTATGATTGAGGAAATTAAACTTCATCAGGCTGGGAAACATATTTTAAACCAACTTTTTCTTTTGGTACACATGTTTATTTTAAACCAACTTGGTAGATGGTCTTTGTTTATGTATTAAAAGAATTCTCATTTGAGGCCTCGAAAGCATTTATATGTACTCCTTTTCTTAATATTATCATTACTTAGATGTTTGGAGAAAACAAATCTTTTTAACTAAAATATTTACTAGTTATTTCTTTGCTCAACAAAAATATCCTTCTAGAGTTTTTTTAATGTTTTTTCAAAGAATGTATCTTTACATTTTCAATATATTTTATAAACAAAAACAATTATATAATCTTTCACCCAAAACTTATTTTTACAAAAGAATCAATGTAAGATATCTTAATATTATATGTTTGTGATTGTGAATATGAGAAATTAGTATAGTGAATACAAAATGCATTATAACAATATTGTACGGTAAAATCTAGCGTAATTTTACTAGCTAGCCGGTAAACTTTACTTAGCAGTTGCCGGGGGTGTTGTGAAAGGTAACGGACACCGGCCACACCACGAGATTGCCAGTGATCACTTCTTTCCGGTTTGATTTCTCTGGCGACAGGTGAATCCATTCTTTCTTGATTTTAGCTTCTTTTGGGTGAAGTGTATGTTTTTTTTGCTTGCTTTACTCATGGCTTCAGGGAAAGAAAGCCAATGATCATTTCAGTATGGCCGTGAAGCTGAAGATCTGCGCTCTCTTCTGCAACACTTGCGTAGGGACACCGTGTTACAGGGTGTTAAGAGTTCATGGATCAAACAATAGAATCGTTCCTGTAACAGAAGCATCATAATTCGCCAGAGACATAAAGAATCATAAACTGTGTCTTATTGAAAGGAGCTGATCATGAGTTCACTTTTGACCAGCATCAGCTCGCTTCTTCATTCTTCAAACTGGATCCTAAAGACGATGATGATTCAGGTGATGTTAGTACAAGTAACCAAGACCACATGAGATCAGTTGTTCCGATTAAGTCACGTATTTAAATAGCTTTGTTCAACACAGGCTGCTGCTAAGTTAAGTTAAAGCTTACATCAAAATGCTTTTATGATTTGATAAAATTTTCATGTCAGCTAAGATGCACTCTCTGGTAATATGTTTGTTTATACACAAAACTGAATAGAAAGGTGAAAGTTTGTTTCTAAGACTATCAGTTCTTGGATCTGGATGTTAGGAATCAAGAAAGAATTCATTTCAAAAGCTGAAAATGGATCAGGAATCTTCATCACTTTAAAGCACATTTTAAATGTTACGACCCACAAAAAGCAGAGTAGTGTGGAGAAACCTGACCAGAATTATCACAACACAGGGAAAGAAAATAGTATGATAATCCAACTATATGTTATGTTGAAAGTTATTATCACGTTCCAGTTTCCTCAAACACATAGGAAGATTCAGAAACTAGCTCGTCTACGTGAAACCTGCCATGCCAAAAACCCAGGACAGAGGTACAGAGGTACTCGGTCGTCATCAACCAGCTTGAACCTTCTTCCCATCTTCAATGAAGAAAATGGATCTTTCAGGTACCTGAATAACAGTGAAGAGGTTTTAGGAAGAATTCTAAAACAGTCATTTATTCATACGAAAAACAAAGAAAGAAGGATAAGTTATGTTACGTCGGGCCAAGTGTCTGTAATGAATTCAACGATGTCATAGATTATATCTCCTTGAACATCAATCTGCTCCTTTTCAGTTGGTCCCTGAAACGCAGAAACATAGATAACTCTAAGCATAAGAGGAAGAAAAGGAAACAAACCAGAGTGGTGCTGACGCAGTTACAAACTCTACAAAACCATAAATACATAACTTATTGTTCATAAGTAGTTTGCTGCAATCTATATTTACATACCTTGACAACTGATGCTCCAGTGGCAAACTTCTTCCCAAGCTTTTTAGACGCGTCACTGAGTTTTATCCCTGGATGGGAAAAAAGTAAGCGTCAAAAGAATGAGGTTTTGTTCCAGGTAATAAGAATACTAAGATATCTCTCAAGAAAGAAGCAAATAACTCACCAAACAGTTCTAGTCCTTTCACAATGGTGATACACTTGCGCTTATTGCGCACAACCTTTTCAATAATAACTTCTTGTCTCTCCTACATTACGATCCGTTCGCATTATGAAATTAGACAACCGGACACAAAAAATCGCATAGAAGACAAAGGAAATCGAAGAAAGTAAAACTCTAATATGTAGTCTAGTGAAATGTGTGAGGGATGTTAGTTTTATAAAGTTGCATGAAAACTTGGTAACATATTCTAGAAAGGCAAGAGGAAAGTTACTCACTTTCTTTTTTAGTTTCCCCCCAGGAAGGCGTTTCACTTCCTCCTTCTTGGATGCCCCTCCTATAAAAACAATATTCAGAAGAATGAAAAAGCTGGATCCTTTCCACATATGTATAAACACAAATCAGTTGACTCTAAAAATGTTAGCAAAAGAAAAACATTACAGATGCTTCCAGCCACAAAGCAATATATAGTTTGAGTTTGAGCTGTATATGTTGGGACGCAAAGGCGCATGGGCCAAGGGATACATACCAGTCTGAGATGAAGAGGGTGCAGCATCAGCGCCACCTGAAGAGATTCCCACGGACTGTAGTTTGTCTGAAACATTATCTGCTGCCTTCTCATTAGCTTCTGAATACCACAATTAATCATAATAATCAAATATTAATTAGTAAGTCTCTTAAACTCATCATCATCATAAGGATACAAAAAGAATCGAACGACAAAATCCAAATACGGAAGTGCCGACAATGATATTAGAATAAGACATGATAGAATGCAAACAGAACATTCACCAAACTGAATAAGTGGTCGAAGCCTTTTTTTAAATTAGGGTTTTGATAAAATAAAAAAAATGGTGAGTACCTTTGAGGAGATCAGGATAGAGATCGGGGGCGTTTTCAACGAGCCATGGCTTGCATCTCGCGAAATCGGGACCGAACTCGCAGTATTCAGCTGGAAGAGAGCAAACTCCACAGTACAAAACCTTCGCCGGCTCCAGCTTCTCCGCCATAGATTACGATCTTCTTCCTTTTCCAGAACCGAAAAAAACGATATTCTTTTCAAGTTATTGTGGTATGGAGAGAATCTGATTTGTACGGCGGATTAATACCACCAAGACAATGGTGTCGGAACCCGGAGGAGAGATGTGAATACGCTTAGGACATGTGTTGGGCCTCGAATTGGTTCTATATGGGCCTGACCTTTTCTTTGGTTTCTCTTTCAATTTCTTCAATTATGGGCCGTCTTCAAAATATGAAAAAAAAAATTTGATGAAATAATCACGTTTTCAATATGCAGATGCATGTTATTTTTCTATAACAGATCTCTATTTTTATTTATTTTTCAATATGCAGATGCTTCAACCCACTTTTAGTTATTTTTCTATAATAGAATTTTTCAATATGAAATTGCTCTAATCCGTTTCTATTTCTTTCTTTATAAGATTTTTATTTTTTCCACTATCTATAGAGGAATAAATAACATTCTTTTATTTTTTAAATTATATTTGAAAATTGAAATTTTAAAAAAATACATTAAAATATATCTCACTTATATTATAGAGTTTCTCTATTTTAAAAATGAAAATATTAAAATACATTAGAAATGGTCTAAATTAAACACCACAAAACCGGTGAAGGTAGAATAAGAAAGAAAACAAACTTGTTGAAAAAAAAAAGAAAAAAGTTCTGACCCAAGTTCAGTCACATATATTAAGACCACTGATAGAACGAACGAACGAGTTTTCTTCTGCACTTTCTTTGAGTAGAGGGTCAAACATGTCATTGAGAATCCCACGCATTATCATCTTCAGAGTCCACAAATCCTCAGTTGGTTTGTCAAAGAGAGACTTCCACATGATCAAAACCTCAGACTCCATTGCATTCCTCGTAAACCCATTCGCCTCCGAAACAGCCTTTGAACATCTCAACTTCTCCTCTATGTTCTTCAGCGCTTTGTGAATACTGGTAGGCGTGAACTCTTGGCTTCCTTCTCTTACAAAGACGTCCAGATCTCTAATTCCGGCATGAAAATCCTCAAAAGAAGCCATGGCCAGTTTCCATTGGAGTGATTTGCCACCATTCTGAAACACTCCTCCATTCTTTGGTTTGATATGCTTCGAATAGACGTAATGAAAAACACTAAGAAGCCTTTCCATCACAGGACTGTTATTAGGTTGTTCCAGGTCCTTTTCAACCGCTAACCATAACTTATAGCAGAACAATAACACACTACGGATCTCATCACACATCAAGAACATGGACTCAGCAGCATAGAGCGAGAGCTCAACTCCGAGTCGCACGGCCTCCTCTCTCATCTCCTCATGCTTTGCAAAATCCTTGCCTATAGTGTAAAGAGGTTTTGGTGTGGATAACTCGCTAGGCCTCTTCCACTCAGGCTGCCACGATTCGCCAAAAAGAGGATGAAACAAGTCGCGAAGAAGCCTAATCTTTGTGGCTTTTACTACGTCAACATCTGCTTCTTCTTCATCATCAAAGAGAGACTTCCACGTTTCATAAATGGTAGACTCTAACGTCTCCCTCGCAAAGCCATTCGCCTGAGAAGCATCTTTAGCACAACTCAGTTTATCCTCTAGCCTCTTTATCAATTGTCGCTTGATATCTACAGTATCCATGGTTGATAATCGATGATGTTTAAAAGGGAAACGTTTCCTTCTAAGAAGCTTAGTAAGGCGATGAAGAGATCTGATTGCGTAATCAAAATCTTTCCAAGCACGCCCGATCAAACCACAGTGGACCGAGCTGGGACAAATATTATTCTTGGATACGATATCGTTAGTGTAGACATGGTGCATCACGCGAAGCAGCCTTTCAGACACGTGGTCGTCTGGTGTTCCAACTCTACATATCATAAAGCAGAACAACAACAGAACCTTCCTGTCGTCACGCAGGAGAAACATGGATTCAGCTACACAGAGTGAAAGCTCAACACCAAGTTGTACAACTCCTTCTTTCATGTGGTCGACGTTATTCTCTGTCGCTACTACTGCGTATGGATCATATCTTGACAGAGTACCTTCGCGACGGAGAACGCCACCACCACCACCACCAGAGGTTGATTTTGATTCCATGGAGAGCTTTTCCGATTGTTCAAATCAAAACCATAAATTAATCATCAAAACAATTACACACTTGGTTTCTATCGAAACATAACCCTGTCGTGTAGTCATTCAATTCGAAACTAAATTGAATTAAAAATTAATATCAATATAAAGCACTCACCAAACTCGTCGTACACGAAATTTCTGAAGAATTCGTCGTCGCTTTCTCCTTAACGTTTTCCCTTTTTTTTGGTTAGTTTTCTGGGACAAAGAAAGAAATTAAATAGGTCAGGGGCTCTTTATATACAATGATGTTGGGCCTTTGTCTTGTGTACTTTTGTTTCCTCTCACACTTTTTGGTCTGTTTGTAGCCATCTGGATAATTTCAATATTGATATTTTTCCAACTATATTATCTTAAATTATAAAAATAAAAAATATAAAAAAATATACCATAGGATAAACTTAAATATTTTTTGTCGTAAAATAGATTCTAACAAGAAAAATAATCAAAATCTATTTATATATTTATACTTATTGTGTAAACTAATCTAGGTTTAATGTTTAGAGATATGAGGTGAGTTTTAGAGACAAGGTTTAAAATTTTAAAATTTAAAGATAAATATTAAAAAAAAATGTTATTTCAGTCATTATTCATGAAAAATAGTTTGGTGATTTTTTTTAAATAGCTATTTGAGATATTTGTCTAAATATAAATCATATGTTTTTTTCTATAATAGGATGATTGGTTAATATGTAAAACTCTAGTCTAATCCACCTTTAGCGCGGTTTTTTGTTTTATTTTATTTTTTTGTGAAAATGTGTTATAAATATTCTTAGACATTTCTTACATTCAAAATTTATTTTTGATGATAATTTTGTGGTGTGTACATTTGATATAATTAACTTATATATTATGTGTGTTTGGTATAGGGATCCAAGTTTTCATTTGATCAAACATCAATTTAACAGCCATTCGATAAAAACTGTTTGATCGAGCATTAGATAAATTGTCTACTAAGACTTGTCGCCTGGCTATCCAATGACACATTTTATTTATCAATATAAAATATGAATACGAAAAATAAATAAATAATAGCTGTTTTCTTTTTCGGCCAAACATTGTATTAAGAGCTCAAAATGGGTCAACACAAAGGTTTACAAGCAAATGAAGATAAAGACAAGCCCAACTCTTATTTAAAATTAAGTCCAGAGAAACCCAAATCCATTTTATTGGTTTGGGACCCATCTAAATTGGCACAACATCCACGCGTCTAAACAGGAGAAATACAATGCCACGCGTCGATGTGTGAGATAGAGAACTCTTTGACGTGACGTCACTGACCGACCTTCAATCTGCAACTAGCTCCGGCACCGGACTCGCCAACCTTCATCCGCAGACTCCTTATGCAGCTTCAACCGTTAGCAATCGGTGTTACGTTGATGTATCGCTTTCACGTACGAGACAACTTAAAGCTTGAGTCAAACACTCTATTTGAATAAGAGTCTTCATGATACTTCAGCTTTATCAACAGATCAGATGACACACTTCTTCACATACACACCTTAGTAGAGTGTACATCTAATATCAATCAAAATATTTGAATTTGGTTTAAATGATGAAAAAGAAGATACACACAAAAGAAACTCATTCAGGTATGAGTATCAGTTTTAAACTTCTAAGCAAACAATAGACTACCAATGTGACCCTCATATTATTAAACCACCTCTATATTTTCTGATATCTTCGAACAAAAGTACAAAAGTACAAAAGTACAAAAGTACAAAAGTACAAGACTGTCTGATAAAAGAGACATTGGTTCATATGTTTTCCGACAAAAGTCCGTCTAAATTACTCGTTACAGTTTACAACTTATACCAGTTACAGCAGACCACCGGTTCAACTACTAGCACTCCAAGTCATATAGGCGGTTATCTAAAACCGGACTCGACAACGCCACGTGTAACTTAATTCTTTGACAAAACCCTAGTTTGAGCGCCACTGTCCACTCTCACAATTCTCTCCAGCCATGGCGTCAGCTACTCAGCTACTCTCCCAACCTCCATCTCTCCGCGGAAACCTAAACCGATACCAATCAAGAATCCCGGTTTTGTCTTTTAAGTGCACCTTGAAACGACCTAGACGCCTCTCCGTCAAAGCCGCCGCATCCCAAAACTCGGTGAAAACACCTACGAAGGATGCGTTCAAGCACTGTTTCAAGAAGTCCTCAGATGGGTTCCTCTACTGCGAGGGAACTAAGGTGGAAGATATCATGGAGAGCGTCGAGAGAAGACCCTTCTACTTGTACAGCAAACCGCAGATCACAAGGAACGTCGAGGCGTATAAAGAGGCCTTGGAAGGTGTGAGTTCCGTCATTGGCTACGCTATTAAAGCCAATAACAACCTCAAGATTCTGGAGCATTTGAGGAGTAAAGGCTGTGGTGCTGTTCTCGTTAGTGGAAACGAGCTCAGACTTGCTCTTCTTGCTGGTTTCGATCCCACAAAGTAAAAAAAGTTTTTCCCTTTCTTATCACATTGCTCTCTATCTGTATATTTGGAATCTGGAGTTGACTTTATCACATTGATAGAGTTAGAGTATGAGAAGATTAGTATGAACTGTTTGATTTGGCCTATAGTTGTTGACTATGTCTTTGCTGTGTTGAATGGATAGGTGTATTTTCAACGGGAATGGGAAGCTGTTGGAGGATTTAGTACTAGCTGCTCAAGAAGGAGTTTTTGTAAACGTTGATAGTGAGTTTGACTTGGAAAATATAGTGGAAGCTTCAAGAATTTCTGGTAAGCAGGTCAATGTTCTGCTGCGTATCAATCCTGATGTCGATCCTCAGGTATGGTTATATTCTAGTTTCTTGCTAACATAATAGTTCTACAGAGATATGGATACGAGTGAGCGTTTTTCTGTTTGTTACTTGCATTTTTCAGGTGCATCCATATGTAGCTACCGGGAACAAGAACTCAAAGTTTGGTATCAGGAACGAGAAGCTTCAGTGGTTTCTGGATGAGGTGAAGGCACATCCCAATGAGCTCAAACTTGTTGGAGCGCATTGCCATCTTGGCTCTACCATTACAAAGGTAGTTACGATTATAGAACTTCCTATGTTATGTACTTTTGCTTAATGTAATCAGATCAATATGGTTTTTTTTTTTGTCAAAATCATATGGTTTATCTCTGTTATTGTTTCACATGTTTACTTGAGCTCTACATGTTCGTTTATGTTTTGTTCATATCAGGTGGATATATTCAGAGATGCTGCGGTTCTCATGGTGGAATACATTGATGAAATCAGGCGTCAAGGCTTTGAAGTTGGTTACTTGAACATTGGTGGTGGTTTAGGGATAGATTATTACCATGCCGGCGCTGTACTTCCGACACCCATGGATCTCATCAACACCGTAACAACAACATCTAAGAACTTTTTTCTTTCATCTGTTCGTAGAAGTAACTGATTTAGTAGAATTTTTACAATCTTTGATGTTTTTAAGGTAAGAGAGCTTGTTCTGTCACGAGACTTGAATCTGATAATCGAGCCAGGGAGGTCGTTGATAGCAAACACGTGTTGTTTCGTCAACCATGTAACAGGTGTGAAGACAAATGGAACTAAAAACTTCATAGTGATAGATGGAAGTATGGCTGAGCTAATCCGTCCTAGTCTTTATGATGCCTATCAGGTAATAAAATCAAATATGCTTGTTACATATTGCCCCCTTGGAGGTTATAGCTAAAAACATCTCCTTGTTCTTGTTTCTTGTAACACAAAAGCACATTGAGTTGGTCTCTCCTCCAGCACCTGAAGCAGAGGTTTCGAAATTTGATGTAGTGGGTCCTGTTTGTGAATCTGCTGATTTCTTGGGCAAAGACAGAGAGCTTCCCACTCCTCCAAAGGTGAGATAAGGATCTGGTTATGTTTGAAAGCTCAAGAAGTAATGTGGAATCTAAAGATTTAATTCTATTTTGTTATAGGGAGCTGGTCTCGTGGTTCATGATGCTGGTGCATACTGTATGAGCATGGCTTCCACTTACAATCTCAAGATGCGTCCTCCGGAATACTGGGTAAACACACATTTTCTTGTTCTTGTTTCGTGGAGAAATCACAGCATAGTCAAAGATTGAAGAGAAATGTCCATGACTGCTTTCTATTTGGAGTAAAATAGATGAATATGTGTGTGTTTTTGCAGGTTGAAGATGATGGGTCGATCACTAAGATCAGGCATGCTGAGACATTCGAAGACCATTTGCGTTTCTTCGAAGGTCTATAGATTTCCATTCATCATTTTTTGTTGCTATTTCCATCACTACTGTAATGCTATTGATGTGTTAGATTTTTCATGTTGCTTATTAAACGTCTTCAATAAGGTGATGAATAAGAAAAATAACACATTTCAATACAGTAAAAAAGTGAGTCCTTTGTCATTAAACTAAACTTAAAAGCTAAATCAAATTTATTAGTAAGCCAACAAAATTTTCTGTTGAAGAATACAGATCTGAATTACAAAATTTGAGGGAAAGAGCAGTCATCAATGGATGTCAAGGATGGCCTTTGTGATCACCTAATCTGCTTTGGTTTCATCACACAAACACAAAATAAAGAATGTTTCAGGTCTCTAAACAACTCAAAACTCAAAGAAAGAGATGGTTAGAAAAACTTACCTCTGAAACCGAATGCTTCTATACAAAAGCATAACAGTAAGTAAAAGCATAGCCACGGCTGAACACAAATGTCCCAGTGAATGGCCACTGATTGTATATCCATTTGCATTGTATATTTTACTGTCTGCAAGTCCTTCGATCTTGGAAACAGCGTGAGCAGCTGCATTCACAATGAATCAGATATCAGAAGAGAGCGGCTTCTCAAACAAGACAACCTCAAAAGTGTTTTATTTCAAGTACAAACCTGTTGCCAAGAGCCAGAACCTAGAGTGAGTATACTTGGGAGGTAACAAAACGGTCATGATGGGAATCGCCAGGCATGGAATCAACTGGAACGTCATGCATAACCGGAGATCATTAAACACTCTGCCATCAACTAAGACACATATAATAACTTCAATCTGAACCTGCCTAAAGTCGTGGAAAAGATATATACAAGAAGGTAATGGGTTTTTAGGTTTTGATGTTACCTGGCGTAAGCAACGCTGAGAAGTGATATGAACAGAAGCAAGACGAGGCAACTCAGTCCTACTTTCTCCCCCGCTCTCTCAACCAAAAAACTAGAGAAAAGCGATGAATACGCAATCAATATCTGCAATGTACCGTCATAAATCAAGAAACAGCTCTTCATAACCAACCATTAATCATTCAACTAAACATAAAACCACAACTTTCCAGCCAAAATCTCTAAGAAGATTCTAGACGTTTTTGTTTTACATAGACAAGCCAAGAAAACTAAGCTAGTCATAGAATCTGCAATCATCTAAGCTTCTCTGTATAGCTTCTGTCCAGGATGTTCTTAGTTAAATATCTACTATTATCCTCATTAATGAAGAAGCAGCTATGCCTAACGTAAAGAAGACTCATTCCATAGACTAAAAATAAGATACTAAAGGGAGTGATTATTAGTGAGAAAACGAACAGGCAAAGTGTCCCAGACGATTCTATTGTCATCAGGTTTGAGATGATAATAAGCAGAGCCAAAGGCCATGATTGAAATGCTTGCGTAGAACAGTGTCCATCCCCAGATCTCACCTTTCAAACTGCATTTAATACACAATGAGCTAATATAAGCAACTAATAAGAGCTCAAATATTAAAAAAAGAGAAAAGAGAGAGAGAGAGAACCTAATATTAAAGAAACTTCCTCCAATGCAGAGAACGAAACCAAGAACTCCAATAATAAGAAAAGGAAAGTTGGTCATCACATTCAATGTGTTTGGCACTCCTGTTCATCAACCAACACAAAACACCTGTCTTTTTATTACACACACACATGCATAGAGAGAAAGCAACAAGAGAGAGTGAGAGAGTGAGTGATACCCATGAAATTGCGCTTATCAGCGAAGACATGGTGTCTGAAGGAATGAAGAGGAACTTTAGGAGTGATGAACATTAAGATTAGCCAACATATGAACAACGATCCAATAAAAATTCGTATCCTTTTCCATGTCCCGATCTGTTGATTCGTCAACCACACCATCAAAATCTCTCTCTTTCTTTCTCTCTAAAGGTCCAACCTTTATGTTTACGAAAGTGTTATATAAAACTCCCTTTCTCTGTTTCTCTTTCTGGGTCTGATTAAATCTTCCAGGTTAAGAAAAAAAAAGAAGAAGGCAAGATTGATCGCGTGTCGCTTTCCTTTTTTTTCGAATTTTCGATTAGAACAACGTGCGGCGGAATCTATTTTTTCTTTTCCTTGATTCTGACGTGCTTGACGACGACGATCAATTTCTATTTATTTGTCGAAGTTGACGATGACCATCAAAACGTCGCCGTTCTTTAAAAGTGTAATTTGCAATTTAACTCCTTGCGTTTCTAATATGTTATTATAAACCACTCAGTATTTGTGAAACTAATCTCTCCGAACCAATTTCTCAAACTTTAGTAGCAGTTTCTCCACACTCAAGTTGATGTATTTGTGTTTGGTAACAAATCTACAGCATCATGAATGACATGAAAAAACATTTATACAGTATTCCAACATATAGAACCCGTGAAAATAAAAACCATTCTATATATAGAAAGACTCAACAGGATCTTGTACAGTTTTAAAAGGAATTATTTTATTTATAGATCTAGTAAACGTCATAATTAATAACCTATAACGTATGCATTCTATTAGGAAGCCAGAAAGTGAAGTAATATGACTGGCTATGTCATCAAATCATTTTCGGGTCTATTCACCGAATACATGGGTTTTGTTTAAGATTTGCAAAATATAGAGGTACTAACTCGAATATATAAAAAATGAGAGGATTAAATTAGAAATTTTAATCAATTGTGTAGACAGTAGACTAAGGTCGTCTCTCATTCATATACGGAGTACTCTACTCTTTTTATATTTCGAAGAGAGAGAGAGAAGACGAAGAGAGCTGAAATCGTTTTGATCGGAGGTACAGCTTTTTCCGATCAGTTTTACTGTCTCTAGGGTTCGCTTTTTAGGTTCCCTCTCTGTTTCTTCTTCTCTCTCAGCTAGAGTTTTATCTGATAGAATCTGCGTGTGGAAGCTTCGTTGGAAAATTTTTAATCTTTGCATCGTTGCCGAGATTTTTTGCGGAAAAAGCGGAAAAGATTTGTTTTTTTTTTCAGTCAAAACCTTCGTTTTTCCAACATAAATTGAACTGTCATATGTTTTGTAAGAATATCCCTAGAAAAAAAATGAAAATTTATCTGAATTCGATTTCGTGGGTTTTGGTTTCCGGTTCGGTTCTGTAGATTAAAAATATTTGATTTCTGTCACTTTCCGCGAGCGGGAAGATTTCAAATTTTTGCTAATTTTGGGCTCCAAAGTTTTAATTTTTAAATCTAGGGCTTGCTTGCTCCTCTTCTAATCCGAGATCTGTTTTTCTTTCTCCAGTTTTATCCTGTTGTCTGTTTTCAGCTAGCTTCTGCTGTTGATCTGATTTAGCTTCGGCTTGTCTCGGTGGCTACTGGCTACAGGGTGAAAGATAGTTCTACTACAAGGTAATAGCGATAACACAATCTCTCTCTCTCTCTCTCTCTCTAGCTCTCAAAGCTTGGATCTTTTACAACTCTAATTGTAGATGTTTAGTTCTTAAGCAACTTTGTGTTGAGTATGAATGTGAAAAATTGTTACTTGGAGTAACTGCATTATGTTAAATAGGGTTTTTTAATGGAAGACGATGGCTCTGCTTCTTCTTCTCGCGATTTGGATGCGCAGAGCCCTTATGATCGTTTGCTTGCTCTAGATCCAAGTTCCGTTGATTCACATTGTAACTTGGATACAGTTTCTGCCGTTTACCTAGCGATGAAGAGCTCGAAGCTGGAGTGTGTCGATGAGCGTGGCCAAGATTCCCTTATTACCTCTGTATGCAACTTGGAGGATGAAGAGGATGAAGAGTTCGATGAGTTTGATCCTTATCTGTTTATCAAGAACTTGCCCAACTTGTCCTCTGTTGTCCCTACTTTCAGGCCTGTCTTGCTTCCTAAACAGACCCGAAGCTGCCCTCCTATCTCTCTTGTCCTAGACCTCGATGGTAAGGTTACTTTTCAGTTGTTCTTTTGATTCTTCATTACCCATTTTACCAGTTTAGTTTGTAGATGTCATGTTACCATAGACAACATGTGGCCGAAGTTTTAGAGCATAAAGTTTTAGTTTTTAAGTAATTGATACTCAATAAAAGAGTTTGTTTTGTTACCTCTGTAACATTTTTCTTTTTTTTTTCTGTTGCATAGAAACTCTTGTGCACTCTAGTCTAGAACCATGTGGTGAGGTGGATTTCACATTCCCTGTACATTTTAATGAAGAAGAGCATATGGTGTATGTGCGGTGCCGTCCTCACCTCAAAGAGTTCATGGAGAGAGTGTCCCGTCTTTTTGAGATCATTATATTTACTGCTAGCCAGAGTATCTATGCCGAGCAGCTTCTGAATGTGCTTGATCCAAAGAGGAAGCTCTTTCGCCATAGAGTGTACCGTGACTCGTGTGTATTCTTTGACGGTAACTACCTAAAGGATTTGTCAGTCCTTGGACGTGATTTATCTCGTGTTATCATCGTCGATAACTCCCCACAGGTATTATACTCTTTATCATCCTTAGAGCTTAACCCATATTGTTTATCAATCAGTTCTTATGCTTTAAACCAAAACCGGTAGATACTTTCTATCACTTGTAATGTTAGGATACATCTCTCAGTGTAGCAAGAAAGACTAAACAATAATGGAAGTTACTGTGAGTGAATTCATTAGAACTTGTGTGTGTGGTTAATTAAAGGAAGTTTGTTTAAGATTCTACCTGCAACCTTCATGAAGAAAGAATTCTATAAGCCCTATCTCAAGGCTGCTGCATAGTCTCATTGGTTAAATCTTTGTGGTGCAATGTTGTAGGCATTTGGGTTCCAAGTGGAGAATGGGGTGCCGATAGAGAGCTGGTTTGATGACCCGTCAGATAAAGAACTCCTTCACTTGCTGCCATTTCTAGAAAGCTTAATAGGAGCAGAAGATGTAAGGCCAATGATAGCCAAGAAATTCAATCTAAAGGAAAAGATCGATGCAGCTGTAGCTGCACCTGAGTATCCTGCTGAGGCAGGAGACCCTTTCGAAAGATAAAAGTCTCTCCCTCCTCCCCCTAAAAAGAAGCTATAAGGTGGCAGAAGAGGAGAAGACTTGCTCTTTGGGAGAATGCTTTGAAAAGCTTAATGGAAGTTTCTCTTCCGTCACAAGTTGGAAGTCATATATCTCAAATGTTGTTTTCTTATTAGTTTAAAGAACTTGGTATACAAAGAATAGCCTGTAAACAGTTTTTAACTGCACAATAATTATAATTTGTCTCTCTTTAATTTTAATTTTTCCTGGTTTATTTACTGCCCTCAGTCCCTCACACATAAATTAATCATTACAAGACACATGATAGCCTGTAAAGAGTTTAAGGGTCTAATGACATCAAAATCTGAATATTGTTGTGTCACACACCTATAGTAGTCAGAAGCTGTTGCCTGCACCTGGTATGGTTCAAAGAGCCAATTGGTGAGGATTGCCACCTGGTACGGTCAGAGGAAAGAAAGATGGTCGGATTAGGGAAAAGCTTGTGGAGTTCAATCAAAGTAGGAGCTCAACAACAAGAAATAGAAAAAGCCCTATTTAAAACCCCTCTTTGTAATTATTATTGTTGCTATCTGTAACAACGACAACATTAGGTGAATGAACAGAAGAAAACAAACAAGAAGATGAAAATAATACAACAGTTTTCGCTGGGGAGAGAAAATTCAGGTGGCAATGCGATAATCCAGATGAGGAAGAGTGTATTTGGGTGGTGAAGAGAGAAGGGCTATATCTTAGAAAAATCTCAAGGGATGATAAAGGATCAAGGTAATATGAAGACGATTTGAGACTGGCTTGGATCGATGGTATTAACTACTATCCTGTTAAATGGAATCCATAATCTTATATAAACCATGCAACTATCCTTAGTATATATATATAGGAAACAAGGTGAAAAAAAAAAAAAAAAAAAAAAAACAAGATGCAGAAATTAGAAGAAAAATAAACATTGTTAAAATTTTCTTCCCTTTTATGTAAAGTTATGATCAATCCACAATCCAACTCCAACAGTGGAAAGAGCATTTTATTCATCATGGCTTAGATGATTACAATTAAAAAATACCGTTTTTTGTTTAAGCTCCATATTTTGGGGCCTTCCAAAGTTTGAAAGCAACTTCATGGATGAACCGATCAGCCGGTATAACAAGATTTCCAGAGAGCTACGATAAAACAAAACAAAAGGTTAAGACAAGCTATGTAGTAATATTACAGCGGAAACTTGCATTAAGTTAGTAACCATACCTTCTTCAGAACTTCGAAAGATAATGTATCAACTAAGTCTTTCCGTGTCACTGCATCCTGCCACTGAGCTACCAACATAGGGCAGTACTCCCTGTATGTCACCAACGAAATGATAACTTCAGAAAAGTTTAACTCACACTCTTATAGGTTTGAGGACCCCCCATAAAAAAATATTGAATCACTTACCGAACATTATCTCGTGTCTTTTCACCTCGCATGGTGTAGCTCTGGCGCGGGACTAGTCCTAGAAATGCCGGGTTAATACCATCTTGTGGAGTCTTGACTGGAAAAACTGAAATATCCTTGTCTGTGACAGAACCATAGCTAAGAACAACAGAGAGATGCAAGCGAGGAGCAATCTCTGAACCAGGCTGAGCCATTCTCATAATACTACCAATCAAAGAGTCGATCATTCCCACGTTATCACCACCGATATGCACAAAAACCGAGTCATATAGGCTAACATCCAAGCACTTTCCTCCTTCAAACCCAAGCAGCCTCAGTAATTCATTTGCTATGGTGGCATCAGAGGGAAAAGAATCAGTGTTTTGGCATATCTCACTAAGCTGTAATGCATCTAAGCCAATCAGTTTTCCGAAAGAAGTCAGAGAAGAACTGTCCGTTACTAAAGCAGCCTTGAGTCCCATAAACCTGCACCATTAACATTTGTGTCAGTGATTCTATTGCAAAAAAAAAAACTAGCATCATCACGTTGATGTTGAAAAGAGTATTGAGAAACTATACAGATCCAGTGAAAAGTCAAACCTTTCGGACAGAGTCGAGATTTCATTTCCACTTCCCTTAGCTTTTAATCCACTCTGTTACCACAAAAACAAAAACAAATCATGTAACAATAATACACACTCATAGTGTTTTATGAGAGAGTGAAGAATCTATCTCACAGCTAAAGTATAAGCTTCTGATGCATCAAGCAAGTCGGCGAACTCTCGAACTGTCCTTTCGTTCTCAGTTTCTGCTTCAATGGAACCCAAACACACTAGAGTGAATACCCAGTAGCAGAACAACACACATAGAAGTGATTTCAAATCATTGATTCTATGAATAAAAGCTCAAGTGAAATTATAAAGAAAAATCTTGTCGGAAAGTTCCAGGCTTTTAATCCAACGGATCGTAAGTGGCTAACAGAATCAAAGGATTCTCAGGTCTGATCGATGATCAACACTAGACCCATACAAGGATCGAAACTAGCGATTACGATCGAGATTGTTTGACGAATCAACGAAAGTAATCAAATTTATTTATTGAGAGTAAGGAAGAGGAAGAGGGAGTGAGAGAGACCTGGGGGTGCATGAGGAAGGCTCAAGAAGCCGCAAGTAGAGACGGAAGCGAGAGAATGGATGTGAGTATTTGACGAGTCTACGGATCGAGCCAAGCCGTCTCCGTACAATACAAGTGCTCTGCTTGGTTTGTCCGCCATTCTTGTCAACAGGTATACACGAAGGGTTGTCGGAATGAGAGTGGGGAATAATCTGATCTGATTTGATAATGATCATCTCTCCCCAATAACAGAACAGTGTGTATATACTTTGTTTCTTTTAGTTTCCGGTTTTCTTTTTTTTTTTTGTCAACTGGTATTTTATTGAACAAAGTTTTTAAAACACACATAAGGCCCAAAATAAAGGTCGGCCCAACATTTAATTTTAACGAATTGGGCTTCATATTGTAACGAATATGTGTTGGGTTTCGAAAATTGGGCGTTTGATGAATGTTCTTTGACGACAAAGAAAACATGAATTTAACAGTATAGAATATGATTAAATTAGTTCACAAAATCTAAACCGATTTTTGAGTGATTTTTAAAATCGTTCTGAATAAGTTATTTAGTTTGAATTTGATTTGCCGACTTAGCAAAACGCTTATGTTGTCTATGCCTATTTTTAGAACACAGAAACTAATAAATAACTAATGTGTGAAACTTTATCCACAAACAGAATAATGCGTAGATCTAAAAGTACGTTTGAAATTATAAAACCTAAAAATAGTCACATTGAGTATGGCGTGGACAATTTCCAAAAAAAAAAAAATGTAAAGATGTGTTGTCCTAATCAAAACCAATAATTAGATATGTGTAGACAATGTAACCCATCATTCATCTGCCACATGGTGCACTTTGTGTTATACAAAAGAAACACAAAACATATCAATTTTTGAAATAATACGATGTGTTATATATATATGCGCGCATGTTTACATGTATGGACTAAATTGTTGACCATTCCATTATAATCTTCTCTATTTCCCCGCTCTATCTCACTTGCGCACTGTGGATCCACTAAACCTTTTTCCCGTAACCACCCGCGACGGTGTTTAAACCGGTACTGGTTTAATCAAAGCCAGATTCAGTTCTGCCATGGTGGAAGGAGGAGGAAGAGGAAGAAGAAGATCCTTGCTCTCCTTTGAACTCGCTCTCCTCTTACTCTCCCTCTGCTTCTCCATCGCGTCTACCCGCTCTCTCCCTGATCCGGATCTGTTAGAAGAAACCGTCGGCAACTCCTCCGACGCAGCTCTCAACGCTTCTTCTCTGGATAAACCCAAGGAAGGTAGCTTCGCGGACATCATCGATCGCGCTCTCGAGAAGGAGTTCAACGAAAGCGATCAGACTGAAGGTAGTGTTTCTATCTCTATCCGTGAACCTAGGATGTTTTAGTGGCCATGGATACTACTAGTGTTGCATAGATCCTGAACTGGATCTGTGATCCATTGACGATTCGGAACGTAGATTGATCACAGTCTCCCAATGTTGTGTATGCTCTTAGATTGTGATCACTTGATCACCATCTCCCAATGTGTATATGCTTCTTCCTGATCGAGAATACATGAATAACGAGATTCAATTTCTGATTCGTTTCTTGTAGCGGATAGTGCGTGTAGTAGATTTGTTCTCATCACTCTTTAATTTTTGAAAGGTGACATAATCTTTATCTTGTGGTGGCAGTGGCAGATCCTGGAAGCTTCAACAACAGTGTTGCTGGACAGCAGGTTGGTATAATGCAGTGGCTGATGTATTGCTATTTTTTTATCATTTCTCTCATTGGTTTCATAATTTGAGTAATCTGAATCTGGACCGTTGTGGTGATCAGGCTGTTCTGGAAACTGTAGCCAGAGTAAAGACGACAAAGAAAAATGAGACAAAAGTGGACAAGTACACACTATTCAATTCTTGCGTCTTTTTCTTTCTAAAAGTTTCTTGACCTTCCATGGTATTCTAGATTTGATATTAAGCGTTATCTAATCTTCCTTAGGCGGTTTCAACTCCATGATGTTTTTCACTTTGACAATGATAACAGAGCTGAGGACACTCCGACTCTGATTGATCGGAAAGTAAGTTTTTGTACAGGAACGCAGACTCTGGTTCTGCTGTATTTCTTCTTACATTGCTATTTTGGTGTTGTTACAGGACAATGTCTTCATCATATCCAATTTCAAATCAAAGTATCCAGTGTTGCAACTAGACTTGAGGTGAGATTTTTGGTTCTGTTCGGGTTGATTCTATTGAAAAACAGTTATGAATTAATCATCTGATTTATAGTTCTTATGTTATGTAGACTGATATCAGACCTGGTGGTTGTCATTGTATCTGCAACTTGTGGTGGTATCGCCTTTGCTTGTGCTGGACAGCCGGTCTGATTTTCTTTCTACTCGTAGTCTCTATCATTATGAATTTAGGTTTCAGTATGATATATTGAACTTCTCTGATTGTGGATCATTCTATGCTTATGTAGGTGATAACTGGATATTTGCTAGCAGGATCTATCATCGGGCCTGGAGGATTGAACTTAATCAGTGAGATGGTCCAGGTATGCTATGTGTTGGACAGATTCCTTTTATGGTCTCGAATGTTTAGCTAAGCATTAGTTTAAGAACTATTTTCTTCTGACAATCTTTGACTAAGATGTTACACAAAACAGGAGTACTGATTTGTTTTTGACTAGGAACCCTTTTCTTCTGTGGTCAAAACAAATTGGGCTCTTCTCATATGATAGTGGATTGTTAAGACTAAGAGAGACCTAGATCGTTTTCAAAGAAAATTCAGTTTTACAAGTGTCTAATTTTAGCATTAGACTGCCGTGGAGATGATGTTAACATGATTATTTATGCAGGTTGAAACAGTCGCCCAGTTTGGTGTGGTATTCTTGCTCTTTGCATTGGGTCTGGAGTTCTCCACTGCTAAGGTGAGATCAACGTCTTTGATTGCCTAATATTGAATTGAAATATTAACATAACAAGCTCGTGGGCACCTTTCCTCTTGATATGTAGCTTCGAGTTGTTCGATCAGTTGCTGTTCTGGGAGGCCTTCTTCAAATTCTTCTTTTTATGTTCTTGTGCGGAATTACAGTGTCGGTGCGTTATATTTTTTTGTCTGTGGTTATGGGAAAATTTTATCTGCTTTAATTTTTTACTTTTCTCTGTACATTTAGTTTATGTTGATTAAGTTGTTGTGTCTTTGAAAGTTAGACAATTGTATTAGACGTATACACCCTCAATCATTTCCAGTTTTAATCTCTTTGACATGATCTCAATGGGTCATGTTTGCAGTTATGTGGTGGTAAACATTCGGAGGGGGTATTTGTAGGAGCATTTTTGTCAATGTCATCAACTGCAGTGGTAATTTCAGTGTACTATATAATTTTGATCTATCCATTTCAGATAGCTCTCTTTTTGATATTTTTGGTGTTATGTTCATGAACTACAGGTGCTGAAGTTTCTCATGGAGAAAAATTCAACTAATTCTCTTCATGGCCAAGTTACAATTGGAACCCTTATTCTTCAGGTATCTGATTATACTTTCCATCAACATGTTATGTCCATTGTCTTTCTTGAATTTTCAAATGATTTGGAGTTTTGATTTTAGCATCTTTTTCTAGGACTGTGCTGTGGGTTTGTTGTTTGCTTTGCTTCCAGTTCTTGGTGGAAATTCTGGCATTGTTGAGGGAATGTTGTCAATGGCAAAAGTGTAAGGAAAGACTATTAGAGTTTTCCTCCCAAGTCGTTTTCTAAAGAATCGATGTTAATAAGGCCTTTTCTCTTTTTTATTTAGGGCGGTTGTGTTGCTTTCGTTTTTGGCTGTTCTGTCAATATTATCACGGACATCTATTCCTTGGTTGCTGAAGTTAATGGTCAGCTTATCATCACAGGTTTCATGATTTTCCTCTCAAGATTATTTTCCATATCTTCTGTTCCAGTGAAATCCAGTTTGTAGATTAACCTAAAGTCTTTTTTAATCTATCAGACAAATGAACTCTATCAGTTAGCCGCTGTTGCGTTTTGTCTACTCGTAGCCTGGGTGAGTCCTACTTAGCCGTCCTTTTCCTCATGCTCTTCCTTACATAATTTGTTATTTCCTTCTCCTATTTTATATGTGATAACTATTATTTGACTGATCTTTTTACGTTTTCAGTGTAGTGATAAGCTGGGACTAAGTCTTGAACTAGGTTCTTTTGCCGCAGGGGTCATGATATCAACTACGGATCTCGCTGAACATACATTGGAGCAAGTAAGATTTTATTATGTATCTCCAAAAAAAAACTGCAGTTTCCCATGTTTATGCTAATTTAAGCCGAAATATTTTCATCTGCTTGAGCCTCTTTCTTCATCCGGAACTGTTCTTAGTGGCGTCACTGATATATTTTGATCATAGTCTGGGTCCTCGTAGCAAGGGGATGTTATGGCCAGGAAGTAATCAGTTGACAAGTATCTGATGCTAACCCCTTAAACAGTCTATAGTCTTAGTCAAGTGCTTTCTCTTGTTTTTTGGCTGCAGATCGAACCCATCCGTAATTTATTCGCTGCACTTTTCCTAGCGAGCATTGGGATGTTGATTAATGTCCATTTTCTGTGGACACATGTGGATATACTGTTAGCCTCTGTGATATTAGTAATCATCATAAAGACAACGATAGTGACAACAGTTGTCAAGGGATTTGGATACAACAACAAGACAGCTCTTCTGGTAAAAGATTATGTCTATAATTGTACTTGTGATCATCTTTGCTTCCATTGTACTCTGCTTCACCATCCCTAGTCAAATTGATGCAGGTTGGAATATCTCTGGCTCAGATAGGGGAGTTTGCGTTTGTACTACTTAGCCGTGCCTCCAATCTTCACCTTATAGAGGTAAACTAAAGCAACTACTTCGCGTTAGGATATGATTTTTGAGATTTTAAGCTGTAACTGAAGAAAGAAGTTTTGATAATACATTATCAGGGGAAACTCTACTTGCTTCTCCTCGGGACAACCGCTCTTAGCCTGGTAAGATCAGATCATTTCCGCTAGACTCATCTTTATAATGTGTTTCAAGTGGCTGAGTTGGTTAGGTATGGACAGGTTACAACACCTCTTGTTTTCAAAGTGATACCAGCGATTGTGCATCTTGGAGTACTGTTAAGATGGTTTCCTCCAGACTCTTCTATAGAGGTAAGTTGGGTCTCGAGAGATTCTTTCCATCGTGTATGTAATAATAAATAAATAAAATAGTAAATATATAACAAAAGAGATGGTTATGGTTTAGGGCAGAAAGGAGAAATAGTAAGATCAGAAAGCGGTAAACAGAGGATGATACTTATGTCACGCCAATCCCACAACTCCTGAGAAGAAGAAGAAGAAGAGTGATGTCATCCTTCTCCACCAATTTTGACAACAAAAATTGTATTGCTTGCTTCCTGATCTGCCCTCACTTGTAATTAGTATTGTTTCATTTTTTTAATTATTTTTTTGGCCCTTGATTGTAATCAGATAACAAAAAAAAAAAAAAAATCGATCAGTATTTCTTATCAAGATACCAGAAACTGGACATCTCTTTTTTTTGTAATCATATTACTCTCTAATATCAAATAATAATTATTTTCCAAACGCGAAGATGCTGGAGATGGAAGACGATTCAAAGACACAGCTCTGATCTATTAAAAGACTTCAAGAGTTTACTTTACGATTCAAATCCACAATAGTAATTTTTCTTTTTTTGGGTTAAGTAGTAGATCCTAAAAGTTACGAAGTGACTTTGTTATAATCTCTAGACAACAATTATTACTTCCGCAGCATTTTCTACCATATGTAGGGTTTCATGCGAAGCCGACTTTCAAGTGGTGATTCAGCACTCATAGCTCCATGTCTGAAACTCCAACCTCAGTCCCATTCACCAAACGATCTGAGAATACAAAAGGTTGCAATCTAGACTTCTCTTGAAAGTTGTTGTTGTGTCTATGTTTGAAGAGCTTCATTTTCGTTTCTCCCTCCTTATCATGCCTCTCTTCTTTACGTTTTCTTGTGCTGCTGCTGCTAATTGAAATAGATGACACAATTTGATCATCAGCCAAGTCTGCATCTTGATTAACCTCGTCTTGTTGTTTCATCAATTTGGCTTCGAGACTGAGATCTTGTCTTGACCAGTGAATCACTAGTTTCGCATAATTCTTGGAATGGTCACAGTCAAAAACCTTTAGTCCTTGTTGCTCTTCAAGCGATACAAGCCATTCTGGAGATCAGATTTTGCACAATGGGTTTAGTGAAGAGAGACGTAAAAGCTCCAAAGAACAGAAGGGAATGTTCTGTGGAACAAATGACTCGAGAAAAACAATCAACAACATGACCTATATCTTAGAGATAAAGGAAGCAATTTACCGATGAAAGATACAGGCGTGGAGTTTAGCAGCGTGTCCACATCTCTAATCACTTCACCTTCACTGATTACCCAGTTGACCAAGTGATAGGGTATACGTGAATTGGAGAATATGTTCATGTACCTGCTGGTTTCCTCTTGATCTTCAGTTTTCCTGTGTGAATTGTTTGGAGTATCAAGCAAAACAATCTAGTAACTGAAGTAATTACAGCCATTAATTATAGGCATACCTAAGAGAGGCCTTGCCAAAAAGAAATAACCAGTTGATAGCAGTGTTCTTTAACTGTAAACTTCTTTGAGAATTTCCACTTCCAGGGTTGAGGAATAGTTTCTCTGCCGATTCAATCACAGCTTCTGCTATGGTTTCCAATAAAGTAGCTTCGTCTTCTGGACCCTGAAAGATTTAAGATCGTTCCCATGAAAACATAAAGTCAGTTCTTTGTTACACACAGTATTATTCAATAAAGTAACAACAGCCTTCCATATACATATATGATTCAACAAAACAACCCCACACATTTTATAAATGAAGAACATTAATTTGAAAATTCTCATCACACCCATAGAGAGAAGAGTAGAAACAATGCTTAGCTAAAGAACCAACCAGTAGTGGAGTCAGATGCAGATATGGCTCCACCAGAAGCATCTTGAGAATGCCATCTGTGACAAAGATCAAGAAAACACCACATAATCTTGGAAACTTATACACATCTACTCAATCATCTGTCTTCCCTGTAAATTGAAGACTACAAGAACTCTCGATATAAACCAAAAGAAGCTAAAAAAAAAAGGATTAAGAGACTCACCAAAGAAGTAGCAACAATGGAACCCAGAGATCATCTCAAGCACAGATTCTCGCAGATGTTTCCGTAACTCCGAATCAAATCTCAAGCATAAACTGAGCAAAAGAAGCTGAGAAGCAACGATTCCAGCTAAGTAACCAACGCTACAAGACTCAGAACCAACCTCTCTACGCAATCGTTCACTAACAAAAGGCATGAACATCTCCAAACAATCATCAACACCACCACAACGACTCTCTCCCACTACATCCACAACCCAAACACGACTCAAATCAGCGAAACTAAACCCAGTCACCATCAACAAATCATCTTCACCACCACCACCTCCTTGTTCATCGACACAACAATACACACTAACGTAGCTTACAATCCCATCTAACAACTCCAAAACCTCTCCTCTCCTAGTACTAAGTAACCGACTCAGATAGTAAACGAGAGGAGACAACATAGCTACCCTCTTTGCGCCGGAAAGAGACTCGGAGAGAGTGACCAGCATCTGGAACAAGCTCCTGGTTAACTTAACGGAATCGTCGTTGAAATCGAGCTTGGAGGAGTGGAAGACGATGGCGGAGTAGAACCAGAGGAGCTCGAGAGGTGGATCGGGGTGGTCTTGGAGAAGACGAGTGAAGATTGATTCGAAATCGGAGAAATCGGTTCGACCGGTTCGGTATAGTAGCAGGAACTGCTTGGTTGAGTCGTTGAGAAGCGGTTTCAGAAACTCGAGGTGACGGTGATGGTTAGGGTTACGAATCGGAGGTTGCATTTTTCCGTTAACGGTGAGGGAGAAAGCGAGTTTGAATTTGGGGAATTTTCCAGCCTTTTGAAATTTAAAGCAAAAGAGACGAATAAAGAGAGGGAATCGAAATGTGTGTATTTTAACAATTTCAAACTGGGTTTACTCTCATAACATACGCATTATTTTAGTCCTTAACCTCACAAAATATTCTCTAATTAAATATTG